>OX439380.1:2307552-2685552 GCA_949319315.1 Zelleria hepariella | reverse complement strand
TTTTAAAGTCTAGTCCGGTTGTCGGCTTTTAACTGGCGCCCAACGTGGGGCGTCATCGCGAAAACTCGTCAAAGAAGACCCAACATCGTTGGAGCAGTTTTTCGTCGGTCTTTCAAGACTGGAGGTGACGCCCGAAGACAAATGAAGAATCGCACGACCACCGCCGGCCTGATGAGTCTCGTTGCAACGCTCATACTGTAAGTGTTTGCAAATTTCTGTTGGTGTTTCCCATGTAGGAATACCCCTCCCCAATTGTTGTATCCAAATACTCGGATTTTAGAAGATTCTTTTATTTTATATTATTTTTATTATTGTGATCGGTGTACTAATTCACAAAAGAAAAAATGGCTCAAGAAAATGTTTATGTTGATATTGGCCAGAGTCTTCACGCCATTCCAATCTTTGATGGCGACTCTGATAGCCTCTATGGTTTTTTAATTGCATCCCGACAATTTATCGATACGCACGGGAATCATCCCCGAATTATTGAACAAGTATTGTCAAGACTAAAAGGGAAAGCGGCACATGCAATATGCATGGTAACGCATAATTTCAATAGGCAAATGGGGGTGGAAAAACTTTTGATCTGTATAAACATGAAATTTTAAACATGTCCTTGAGTAATGGAGGTTATGAAGAAATGATTTTCAAATTATATTCAAAATTATTTGCAATGGAGTCGATGTTAATCGATCTACACGAGGTAGATCACGCTAGATTTGCAATCGCCATTTATAAACAAGACGCAAAGACTGCCTTATTGAAACAAATCCCTATACATCTCCAGGCCCAAAGTATAGGCCTAGACTATGTAGCTCTGTGTGCACAAATTAGACAGCTGTGTGCACACAATCTCCTAACGAGTAGAAAATCTGAAGTTTCAAAACTTGACAATAAAAATAACTTAAGACCAAACCACAACGTAATGCATTTCCCACAGCAGCGGCTAGGATTCTATCCTCATCCTAACCAAAATAGGAATACTACCAATATTCAAAATGTGCAAAGGCACACATATCCGCCGTGCCCACAATCGTTAATGCGACGCCAATGGCCACCGCATGAGCAGCATAGATACTTTAACGGTCCGCCACTACCGAATTTTTATAATAATAACAATAATCGAAACAATACTTTTC
The DNA here is from genome assembly GCA_949319315.1 of Zelleria hepariella. Lineage (NCBI taxonomy): Eukaryota > Metazoa > Arthropoda > Insecta > Lepidoptera > Yponomeutidae > Zelleria > Zelleria hepariella. The sequence goes on along the minus strand of OX439380.1, from coordinate 2,684,413 downwards.
CCGCTGCCGCCGCCGCGCAAAATCAAGACGTATCAATGCGAACAGTAAATCGACCAGAAAATACACGCTACGATCCCAAAATTAACTTAGGAAGGGGTTACGTAGCGCAAGAGATATTCAATCAAGAGCTTGAGAATCCTGAGCAGGAAGAAGGCCCACAAGAGGACCAAACATAGTTAGTTTAAATAATGTTACGTTTTCGGGGCTACCATATGTAGTAGAACCCCATTATGGATTAATAATATTAATAGACACAGGTTCAGGTAAATCTTTCATGACGAAAGAAACCTATAAGAATCTTTTTTTATGACCAGGAATATATTCCTGAAGTGTTTACTGTGAAAACGGCACATCAATCGACTACCCATCAGGGTCTCGTCAAGACGCCGTTTTGGCAAAGACTTTTCCGTCCAAACGACGCGAAGTTGTCATTTTATATTTTTGATTTTAGCAAAAAATATGACGTCCTTATAGGAACGGATATACTAAAATTAATAAAAGCGGAAATTTTAATTCATGAGAATAAATTGAAAACGCCGCATAAAATAATTCATCTGGACTATACGGAGAAGATCGAACCCCTAGACGAGCTTCTAGATAAATATAGAAAACTATTTTCGGATGATGTAACACAGACATACACACCGAATGTAGCCCATCAAATAAAACTAATAAATAATGAGCCTGTATACCAGAGATCATACCGCTTGCCTCAGGTGCAGAGAGAAGAAGTCAAACGACAAATAAAAGATGTTAAAAGGTGAAATCATTCGGTGTAGCGACTCGCCGTGGTCGAGTCCCGTCCATTTGGTTCCAAAAAAACTAGATAAAGATAACATACAAAAATGGAGAATGGTCATAGACTATCGAAAACTAAACAAGCAGACTCGTAGCGACAAATTCCCATTGCCCAACATTGAAGATATATTCTCACAGCTTAATGGAAATAAAATATTCTCCACTTTAGATCTGACTAGTGGTTATCACCAGGTCCTAATGCACCCGGACAGCGTTGAGTGCACCGCGTTCACGACGCCCGACGGTCATTATGAATTTCTCAGAATGCCGTTTGGTCTCAAGAACGCACCAAGTACTTTCCAACGACTGATGAACAACGTACTCCGAGAGCATTTGGGAAAATTTTGTTTAGTCTATCTAGACGATATAATAATTTACTCGAAAACAAAAGAGGATCATTTAAAACATTTGGAAACATTTTTTGCGACACTACAAAGTGTCAACCTCAAAGTCTCTCAAAGTGTAAGAGTGACTTTTTCCAGACGTAAGTCGAATTCCTAGGTCACGTGTTGAACCAGGAAGGACTTAAGCCTAATCCAAAAAAACTAAAGGCAATAGGAAATTTCCCTATCCCAAAAAATGTAAAAGAAATTAAATCTTTTCTAGGTATGGTGGGATACTATCGTAAATTTGTCAAAGACTTAAGCAAGATAACGCGTCCTCTAATGGACTGCACAAAAAAGAACGCAGTTGTCAAACACACGCCACAGTTCGTAGAAGCTTTCGAAAAATGTAAAGATTTACTAATGAAGGCACCAATATTGCGGTTTCCTGATTTAGATAAAGTTTTTACGATAACCACAGATGCTAGTAATAAAGCACTCGGTGCTGTTATCAGCCAAGAAGATCATCCTATAGCATATATATCTCGCACTTTGTCGGAAACTGAACAAAAATATAACACAACCGAAAAAGAACTCTTAGGTGTATTATGGGCACTGCAACAATTTCGACCTTACATGTACGGTGGTAGATTTATTGTAGAAACGGATCACCAACCATATGGCTTAGCAAACTTAAAGAGCCTAATGCGAAATTAACGCGCTGGCGATTAAAACTGATGGAATACGATTTCGAGATAAAACATAAAAAGGGATTACAGAACCATGTTGCAGGCGCGCTGTCGCGGATAGAACTAAATTTCAACGAACCTGTCGAGTTAAACAACAACGGCAGTGAACAACCGCTTTGAGCCCCTACAGTAGTGGTTCTACCTACTGGACATATGAACTCAAATAAAATACCAATTCTATAAAGTAAGATGAATGACCTAGTTAAGCTGAAGGACTATATTCCTGTAGAATATGATAAATTCTGGAAATAAATTCGAATGGCCAACGGAAAACAGAGCACAGCGCGATGAGAGAGTACAACATCAGTGTACATACATTTGATTGATAAATAATTATTAAGATTTTAATATTTTTTTCGAAAAGACCTGATTTGATTCCTTCCTAGTATATTTTTATTTTTTATTTGTTTATGCAGTTTTATATTTCTGAAAAATCGGTGAATATATTTTAATTTCGGAGTACCTCCCACTCCCACTGACCCATCTTAAATTCTTAACGCGCCACCCTGTTACAAAAATCCTCGAACATTTGTACAGTCGGCTACAGTCTCAGATACCCCTTTTTGTTCGATTGGCGCCCTTATGCCGCGCGCGGTAAGGGCTGCCATGGGGTATCTGAGATTGTGGCCGACCGTACGTACCTAGGGGTGATTCGTGGAGGTCATCTTGTGAGGTTGGCACTAATAATAAAGTTGTACGGTTGGTAGGCTGCATCTGTCCGGTGTTCTGTGCGTAGCGTGCCTCCATTACTTATGTCACGTAGAGTTTTGAGAGCTAAAATAAAAGCTAATTATCGAGTCATCACGTCGTTTTACTGCCTGCAAACCCTGCTAAATCGATCCACGAAGTCAAGAGGTTCCAACACATCTAATGAAGCCTCCCAGCTTAATTGTACTTTTTGTATACTCCGACCAAATTTACAAAGTCTGTTATCTAGGTAGGTACTGTTTTTCCTCTTGCTGCCTGGCACAATAGGCTGGTCTACAAAGTATCAATATCCACATCGAAAATACGCATATATTCGAGATTTTTAAATGTTATTAGGATCCCTAGAGAGTTTCATACCCAAGTTTGCATTGCAACCCTGGAAACACTATACTGTCGTGGTGAGTGACGGGAATAAAACTTCAAAATAAAATATAAATGCCACCTTAGTTCCGGAATAAACCTTCAAAATACAAATATAAATGCCACCTTAGTTCCTGCCGATTTCGGATTTATATTCTCTTTGGCAAGTCAGTATTTGTTAATAGCGGCGACTTCAGTGTCCTCTAAAAGGCTCTTCTCTAAAGCTGGAGCGGCTGTGACAGACAGTGCAGCGCGGAACCAACTTACTGCATAGCGTGTAGACAAATTACTTTCTATGTCTGACTGCAGCGAAGAAGATTGGGGAATTTAAAATAATTTTAAGCATGTTATTTGTCTTTTTATAACATTTTTTTATGCGTAATAAAAGTGCCTTCCTATGTATTTATTGCTGTTTTCTTTTTCGATTTCAAATGTAATGAAAAAGTACTCGATACTGAGTAGTATCGATATATTTGGTTCGATACATTTATCGGCATCAATGCTTTCTGACGCGTTACCGGTATCGAGTGGGTATCGATACTTTTTTTATTTTTGCGTATTCCTACGTAGGTATAAAGAACGAAAAAAGTGAGTACCAAGATGTTGAAACCAACCTCCCATTTCCTCGCTAATAAAGAAAGCTGTAAAGCTGTTTTTATTAGCAGTCAGAAAACTCCTTATTGACATACATTTTCACCACCCTATCTCGGTTGATTTTTTTAATTTGTAACTGCTTGGAAATATGTTCAGTCTAGCTAGGTGTGATGGGGCTTTGTTATGTCCAAAGCGCATTCTGTTGATGGTGGTGATAAAGTCACGGCTGGCTACTTATGACAACAGAAAAACACAAACGTTCATAATTCTATTCAATACTATTTCGACGACATAATTATGAAATATATTATATTAAGTACGATTTTTTTTAAATAAAGTTATGCCTATATCTTTACAATTTGATCAACTACTCAATTAAAATTTGGCATTTTTTTCTAGGAGAGATCTGAACATCCCAGACTTACGCTCGCAATAACATCTCAAGAGCTGGGGATTGCTGAAAACCAGCGCTGGGAACCATTAATGGTAACCAGCACAAAGCTGAGCTCTTCCCATTTGCCAAAATTGTTAGATATAATTCTAAACCTAACCCGCTAATGTTGAATGTTTTTGTATGTGATGTTTTTTTTTTTTGTTTTGGCAATAAATAATGATTTATCTTAACTTTATCTTTAACATTATTTTATTCGTAAATATCGCAATTAAAAGTGAATAAGATATCTGAAGCCTTTAATGGCAACCAACGCGGCCGTTGAAAGGGTTTTCAGCGTCATGCATGCTGTTAAAACAAAGGCACGAAATAGGATGCATACTGACTGTTAGTTACAATAAATAAAATTTTATAAAATACTAGTGAGTAAAACCGCTATTTAAAGAAAATTTAAGTGCTACGAAAGTTTAAGTTTAAAAATTAATGCACGCGTTTGTTTTTTACGAAAAAAAAAACTTTTTTGATGTATATTCGTCCAATTCCACGTAACTACATAAACTCATTTAAAGACACTTGTGTTTATAATCAATATTTGGTAAGTACCTATTGTGTTGTTTTCTGTATGAAAATTATTGTACGCGAAGATTTGTTTTTGTTTTACCTGACATGAAATTAGAGCGTCATGTGGCTAAAATTAAGAAAGGTGAAATTAGCATTTGCTCTACTCCAGGTAATTTTAAACCAGTATTTCAATCAAGATGAGGAAGAACTCGTGGCTTATCTCAAGGAGATGAAAAAACGTCTCTTTGGACTGACTACCCTCGTATTACGAAAGATAGCATATCAGCTGGCAGAAAAAAATGGTAAGACACACAATTTCAGTCATGATAAAAAGATGGCTGGAGTAGAAGTGGCAAAATCTTAAAAAAAGTAAGGTAAAACGTTCGCAAGCAATAAGACAAAAAGAAAAGCAATGGCAGCGAAAACTAGAAGGATTGTTTGATATTGCACACGCTAATTAATGCCTTAAATATCATGAAGCTTGAAGAAGATAAACAGTTTTTGCTTGCACAGCGTGAAGAGGGCCGTAGGGGTCTTATCAGTTCAGTGGACAAAGCGAGTTTAATTAAAGAGGCAAAACTTCAAAAGAAACGAGAACGGCTTGAGAAAATTCGCGAGCGTGAAGCTAAACGCATCAACTCATTAAAAACAGAACCTTTGCTTTCATCGTCCACGGCTACTAGCACAGACTCAGACACAAGTATTTCATCAGAAGTTGTGATTGTCGGTCCTTCTACGGCTAAGCCACCAGAGTGTAAACGAGGTCGAGTAAAGTTGGTAGACAGTCATTTAGCTTCAAGTCTTGACGCCGCCAAATTAAGTGACAGAAAAGCTGCGATAGTAATCACATCTACACTAAAAAGTGCAGGCTCTGACCCCATGGAGTTTAATGTCAACAGATCGTCTATTCGTCGTCAGCGTCAAAAGCATCGTTTAGAGATGGCGGAGTAGTTAAAACGTGAGTTCAAAACTAATTTGCCATTGACTGTTCACTGGGATGGAAAGCTACTCGAAGATATCACTGGGCATGAAACCGTGGATCGTCTTCCTATTTTGGTGTCAGGGCAAGGAATTGATCAGCTTCTATCAGTCCCGAAACTGGACCGTGAAACAGGAGAGGCATGTGCGTCAGCTGTCTATGGTACAATACTGGAATTGGGATTGAGCGATAAAGTAAAGTGCATGTGCTTTGATACGACGGCAGTCAACTCGGGATTAAGAAATGGAGCATGCATACTACTGGAGCAAAAAATGGAGAAAGATATGCTTTGGCTTGCATGTCGCCATCACATACTAGAGATAATGTTGGAAGCTGTAGTGAGCACAGCACTAGGTCCTTCAAGTGGGCCTGATATTTTAATTTTCAAAAGGTTTAAGAATTACTGGAGCAATATTGACTAGAGTGACTACAAAACCGTAACATCTGATCCTATTTCACTGGAATCAGTTCAAAACGTAGCTCAGGATATGATTTCTTTCACCCAAAATTAACCCAACTTAACCAGTATCAGCCTCGAGATGATTATAAAGAGCTACTCAATCTCACCATTAAAAATGTAATGTAATTGACATATAATATGGGTTCATGATGCCTGAAATAAATAATTTATTATTATTGTTATTTTTCTTATATTTCTCTCACCTGGGTGAGGTTTTGTGAGCACGGGCCGCAGCCAAGTGCGTTTTTTATTAAATTCTTACGATATCCCTAAAAATTTGCGTACTATCCTGCAGGTATTCAGGATTACAGCTTTTTGAAGCTGTATGTAAGTAGACGGGTGGATGGAGAGTTTTGGAGAGAATTTTCATTTCTAGCAATAAACTATGTTAGTCTTACCCCACCTTACCTTAGGCAATTATTATATCCCACCAATATTTATATTTCCTCGAAAAAGATTTCAAGAACATTTCATCCGAGATGGCCCAGAAGGATGTATAGGCACGATGCAAGAAGATGATTTCTACGCCTTTCTGGTCCATTTTAAAATCATGTAAGACCATCAAAGGGGCTTTGTTGCTTTTAGATAACCACTCAATGGGGGTCTTGAGTAATACTTTGAGCAATATCTTTATTATGACTATATGATTTAGGCCGTAGCGTTTTTTCCATTTGATTCAGTAATAGGTTTGCTATTTATGGCCAATTTTTGAAATAGCTACTGGCAACCCTACTTACTTGTCAATCAGCTTGACATAGGAATGTGTCAAAATTGTTCAGTTGTGTGGTTGTTGTAAACTTTAACGTGTGCAGAAAAATCCTTCGTAGCTATCGTTGACAAGATAAGACCTATAATCAAATGCGATTATAGTAATTCCAAAAGCCTTTTATTTTGCGGCATTACGATAATTTAGAAAAACAATTTGAATTTCGAAGGTGACAATGTGCCACCACAGATTAAACAACAATGTTGCATGTGTTGCTAGGTAACTTGGTTAAAATTCTACTTAATCAAATAAAATTTAATTCTTTCACCGCCTGCATAATGCCGCGTCATTATAAGAGGACTGTTGGTTGCAGATCGTATAAAAATTATACGGAGGAAACTTTACAAAAAAAATTACAAGAAATAATATCTGGCTGTATTTCAGTACGAGCTGCAGCCGAAAAATATGGCATACATCGGAATACTTTGACATCTAAATTAAAGGGCAAAGCACAACGTAAAATGGTGGACAAACGGTATTCATTGAAGAAGAGCAGATGTCTTTTATTTCGCATATAACTGCGTTATCGTCCGACGGATTTTCTTGTATAACAATAATGGAATTGCGCCTAATCGCAAAAACTTTCTTAGAAAAACAGGGAAGGAAAGTAAATTCGTTTGCAAACAATCTTCCTGGAAAAGAGTGTGCACATTCATTTATGACACGCCACAAGCGACTTTTATCCCACAGAGTGGCTAGAAATATTACGCATGGCCGTGCAGAAATTAATGAAGATATTGTAAACAAGTTCTTCGATAATTACGAAAAAGAAATAGAAAATGTGCCAGACTCAAACATGTGGAATTACGATGAGACCTGCCTGGTCGATGATCCAGGTTCATTGAAAGTGTTAACCAGGCGAGGTACAAAGTATCCAGAAATAATAAAAAAATCTTCAAAGGCATCGACTTCGATACTGCAATGGTAATGCAGCTGGTGAATCAGCACCCTTATATGTTGTATACAGGGTGGTCCAAAAGTCGTGGATCAAACAAAACACGGAGATAAGGGAGGTAATTTCCCTTAGTCCTCGAAAATTTTAATCAAAAACTCAACGAAGCTGAGATTCCGGAAGAGAGTGGCAGAAATGTGGCTGCAACAAGATGGTGCACCGCCTCATTACGCTCGAGCAGTTCGAGAACACTCAATATTGTCTAAAGATAAGATTAAGCCAATAACGGACTTTCGAACAAAAAAACTTTGCCTTCCGAATTAGGCTGAATATGAACCAATTTCTGAACCTCACATTTTTTTCGCTGTCCGCTTCGCGTGAAATGTCAAAAAACTTTATTGATTTCTTGATGCGAAAATATGTCATAAAAACAATGTTTGATTAATGTTAAATTCTATCTTTTAAGTTCAACAGTCCTCTGTCTCACTTAAGGTGGAAAGATGGCGACGTGGCGGGAAATTCAAAATTTTAACTGTTTTTTACATTTTGTAGCTAAACTGAGCTATTTTTGTTCAGCGATTTTTCGTTCGCGGCAATAACATAGTATTCTTTTCATTATTGTAAACAAAAGAACAAAAATATTTCAGCCGATTATGTGTTCTGGTCTACGAAGCAGTAGCACTGCCCAAAAAACTTGTCGTAGACCAGAACACATAATCGGCTGAATTATTGTTGTTCTTTTGTTTACAATAATGAAAAGAATACTATGTTATTGCCGCGAACGAAAAATCGCTCAACAAAAATAGCTCAGTTTAGCTACAAAATGTAAAAAACTGTAAAAAATTTGAATTTCCCGCCATGTTGCTATCGTCTACCCTTAAAAGCGTGTCACGTTCAAAACAGTCCCCTGATGCCCTAAACATGTCATGATTTTTGGAAAACCGCTAATAACTCGGAAAATACGTATAAATTAAGTGGGCCTCCTTGTCTAAATAAAACAATAGTAATATTTTTTTCGAAATAGGACACGGTTTTTTGGCAAATTGCAAAAATAATTGCCAGGACAGCATTTGTATGGGACCTGTACGAGCTAACATAAAAAAAATGGCTTCAGTCAAAGCCTTATGGATTACATTAACACTTAAATCATCCCTTAAAAATTATAGGAATAACAGCACAAAACATTAGTAGAAATGTCACACCCGTCACCGTGGAATGAGCCACATGTATTTTTTTTCTTTCTGATGACTTTTGTATTATAATGTTGAACTACCTAGTCAACTATCGGCGCACGCCAATCCTATACTGCCAGCTGAATAATAATCCATATAAACAATTGTTTTTATTTCTGGACGTAAAAACTAATTTAAACTGAACTGTAGGTGCAAGATCGAAAGTGATACTTTTAGGTATGTAAAAATTGCCCTAAAGACAAACCAAATAACCTTCTAAACATAAACTAGAACCAAAATATATTGAATACACAATGATTGCACACCAACGAACGTTGAGAAAATAAGAATATTATATGATGGGGCAACATATTAGCAGACCAACATTGTATGGAATGAGCCACCAGCATAAACATTTTAAAAAGACGTGGAGGGAGATGAATTGTTATTATTTGGTTCATAACCAACTTTAGGATGTAGGTATCCCCCACCAACTTGACCCACAAACCCACAACGGACTCCTCAACCTGTAGCGATTAGAATTTTATTGTATTATGTATCTTCTGCAAAGATTTGTTGAATAAAGCCACTATTTGTTGGAAAACTGCATCCTGTTTTGGAATAAAGCCATTTTGCTCAAAAGAGATAATTCATTTTTCATTAATTTAAAAGTAAAATTGATAATTTTTTTCCTAAAACACCCTGAGCCAGCAGAGTAAGGGTGTGGGAAATATAATATTGTGTTTGCATTTAGGCCCGGTTTCTGAGTTGAGAAATTCGCTAAGCAAATGGGTAAGTATCGTCCTGTCTCTGCAGATTTCTCACAAAAGAGCGTGACAGAGCGATACGAAAGTATTTGCTTAATAAAATTCTCAATTCAGAAACCGGCAGTTAGTCCATTATTGTAATAACTTGCACTGAAGCTATGTCAGAACTCGAAGTACCTAGACCAGGACCATTGTCATTCATTTAGATTTTTTTTTTTACATTGAATTCATTGTCTTCCTGTAAAATTTTCCCTAACAACAAAAACAAACAACCTTCTAACCCTAACCAAGGATAAAATGTATTGAATACACAATTATTTTAAACCAACTAACGTGGAGGGTACAAGATTATTACCAGCCCCCTTAGCATGCTACCACTTTGCCTACTCTCAAATGTCACCATAGCCACTTAACACTACTGAGGTGACAGTGAACAGTCGCTAAGGTGACAGTTGAGAACAGGCAAAATGGTAGCGTGCTAAGGGGGCTGATCTTGGCAGACATACATTATGGAATGTGCTAATGAACAAGGCATTTATCAACATCATAAGGCGTGGACCGAGATGAATTGTTATCAATTTGGTTCATAGCAACTCAGGAATGTAGGTATCCCCCACAAACTTGACCCACCGGCCCCCAACTTGGCTCCTCAAGCAGAATTAGCGATTACAATGATTTGATTGTATTATGTATCTACAGCAACAAATACAGATTTCGAAACGAACTGACTCAGAACGCCATTCACCACAAACGACAAAGATATCATAACCTCAAACTGCACCGCACCAATGTCAATGTATTTATGGAAAACCAATTTCGGCGACGATGCTAGGAATGCAATTATTATAATCGAAGCCGGAGAAGGACACAACACAAAGAAGAAGGCAAATATTTAGCGACAACTCGCCATTACGGTTGCTTAGGTATTTCACTTGATCACTCCTGTTTTAGATGTAGGTATATACTTATTATTTCAACTAAAACAAGTTTTCTTTGAAATTAGCTTAAGCCAGCAAAAATAAAGAAAAACCAAGCGGAACTGCTGAACAAGACGGGATTTCGAAGACTTTTCTTTTCCTTCAATTCAACACAAAAAGTAACAACAAACGCGCGTCGCCGAAGACCAAAGAAAAGAATAAAGAAAGACCATAGACAAATTCAACATGGACGCACAAGCCGCAGTGTTGCCACGCTCATATTTTGTTTTTTCCCTAACTAACACTTTATTTTAAAAACTAAAATTTATTTTATAAAAAATATTCATGAGCCTATGTGTATGAGTAATGTTTTATTTACTTATTGACGTTACCTACTGAATATAGCGTTGCTGACTTAACTTTTTTTTTTAAACTAAGTAATTTTTCTCTGGATCCTACGGTTTTACACCCGCCTTCCTTTCATGACGTTCCGAACTTCCGACCAACGACACTCAAGTCATCGTCGAACGAACATTCATCCCACACTGACTTATCCCATCCTACTTACCTTACCTATACCTTTTATAAAGGCGAAAGTTTGTGACTGAGTTAGAGTGAGTGTGTGTTTTTTTACCCTAGATAGAACGCTGAATCTATTAGGATGATTTGGATGAAATTTGGAATGTAGATATCTGAGACATGAGAATAACATAAAGGCTACCTAGAATCACAAAGTAAATACGCAAAGATTATCATAATATCAGTAATGATGGTTTTAATTAATTCATAAAGGCATGTATTGACAAAAACTAAAATTACTCAATGGACTAAAGGTGTTGTTGCATACTGGGCCATTATTTTTTTATTCTGTACTTGGTTGAAACTTTAGGAGGATCGGTTTTTGTCGTGTCTATGACAGTTGACAGCTCCACTATTCTGTGCACACGGCTCACCACAGAGTTCACCATTTTGTCAATGTTGAGTGTGTGTTGCATTGCATTGCAACCAAATGAAAACATTTTATACATGGAACCTAATGAAGATATTGAGGAGTGGTCGTTAAAAGATGGTTTAGCATTCAATTATAGTCCGTCTTTTCTGGGGCCTTAGCCTGTAACACAGTGGCGTGTCAATGGCGTCCTAGGTAGAAGGACAAAACCGGGATTTTTTCGTTGTTCTCCTACAACCAGCGAACTAATCCTCTTGGATTAGACTCATAATATTATTTGCTGTACTACAATAACATTAAAAGGACCGACACTGGACCGACAGCATCATTAAATCGTAATTAAAACCGTCAACCGGAAGCCCATTTTGGCACCATTGTGTTACAGGCTAAGGCCCCTGGTCCTTGTTTAATTTCAGTCTTAGCCTGAGCTCCATACTATCGTGCAACAACTCCTTAAAAGTTTAAAATAACAAAACTGACCATACCTACCTAAGTATTTTGAACGAAAAATTAATGAGGATGAATCAAAAGTAACATAAAACATTCTTAACATACCTAATTTGGCAACACCATGAAAAAAATATCTGTGGAAATAAATAATTATCTGTGGTTAGCTGGCTTAGCACAATAGGGTTAGGTTTTTATCTGTGGTTTTTATCCTCAGTTTATATCTATCTCACTCTTTTGATCTAAATAGTGTGGGATAGAGATATACTAGATACGTACGGGCACAGCCTTCTTTATCTGAGAGATAAAGAAGGCTGTGGTACGGGTCGATGCACGATTCTTCGAAAAAATGTTTTTATGGGTAAAGTGTAAAGCCACCACACACCTGTGAATAAACGATCAGCCTGAGTTGGCGAACGTAAATGGAGTTTTTTTGTTATGTTGTATGTAAAGTCCTTTCGCTTAGACACGGTGCCGCCTTGGCACAGCAGCGACACTATTACGGGCTCGTATCGACATACTCACGGCGGATACCTCCGCCAAATCTGTCGTCGATTTTCTGTCAATAGGTAGGTACACACGACAGCACGCCAGAGTGTACACTTTTGTTGTAAAGTCGCCCGTAACGTAACCGAGTAGAGTGCTAGCGTGTAAGGATCGACGTGCTGTCGTGTGTACACACGCTCTTACCGCGCGCGGAATAAGGGCGCCAATCGAACAAAAAGGGGTATCCTAGCGTGTGGCCGACTGTAACTACGCGAATAAAAAACAGTCTCAAAGCTCATCTCTGATCATTTGCATAAAATCGTCGTCTTCCTGCCCCTCAAAGCTGTCATCCTGCTCACTCATCTGCCCTAAAGCCTTCATCCGTCTCTCCATCGTCAGCTTGTCGAGCACGTGCTCCATCCTCAAGTGCATGCAGTCGTTGAACGTCGACGCGTACTCGCAAATCTCGAAGATGTCGGCGACGCTTTTCGAGCAGTCGTTTATGGCTTTGTCCATCCGCGGCAGGACTTCGCTTCCCTCGCCGTAGACAGCCTTGTTTATCTCCATCAGATTGTCCCTTGATACTTTATTGTGCTTGATTATGGAGTTCCGTTTCAGCATGCACGCGACGAAGCATTTGCCCTGAGGCGTCTGCTGCGGGACGCGCTTCAAGAAGTTCTCCACGTCCTGACCAGAAGCTCTCACCTGGCGACCGCATTCCGTCAAGTTTTTTCTAAAAGGTTCCACTTGCTCGTTTATCTTGTTGTGCTGCTCGATTTGCTCCCCCTTTGTCAAAGGCTCAGATGTCATCACGGAAACGAAGGTTAGAGCTAACAGCGCCGCTCTTACGAAATACCGGTGCATTTTTGTATCGTTTTTGTGCCCCACTTCGGTTGTTCGCGACAGTTTCGGTTGGCTACTCGTCATGCTTTGGCTGGCTGGTAATCGTGAACACCCAGTTTTGCTTATTGGGTCTCCCAATTAATTGGTCGTTATCACGACTATGAAAGTGCTAAAACACAAGGTGCTATGACGTGTGCAAGAGCTATTGGGTGCGCCACCACCGTTGCATAAGATTCGTAGTTTTTCATGATATGATTAGGTACAAAAATAATTATTTATGTAGTAGGTAGAAATCTAGGAACCGCAAGGCTGATTCTCAGAAGTTATTAGACCAACTCCCTCACTTTTAGAAAATAAAGTTATCTATCTTTTTTATTTCATGTGCCCCCGCCCCCGTTGTACATACCTATGAATTATGATAGGATTGCACTTCCTTGAAATACGAAAACTACGATGGAGGAACACGGATAATATCCAGAGCATGCCATTTTATATTAGGTACACACGACAGCACGTGTAAGGGTCGACGTGCTGTCGTGTGTACTTATTTGCTGGTATCTACTAATTCACAAATTAGAATTAAGAAAACAATAAATAAAAACATTGAATATGGAAATACTGTTTAATTGGGGTGGAGATACCTATTCTGATACCTACCTTTAATTTAAAAAGTCCTCCATGTAATAGGGTGTTCTTCACGATTATTTTTCGATAGTATTACTTTTTTAATTCATTATTTTAGTTTCTAGATAGTTAGGTAATTTCCTATGGTAATTTCTGCTAATTTATATAACATAGATTCTAATAATTACACTTCACTACTTGATCGAATAAAAATTACCAATCTAGGTACATATTAAGTATACTCTGCTTTGACAGGCAGCTCTAAAGAACCTATAAACAATACTGATAAAACTTCTTCCAATACAGTAGATACTCACATCAAACATATTACATAAAATATCATGATATCCTCACGCTGATTATCCGAAATGCGGATAATCAGTGGCACTGGCACCGATTCACATGAGGTCCTACCTAATAATTTTACGTGAACACAGATTCCATGTAGGTATTATTAATACGTACAGTCAGCACGTAGACCCTTACACGGGTGCACTCTATTCAGTTACATTACGGACGACTAAGCGACGAAAGTGTAAGCGTTTACGTGCTGTTGACTGTACCTAAACATACGTATATCTACAAAATGTACCTAGAAATAGAGATTTCTAAAAAAAATTTAATATAAAACAATACTAGGCCAATCTGCCCAACAATCACAGCTTAATTGGAATGACCTGGTTTTCCAATGAATCACTAGTCTCACTCGCTCTCATGGGTGTTTTAGATAATCTTGCGGGAATCGTGGGACCGGCCGATTACTCGGAAAGACTTTCGCGAACTCACAAAAAACTGAGCTTTCACTTTCGCGAGGCGAACTTCGGATCCACGGGGCTTGAGAAGTTGAGACATATCAATTCGAAATTCAAAACACGCTCAGAACGAGACCGATCGTAAAAAACAAATAACGATTAGATTATCGCACTGTTTTGTGTTACATATATGCAACACCGACATCTGTTTTTGTTTTGGTTCGTTAGAGTCATGACCACATAACACACTTCCTTGTCATTGTTCGTTCAGTTCTCTTAGGTCTCCTCTGCTTCCACTAACACTGGCAGGCCGGCGTAATGTTGACTCGATGGCAAACTCCTGCTGGTGAACGCCAGTATCCACGACTCCACATCGCGGCTGCTGCACAGGAATTTTCCCGAAATCGTGTTGTCGTACACGTTTTGTCTAATGACGAATCCGTTGTTGGTGTCCAGCTTCTCTACTGAAGTGTTCCTGAGGTTTAGAACACCGATGGACTTTGACAGTCTCTTCCTCGGGTAGATGACAGCGAAGTGCTCCAGCGAAGTCTTGTAGACCACCACACGGACGTCCTGCCGCATGCAGCCGGTAGCGCCGATCAACACAAGAAAGCCCGATTTTACCTCGGCATCGCAGGTCTTTTTGGAAAATTTCGCAAATCGCTCCGCATGACATGAACTTGATATTATATCTGTAGGCATTTTGCCTAAATTGTTCGCTCTTCTAACAATAACAATTTCTTATTGAACGTTTCCCGCTATGAATGCACTAGCCGTCGAGAGAGGCGTCACGTGCGTGTACCGCAACTGATCTGAAATAATACTGAAGCATAAATTTCGCGCGACTTCTATTTATAACCTCGGTGATACGAAGAGTGTTCGGGGTATTTCGGGCACAATCGTTACCGAAGTGCATTCACTCGCAGGGGGCAAGGCTTTACGTGGAATGATATGGACGGGGTTAGTAAAACGGTTAGGGGTTGGCGAGGGTTTATTGTTACCACGTGTGTGAACTCTCATCTCAGTTTGCGCTCATTCACCCCGATCTGTACTCAAATGAAACAACGACCTCAAATACTGTTATTATAAAAACCTCACTCACTCAGTTGTAGACTTACAATTTGCCATAAAAATACATTGCTTTGTATTTAAGTAGCTATACAAAATGGTATACTTAGTTATTTAATTATTTTTTCAATAAACTACCACAAATGAAATCTACGACGAAATAAATAAAACAATATACTAAAACAGAGCTATTATCGAGAAATCCACACGTTTTATAATACAAGCAGAGTAGATACGTAGGCGCGGAAAGGTCAAAACGGATTTGGCATTAAAATTTGTAACATTTTGTATTCAAATGCGAACCTACACTTGCCCATGACATAAATACAATTTGTAATTTTGTACAATAAATAATAAATTCAAATCATGTTACAAAAAAATATTATCGCTCTAAGCCACTTTGGGACAAAAGCAGATGTGTGTGGAATTCATTACCACAGCACGGAGGAATAAATAAAAGTCAATATTATAACAGTCAGTTACAACCGCCATGCATTCCACGCCAGTGTTCCTATCCGGTAAACTTTTTCTACATCACAGGTACGGTCGGCCACAGTCACAGATACCCCATGGCAGCTCTTAACGCGCGCGGCATAAGGGCGCCAATCGAACAAAAAGGGGTATCTTTGGGTGAGGCCGGCTATACTACCTACACAACTGGCCCCTTCATCCAAGTTATATTAGCAATTGGATCCAACATTTGCAAACGGGAATTTTTGTTGGACTTCAAAATATGCACGTGCTATAAAATTATAACAGGCCAAGCTACAAAGATTTATCTAATAAGATCAAACTTAATTTAAAAAAATATTTACGAGTACTTACTTCCGTACAGACACACAAGATATTTGTTTAGTTTCCTTCCTTATTTTAAGTTGCCGGTTATCTAGGCAATAAAAACCAAAATTGTCATTAATGAAATTAAGGATCTTATTTTTTGTCAAGACTCAAGACAGGATAATAAAAGCTCTTACGATTTGAGATAATCTAGTTAACTAGACTTCCTATAAAAATAGAATCTTGTTTATTTGCAAATAACAGAGCCTCATAAGAAATTATAGGTAGGTACACATCCACCTTTCTGTAGGTAGGTACCTAACCTACTTAATTTGAATTTCTATAATAGGTAAAACATCCATCACCTATTTTATTCATACAACGGGGGATGTTCATTTACAGGTGCGTTTACCTTACCTTATGTTGATCGAAATATACCTTGGAATGATACTGATTATCTGCGTATACGCTATGGATCGCATCTCTGCTTTTCACACCCCTTGCATCCCATCCCTTGCCGCGGAAGTATATTTTTTTGACAATATTCCATATCCAAATCCCATTCTCATCGCGCGCGGACTATACCTGACTACTGTCAGAGCGAGACTCAAAGACACTTTTTTTGTTTCATTGTGTCGTTTGATCGAACAACTTCTGTCGCGCCCGTTAAGAGCTACCATGGGGTATCTCAGCGTGTCGCTGACTGTCCTCCGATTTCTGAATTAAGAATTTCACGAATCAAATACCCTAGTACCTACAGGTATCGTTCTGTCTCTCTCTGCAGATGTCACAAAAACTTAGGGAATTTCTCAATTCAGAAACCGGGCCTATACCTATAATATGTACTACCTCATACCTACCTAACTCCTAGTGGGTAGGTAGGTAGGTACACGGGGAACAAAAAGCGAAGGTCAGTACTATTTATAACACAAGTGACAGTCAGTCAGTGCGGAAGTAAGCGCAGCGTTCAATGGTTACAAATTACAAACAACTTGTTTGGAAAAAACAAGTACTCAACAATACAACCAGTACGGTACCTAAACTTATTTGACACGCACGTCTGTCGTCACCTTGAAACGTTCGACCTATGATGATGTACGGTGGGCCACAGTCACAGATACCCCATGGCAGCTCTTACTGCGCGCGGCATAAAGGCGCCAATCGAACAAAAAGGGCTATCCTAGCGTGTGGCCGACTGTACAATCCGCGCGCGATGAGAATGGGATGCGACCTTTTGGAACTGAGACGCGCGCTGTAAGCAAACTCGCGTTGAAGCTACCTTGTCAAAGTAAAAAAAGTTGTTAATATTTTCGATTGACTTTGACAAGGTTCCATCCCATTCTCATCGCGTGCGAATTATTTCTAAAATTAAATCATTAAATAATAAAAACTGACAACCGCCTTCGGCTCCACCACGCCTTTTTTCGGAAAGCTCACCACACCTTGTATATTCACAGAAATTAACTTGCACACTTGTATAGAAGAACCGAAGAGTTAAATTCGCACACACCGATACCATCCGCGGTAGTATAGTGGTAAGTATCCCCGCCTGTCACGCGGGAGACCGGGGTTCGATTCCCCGCCGCGGAGATGCAACTTTTTATTATCTAAGTTTTTTTAAGCCTTGCTTTTAAGAGGGTGCAGGAGCATGATTTTCCCATACAAACGTAGTTCCGGTTAAATTTCTAAACTACAGGCTGGATTTTGCTGAAACTTGGTTTTTATATCAGTAGATGACCAATACGATTTGCAAATAATTTTTATAATAAAAAAAATAGCCTGAAAGAAATTAGAGGGATGCGTTTTTCGCGCCGAAAAAGGGGTTACTTTCAGCTGTTATTTACTTACATTATTACACTGCCTATTGGAGTTTATCTACCTTGGGAACATCAAAAATGTATTGAACTCAGAAAATTTTTTTTTTTGAAATAGCTTATAAAATGTAGAAATGGCAGCGGAACTACGAAAAAATTTGGGAAAATAGATCTACATTACAACTACATACTCGCGAAAGGACATGAACAATTGAACACACGTAGACTCATACAGCCGCATTGCCTCTCACTTTTCCCGCGCCCCATCTCGCTCTGGATGAAACAGCTAAAGAAAACAGTGTTTCACGCGCTTGGCCATCGCTGAGTTCCCACGGTCCTACAGGGAGTTCTTAATATGGCAGGCATAGGGTCCATTTTGTTCGACTACTTGGCGGTCGTCAGAGATTTAAAAATATCGAAACACAAAGAATACTAAAGAAGAAACGTTTATTTCTCTTCAAAATTAATTACATAATTTAACTTTTTCGATATGGTTTCCCTTAAAATTACACATACCTATTACAAAGAATGAAGTAATTACATTGTGACATACAGGTTTAAAAATATTTGAAAAAATCTACATTGGATCCCTGTTTTTTTCATTTAGAAAATATTTTATACATTTTTCGGAAAAGACATTAGAATTTCGTTGTGAAAAATTGTATCATCGATTGTTAAAAGGTTCTGACAACTCTTCATGAGCTTTCCTTACGTTAATTATACAAGGTGTTACAAAAGATGCTAACTCTTTTTACAGGGTAATAGCACCCGGTGATAGGGATCACAACCTAAATTTTTTTTTTGCTCCATGACGTTCCATTGATTTTTAAATTAATAAAATGTGAACGCTGTGGCGGGAGAAAAGTATTTTTTAAATAATTTTTTCATTGACTTTTACAATGTTTTAACAACTCAAACCTATGCAAATGCACCTACACCTACAAACATATTTTTTAATTTGAGCTAATACCAAGAACAAAAAAGTTAAGAAAATTTTTCAATTTTGAGGTTATAAAATAAAAATTGTTTTTTCAACTTTTTTTTACAGAATTAACATCCTGTTGACCAGTAAGTTACACCCTGTAAAAAGAGTTAGGATGTTTTGTAACACGTTGTATTGTGTGTATTAAAACTATTAAATTACATTGTGTTACAGGATAATGTTATAGGTATAAATAAAAACTTATAAAAGAATCAGTTCTTTCAAATTACATATAAGTAAGTTTGATTTTTGTGACATATTGAAATACCGAAGCGTGATCAGAAGAATTTTATTATCCCTTCTACTGAATCTGAGCAATTTCTACTTCAGAAGTACAAATTACAAATCTACGCAGTTTCTGAAACCTAGAAAAACTGTTAGTGAATCAACATACATTTGATACAAATGGTAATAAATAATTATTTTATTTGCTGTTATGAATGGAAGAATTTGAAAACAAACAAGACTCATAAAAATATAATAACAGTGCTTTTGTCTATTCCTTCGAAGCGCAAATACCTACTTTTATATTATTGAGCTGGTTAGAAAAAAAAAATGTATTAAATTTACACTACGTTTTATAAGTTACCAACTGGCCTGTTATTTTCGAAACCATCTAAAAAGGTAGGTAGTTAAAATTAAATCTACAAATAGGATGCTAAATTATTTCAGTAAGGCTGGCCTTTAAAAGTGTACAGCAACGTAATGTGGACTTGAAACTTATCTTACAATCTATTTTAATATTTCACCATGATACAGTCTTAGTTTCATTAAAAAATACAAACAAATAAACGTGTTTTTAGTTTTTTTCGAATTTATACATATAATACTTAATTTAACGCTATAAAATCGATTGTATATTTTGCAATAGATTTTATATAAATGTATAGTATTTACGTTCTCAGCTAAAAATATTTATTTAACAGTTAAATTGTAACGTAAAATTTTGCCTAAACTGTTTTCTTTTGTAATCTTAACTATGATTGTACTTGAATGTGTTAAAAACAATAAAGACTCACAGCGGTTCTTTTAAAGTAAGTTGTTGTGTATTCGTAGTTTCAAATACTATTATATAAGGCTACTAATAAATATGCACCGAAATTATGGAAAAATATAAGTAAAACTTGAAGAGATTAAAATATATGGCAGTAACATTCATAAACGAAAAAAAAATCTAAATTAAAATTCATAATAAGCGTATGAGTTTAGAACTAAAATTGAGTAAACCGTTTATGGATAAAAATACTATTTACAAAGTGTTTATCTTTCATTAAACTTATGTCTTCTATAAATTATAATAAACGTACACTATAACCTACTTTATATGAAAGGTATAAGTATTTGAATTCTAAATATTAAAAATATAATAGTTATTATATGTTATTCAACTATATCAAAACAGAGATACAAAAAACTGATACAGTACAGTATATTATTTTAGTTTTTTTTTTAATATTGAATCTACAAAAGTACTTCCTTTTCTTTTATGTAGTACGCATTGGACCTCAAGTCTTGAAAATTAATGAAAAAAATGTTGGCAGTAGAAGTTATATTTCAGTCAGACTAAGGCCCGGTTTCTGAATTGAGAATTTTACTAAGCAAATACTTACGTATCGCTGTTGCGCTCTTTTGTGACATATCTGCAGAGACAGAACGATACTTACCCATTTGCTTAGTGCATTTCTCAATTCAGAAATCGGCAGTAAAACAAACTAGAGGGTGGAAGTGAAAAAAATAATAAATACGTAAGATATATTTTTTCCTAGCCTATATTACTAATTTTGACTCTGATATTTGTTTATCTAAACGTCTCTGAAACTCTTAACTTCATATCTAATAATCCAAACATCCAAAAACACAGATCTCGATTTGACTAAACAATTTTCTAAGTCCAAATGTATAAAACTAATTAATTTCTTAACTCCCTGCAAGTCGCCTCGTTTCACGTGAAGTAGCTGAGTCAATTTGCATTATTTGTAACTTCTTTTACGCATTGGCTTTAGATGGTACAGAATAATACGATTGACAAACTAGTAATATTATCCGTCCAGGGAGTCTACCGGCTAAGACAAAGCCGATTACCATTGGCGAAAATGGAAGTTCGATTTATGAAAAATTAACTGGATGGCAGTAAAATAAACTGGGTGGCAGTACATTTTTCAAAAATCGAACTACGATTTTAGACAATGGTAATCGGCTTCGTCTTAGCCGGTCACCGAACTAAATCCCATAGAATCCGCATTACGTATAAAATAACAATAAAAACGTGTCCCCACAAAAACAAAAGTTATCAGCAATAGAACAATACGAAACATCATTTCGACCATACGTCTAATATTCGAATGTCAACCTTATTGCATTAGTGTACAGTTTTACTTTAATTGCATGGACTACGAGCAAATAAGCTCCCAAAGGCAATTTGGGCATCTATTTTTCCAGCCACATTTCAGAGTTCTATGTTGTATCTAGTTTTATCCTTGATCGAGGTAGCCGGTAGACCCCCAGAATGGAATTGTCGAAGTTTTAAATCACAATCGCTAACAGAACGAATGAGTCAAAACGCTATACAAATTCAATGATATTTAGTGAACGATTTGGCTATTTTCTTCACTCAAAATCGGGTCGCAATCCCTATCATCTCAATCTTTTTCAATGACAGTTTGTGTCAAATAAATAGACGCTTCGTCAATTTGAAAGGGATCGCGATAGATTCAAAAGTTAAACGATTAAGCCGCCGAATGCAAATGGTCGCGGCTTCTATTGTGTCTCCCTGAATTTAATTTTATACAGTTTAGTTTAAACATCAGCGCATTTTCATTTATCACAATACCATACAGTCCACGCGAACAAAGGCTTCGTCCATTCCATAAAGCGCTTTGAACGAAAGAGTTCATTTGTGCGGCGCGCGTTGAACGAATGAGTTCATTCGTGCGGCGCGCTTTGAACGAAAGAGTTCATTCGTGCGGCGCGCTTTGAACGAAAGAGTTCATTCGTGCGGCGCGCGTTGAACGAATGAGTTCATTCGTGCGGCGCGCTTTGAACGAAAGAGTTCATTCGTGCGGCGCGCTTTGGACGAAAGAGGCCGGAAAGAGGCCCGTCCGGCCGGTTCGTTGTAATGTGCCTTTGTACCATCCGTCGCCGCGCTTGCGATGCACCATCACTATGTCGTCCACCTGACAACAATAAAAAAAATATATTGACCCAAACACAAATGCAAGTTACGTAGACCTTAATTAATTATTTATGACAATCCTGGGTCTTAGGAGACACTTTAGCATGAACCAGATGATACGCGTGTATCATTTCAGCATCTAGAAGTTGTCGGATATTTTTTTATATTAATAAAAATAAAATTGAATATCTCAAAAACGACTAATCCGATTTTGATGAAATATAGCTAAGAACACTCTCGATGAATACAACTTTTAAAATAAAAACCGAATAATAATCTTTTTACCAGTTTTGACGGATATGCCCTTGCACTAAAGTAAGGCCTTTGCATCTACACAATGAGATGGTTTTTACAGCGTCTAGTGACACCTTCCCTCACACTAGAATTCACTAGATGGATCTGTCCATGCACGCACAGAGACACGGATAAAACCCGTATGGAATATTCAGGGTATCAATGAATAGAGAACGGAGCAAAGAGCCGACTACCAAACTCAAATAATGGAAAGGCATTGTAAGAAGAAATCACAGTAGTACAGTCAACAGCACGTAGACGCTTACACTTTCGTTGCAAAGTCACCCGTAACGTAGCTGAATAGTGTGCACGAGTGTAAGGGTCTACGTGCTATCGACCACTGTACGTACACACCTAAAATCTTGGTAAGTCTCGTAAATGCAAGTAGGTTGTCATGCAATGAGAATTCGTTTCAGGTGAAGTTTAAAATGCTGACCACAGCGAACTGGATAACATGGAACAACTTCTTCAAGAAAAAGCCATCCTCTAACACGGCACACGCATCTACGCGCGCAGGTTGCGTTGTCAAAAATATTTTAAACCAATAAGAAAATAGGAAACTCCTTGATTGGTTAATTATTTACGCGCCATTGATGTCATTGGGCTTTTCACAGTGACAGCGTCATGCCATGCTGCAGAGGTCAAAAGCTTTGCACAGATTATATTTGATAATCTGTCATCGTGAACTGTAAAAGTTTCTATATATATAAACAGAAAATCTGTATTTTTGTCTGTTCTCGTATAAATCTGCGGTTATACATATAGGTACCTAATATTGTCTAATGTTTATTTGATTGTTAATATCACAAGTGGGCAAGACACCTGGCGAGACGTACCGATGGCAGATGGACAAAGTTCATTGCGGAATGGCGACCCCAAGGGGATGAGATCGATTGGCAGACCACCAGCCAGATGGTCCAACGACATAGCCTAACTCTTTAGACTTTACACTCGGAAAACCGTGGTTGCGCCTGGCACAGGATCGTGAGATTTGGCGTAAGCATGAAGAGGCCTTTACTCAGCAGTGGGTGTTAAAGGGCTGATGATGATGATGATATAACAAAAAAGAAAGTCTGCTCGGAATCCAATGCTGTTCATTCCGTTCCAGACGGATTGCTTCTACCCATCGCCGTTTTCGTGCAGGATCTTTAGGAAGTCTAAGATAGTAAAAATCGAACAATACAACATTATCTCCGAAAAAAAAAGAAATGGCGGCAAGCAAAGCCGAGGGTAAAAGTTTTATAGTTCCGTTTTATGCGTCCAAGATAATCGCACTGATGAATTTATCATGTTAAAACATACTAAGACGGCGAAGACCTCAAGCAAAGCCACGGGAAGAAGTTAGTTTCATATTTTTATTTGGGTTTATTAAAAGTTGTGAATAAAAACGCTACAAGACATTACTTCCGTATGGTAACCGATACCCACTGCTTTGTGGTGCACATCAGCACGGCTTTTGCATCATTTTACGGCACATGAAGTCATTTTCTATAGTTTATTATTCACGACAAAATTGACGTTTTCTCGGTCATGTCTGTCGAACTACTAAATCGTGAGAGGAACCATTTTGTAGGCTCCGCCCACACAGGAACCATTTTCGTTAGGTCATTTCTCAGGGCTAATGCGGTCTCTATGTTATCTTCCGCTCGCTGGCTGACCATCTTTGAATGTTGATGAAGTTAATAAAATTGTTGTTAAACGCTTTTATTATGCATCCCTGCTTTATTTTATAGTAAAAAGATCATTTTAATTACCTTGAGTTCCAGCTCGTATTCCGAATTTGGAGGGTACGGAACTATGCACCGGAATCTGCAACGAGAAAAAAGTAAAATTATAGCTTATACATTTTTCGCGATTTTAATATTGGTCCCAGTGAAATAGTTGTTGATATTGAAACGGAATACTGATTTACGGTTGGTCTCGATATTCTTCATAGGATATGAAATTTATAATATTAGTGGGATTAATCGACGGCGGATAAGGGATAGCGTTAATGGCTGTTTTTGCTTCAATTTGGGATATTGAAGCAAAAACTAATTAATAAGTTTCTCAGCTGTGTACATAAACCTAATATTGTAAACTGTGTGCTCTGGTCCATTAATAAATATACTATACTATATTACGGACCTAAGAAGGAGAAGCTGCTTTCGACACTAGAAGAAGACCTCTACTTGACCAAACATTAGGATAAGATGTAAACTATGTTTAAAATAAACACCTATACAAGGTGTTACAAAATATCTCTTTTTACGAGGTCTCTTTATATCGAGATCTCTTTTTACTATGTCCTAAAAATAGTTAAGCCTAGGGATTATCATTTGATGATTCGTTTTTAGCATAAAACGCATCCAAAAAGAGGATATGTTTTTTTTCCATTGGCGGCGCTAGTTGTGCCTCGGTGTTTACCTTAATTAAGGCTCGGTATAAGGCTAACTAGCGCCACCAATGTTGAAAAAATTATATGTCCCTTCAGAAGAAGTTTCTGAGAAAATCCTAAGATGGCCATGCTTTTCTAGATTTTTAAGTGTAGGTACCCAACTCAATTTATAGTCGAAATTTACTTTTAAGCTAAAAATTTTTCGATAACCGCCAAAAACGGCCGCTTTTGGCGGTTATCGAAAATTTTTTAGCTTAAAAGTAAATTTCGAAGAGGGTATCTACACTTAAAAATCTAGAAAAGCATGGCGCATAGGCTCATCTTAGGATTTTTTCAGAAACTTCTTCTAAAGGAAGATATGATTTTTTTAACATTGGTGGCGCTAGTTAGCCTTATACCGAGCCTTAAGAAGAGCATTATCTCACCTCTCCTTGACGGGCTGCGAGTGGTGTCTGTCGCGTCGCGCCGCCGTCACGTCGAGCGACTGACTCTTGCGGTGTTGGGACTGCCACGGGTTGTCCGACGGGCGGCTGTGACATTAAAGGCACATTAAGGTGGGATGATAGCAAAGTGGCGGGAAATTCAAAATTTTCACAGTTTTTTACATTTTGTAGCTGAACTGAGCTATTTTTGTTCAGCGATTTTTCGTTCGCGGAAACAACAAAGTATGCTTTTCATTACTGTAAACAACAGAATAACAATAAAAAACTGTGAAAATTTTGAATTTCCCGCCACGTTGCTATCGTCTACCCTTAAGAGGATGTCACAGTTGTTCGTTTTCTCAATACAAAACGTATGGTCCGTTCGCTATCATAGTGTCACTTTGATATTTGCCGCCTTGGCGCGCGGCGGCTTTTCACAAAAGAAAGTAAAGGAAGCCGACGCGGCGCAAACACGCCAGTGAATTTGGCTCGCCGCTCGTCATTCTATAAAGAAGCGTCGTCGTATTGAGGTTGTGCTTGTGACTTTTGACTTAGTATTTTGTATTGGGTGTCGATCGCTGCGTGTTGATAAAATGTTTTTTCGTCCGTGGGAGGTGCCTCTAGACGAAACTTCGAATGACCCAAAAATTAAAAGACGTAGATTTTGTAAAAACATGTTAGCAAACTCTAGTTAATGTCCATCGGCATTGTTGTGAAATGAATTTGTCTGCGCCCATCACAGATACTTTAAAAATATTTGGTATCCCAAGAACCAAGATTGCCGTCGTGTGTACCGACACTATCTAAGCGAACGGACTTTACTCCCCGATTTCCTCCCTAGACTATCCCCCACCCCTCCCAATTCGGAAGGCAAAGTTATTTGTTCGAAAGTCCGTTATTGGCTTAATCTTATCTTTAGACAATATTGAGAAACTAATTTAAATATTTTTTATTTTGGTCCAGTAGTTTTGTTTTTATGAGCTAAAATGTTTTGTTCCTATGACCGCCAACAGTATGCAGACCGTCGCGTGACGTCATAAAACCGTATCTTTGAAACGTTGTAAAATCCAAACTTCTGAACCAAAATAAAAAATATTGAAATTAGTTTCTCAATATTGTCTAAAGATAAGATTAAGCCAATAACGGACTTTCGAACAAAAAACTTTGCCTTCCGAATTGTTAGTTAATGTTTAGTACTGTTAACATTATCGATGTTTTCGTATCAAAAGGTTTGTCATAATAGGCTACACTACGCCATCCATTGTAAAAATAAAATCAATCAATGTATTTTTTCTTTTATTCTTGATTAACCGATTTTTTTAAATATTACTTTGAAGCGTAATGAAAGTGCAAATTAGGAAACAGTTGTGAAAGCCACATGTGAGTGAAAATCAAACAAAACATAAGCAGTAAGCATCAACATAAAACGAAAGAAAAAGCATCCCCATTTCATAAAGCCACGTTTTTACAACGAGCGACATAGTTGACGGGGAGCGACTATGAATAACATTTTAGTTTTGATGTCTTTCTTCAATGGCTGATTTACACCTGGTTTCTTCAACGAATAAATTACGAAATAGAGGAATAACACTAGAGTTAAACTGTAGTTAAGGTTCAACTGAAACATTGTGGCGGGAAAGCTCATTTATTTAGTTTTTTTTTTTTCATTTTTGCAGGTAAACTGAGCTATTTTTGTTGAGCGAGTTTTGTTTCACGACAATAAAATTGTATAACTTTCATAATTATAAACAACAGAACGACAATAATTAAGCAGATTTTGTTTTGTGGTCGAAAAACCAGTGGTACTGCCCAAAAAACTAGTTTTATCACTAGATCACATAATCAGTTGAATTATTGTTGTTCTGTTTTCATCAATAGCTCAGTTTAGCTACAAAAATGAAAAATCCGTGAAAATCGTGTATTTCCCGCCACACCACGCCACTTTAGTTCACTTTGATTTGAATCTCGAGCTCCGAATTGATGTGAGTTGCTCTAATTGCCGCAATATCAATCAAAGTTTAAACTCAGACCTCGCATTAAACTTATTAAACCAGATTAAACCTCGCATTTTGTATGAAAACGAATCGACAGATAGGGTTTAAACTAGCCTTTGTGGTTCAAACTGTGATTTATATTACGGGCCTTATGGACCGGCTACACGCTCCGTCTTGCCTGTTAGCATGCCTGCACAAGCCAGCTTGTACGCTGAACACTGCGTTTTCACTGGCGCATGCTACCGCATGCTCACAGGCAAGACGGAGCGTGTAGCCGGTCCATAAGAGGCACAGGAAAAAGCGCACTGGCCGCTCCCCGTCACTTTAAGGCGCGGGGCATAGTGAATTAGCCCGCGTGCAAAGAAAAAATGCACATAATCGACTCCTGTATCAAATACACTAGAATTAGGCAAGACCTATCTAACACAGCTATTTTCATGTTGATATCCATAACAGATTGCAAGATATTTTAGTTGAAAAAAAGTGCGCCGCCTATTTTTTTTTCAGTCAAAATATCTTATAAACGTTTATGAATGTCAACACGAAACTGGCTGTTTTAGATAGCTCTCACCTAATTATAGGGTTTGATATGTGAACATTTTCATTTTTTTTAGGGTATTTGATACAGGAATCGATTTTGTGCATTTTTCTTTGCGCGCGGGCTATTCACTATGCACAGCGCCTTAAGAATCCCCTTCAGCTTTGCAGCCCTCTCGCTCACACTTTTCAACATTTTAATTTATTGTAAGAGAATGATTCAACTTTGGACGATGAAATATAGTTGCAGACACAGATAATTAAGCTATCGACATGTGGACTAAGTTTTGATTTTATATTCCTAGTAATAAAAAGATCTCCTGGACCCAGAAGGTCCGTAACACCACAGTGTTGCAGAGAATGAGGAAGAAAGTAGAGATCCTGAAGACCATCCAAAAGAGGAAGCTAGAGTACTTCGGCCACATAATTAGAAATAATAACAACAAATACAGCCTCCTTCAACTGATCATACAAGGCAAGATACCAGGCAAAAGGAGACCTGGTAGACCCAGGATATCATGGATCCAAAATCTGCGCGAATGGTTCGGGCAGAGCACCGGCTCATTGTTTCGTTTGGCGGCTTTGAAGGACGAGATAGCCAAACTGATCGCCAACCTCCGATAGGAGACGGCACGCAAAGAAGAAAGAAGTAATAAAAAAAATATCACGGAACTTCGTTACTGTAGCACTTGTGTGCTATCCCTAGCTATAACTCTATCAATTAAACTCGAACTTCCGATATTCCTATTTATTTCTTAGTTAAAATATACATTTTCGTCCGCACCCAACGGCGGATCTCGTCTCAATCTCTACTTCAATAACTGGATCTGACCCACCGGATTTTTGTTTTGCTTCATCCGCCAGCTCATCCATCGGTTGCACTGTTGGGTCATCTTCAAAGTAGTAGTTCCGTGATATTTTTTTTATTACTAGGAATATAAAATCAAAACTTAGTCCACATGTCGATAGCTTAATTGTCTGTGTCTGCAACTATATTTCATCGTCCAAAGTTGAATCATTCTCTTACAATAAATTAAAATGTTGAAAAGTGTGAGCGAGAGGGCTGCAAAGCTGAAGGGGATTCTTAATCGCTCGCTGTATACAAAATCCAAGATGGCGGCCGTACCTGTCTTGGTGCTGCGGCAGCACGGTGGGCCTCTCGCGCACGCGCAGACGTGCCGACGCGCAGCCGCGCTCCGGCGCAGCCAGCGCGCCCAGCAACTGCACCGGGCAGGAGCCGGACCTACCACACCACACCACGGTCACAGAGTGCCCTGGACTACTATTGAACATAGGACGGATGACCACCGAACTAAATCCCATAGAATCCGCATTACGTATAAAATCACAATAAAAGCTTGTCCCCACAGAAACAAAAGATATCAGCAATAGAACAATATGAAACATCATTTCGACCATACGTCTAATATTCGAATGTCAACCTTATTGCATTAGTGTACAGTTTTACTTTAATTGCATGGACTAGGAGCAAATAAGCTCCCAAAGGCAATTTGGGCATCTATTTTTCCAGACACATTTCAGAGTTCTATGTTTTATCTAGTTTTATCCTTGATCGAAGCGGATGACGCCCACTTAGTTACGAGGCAGTGGCCACCTCTGGTGTCAGAGTTTTTAGGATGCCCAAAGGGCCTCTGACATGAATTAAGGTGAATGAATACCGAGGCACAACCAATGGGAAAAAAAAACATCTTCTTTTTGGATGCATTTTTTGCTTAAAACGAATCATAAAATGATAATCCCTAGGCTTAATTAACTATTTTCAGGACCTAATGTTTAGATTCCAACGTACAACACCTACGAATAAAACCAGCCGCGGGGTTTATTCTTAGGTTCTGTTGTTGTTATTAACAACCGGGACCAACGGTTTAACGTGCCTTCCAAAGCTTGGAAGCGCTAAGATATTAATTCCACAAGCGGTCACCCATCCATGGACTGACCGCGCCCGATGTTGCTTAACTTCGCCAATCTATAGCTAGTCCTACGAGGCTGTGAGCTCCTTTGGGCGGCCCAAAAACTCTGACACTAGGGGTGGCCACTACCTCATACGAAAACCTAACTAGCTCAGGGCACTCTGTAACTTATTGTTAGACACACACACAAGCAGTGATACCTGGTGAAAACACACAAACACATACACGGAAATTAAACAAACGTGATAAGAAACGTTATTCACACACAAGACACAAGGTGGCAACAATAACACACTTCACACTTCGCTGAATTTCGTTGCGTCTCTTATAGTCACACGTCATGAAACATGGCATTTCAGAACACTTCATTGCAGTACAGTACACTTCATTACACTACAGTACAGTAAGTGTGCTGAAAACACAAACAATTTTCGACGCGAGTTTGCCATAGACAACTAGAGTTTGCCGAAATGCTGACGCTACAGCTGACAGGCGGACCGCGAGCGTCTCAGTTCCAAAAGGTATTATCCCATTCTAATCCCGCCGCGGATTATAGCATAGTGTTCTGTGCCAGTATACAATCCCTCACCTGACATGCACAGGGTGATGCAGCGAGGAGTGCGGTGTATCCTCAAACACCGGGTTGTCCATACTGTATCCGGGCGGCGGCGAGCGACACTTCTTCATGCCGGCCAGTCGCTTCATCAGCGACACGCCGGATGATAGCGACTTGTCGCCTTTGGACTTGTCGCGAGACTGCTGGAGGGATAAGTACGTGTTTGCATCATTAATTTTAGGGGTCGCTGCCTAAACGACGAGGTACACACGACCGCACCTCAGACTACACTTTTGTTGTAAAGACGCCGGTAACGTAACCTAGTAGAGTGCTAGCGTGTAAGGGTCGACGTGCTGTCGTGTGTACATAATATTGCTATAAAAATTAAAGCGAATTTACCATTTTTGAACCTAATTATGAGTGGAAAACGCGATTCATTAAAGGTCACTGTGAAAACTCCATTTCGTTTGAACATCACGCAAAATCTACTGGACCGAAAGTGGAAACTAAAGGCATGCGTCCATTGGACGCTGTCCGCCAGGGTGCCTCCCATTTAAACGTATCGTGAATGACTAGCTTTAGAAACTGCTATAAGGCCAATTCATTTTATATTTAAACAGGGGAAGTGGAAAGACATTATAAAGTCTACCTTATCAGATTTAGGCGTGCCGAGTTGTGTTCCCGGCCCCACCGCGTTCCACGGGTATCCCACCGTTTGAGCTGTAAAATAAAACCATGTTTGCTTTATAATCCATGATCGTGATTTGCCGAACGAAGAAATTGCGAATAGATAGGTTTGTTTAAGTAAAGATAACATAGCGTGGCGTGGCGTATCTACTTTTGTGCGATCTCAATCTTGAAGCCCAAAAATAGAAGTTAAAAACTAAAACCCGACTACTAAAAGGCTAAAAGACTAGATAATTAATCGTAGTCGGAGGCCATCGGTTTATCAAATGCGAATGTGGTGTCCTCCGACTACGATTAATTATCTATGAGTCTATTTTAAGGATAAGAAGGTCTTGTTTTAAGCCTTTTAGTAGTCGGGTTTTAGTTTTTAAATTCTATTATTTTTGAGCTTTTTAGTAAATCATTATGGACGATCATCCAGAACAAAACCAAGAACGGCAAAAAAATACACGTTTTGGTATTTTTTGTTCTATTTGTTATGTTGACAGTACATGACGTGTTATACATTTTTGAGAAGGTCTTTTAAAGCCCTTACATTTGATATCCATGACGATGGTATTCGATAATTTTTATCTTAGGTCCACCACTTTAGGGCGCAGCACAGCGGCCATGTTGTTTTTTTTTTCAAAATTAAACTATCCCATGTTACCTGGTCAATTGAGACGAATCCAACAACACCTCATTTGTTGAAATCGTCCGAGTAGCTTAGGCTCTACGAGGGAACAGATGAACACACAAACATACCCACATACATACCCACATACACACATACATACATACATACGCTGCTAAAATCATAACCCTCCTTTTTACTTCGCCTTTTTGGCGCCGCAATGCCTGGGACATTGTTTTAGATGGAGTACGCTTGTCCAGCACTTAAACCATCGTGACAGCTCAGTCGGCCTATTAGTACACAGGAAAGACAAGTCAATACGTGTGGAGCCAATTAAGTCGCGGGTTTCCTCACGATTTTTTCCTTCGCAGATAGCGAGTAGTTTTGCTACTTCAAATTCACAAATGTACGTAACTTTGAAAAGAAACAAAGTCATAGATACATGCCCGCACTGGGAAGCGGTGGTGGTCTAGTGGGTAGAACAGTGGACTCTGAAGCAAGAGGTACCCGGTTCGATTCAAGTCTAAAGAGAGGAGAAATACCTTTATCTACATTTTCTTTCCCAAGGGATAACGATTTATTAAGTAGCTGGAAAAATAATTATTAGAATAGTCAAAAATAATTATTAGAATAGTCTTACAAGACAGACAACGGGTTCACGCAGTCCTTAAATGCGAGGTTGCCAAACTTAATAGCATGGCTTGAGAGATAAAGAAGGCTGTGCTAAGACCCATAAACTCACCGTTAGGCTGAGGGCTGGCGGCGCGTGGAGGCGCCAGCGGAACTAGAGTGGCGCCGGTGGAGGGCGCTGCCACAGCCACTTGCGTCGGCTTCGCTATCGCCGGCGACTGCGTCGTCACCACCTGTGGGGGAGAGACCGCGCAATGCTAGCTTACAAGGATGATGGATAAGATAAAGATAAAACATTATTTATTGCCAAAACAAAAAAAAAAGTAAGATGTAGCCTGTACAATTGTACATGTCCCACTAGCTGGGCAAAGGCCTTCTCTCAGAGAGAGAGTTCGAGCTTAATCACCACGCGTGCTCAATGCGGGTTGGCGATTTTTGCGTTGAGGGTATAATGCCTCATACGCTCAGGTTTCCTCACGATGTTTTCCATCACCGTCAGCGCCAAAACCAAAACATTACATTAAAAAAAATACACTTAAAACAGAGGTTATCGTTTTAGAATTATATCTAACAATTTTGGCAAATGGGGAGAGCTCAGCTTTGTGCTGGTTACCATGATTGGTTCCCAGCGCACAGTGGTCGATTTGTACGATTTAGGCGGCCAAAACTATTTTATGCTTTATTTCAGTAATAAATACAACAACAAATGCTAATCTGGTATTTTAGAGTGAATATATATGTTTATCCCTATTCGTTTCATTGAAAGCGTATTTTTCTATACAAAAAAACATTTCTGTGAAAATATTTTTGTAAATAGCGCCAATGTTTTTAAATTTTCTTTAAATCTCCCTTTGGTGTAAAATATATATTTTGAGTTCATTTGAATTATCGAAATCGGCTTAGTAGTTTTTGATATTTGGGTTAAGAATTATCACAATTTGTTAAGTAAAAGAAGGCCGTACATAAAAAAAAATGTTTATTCTCTACAGTCTGCATGCCTATTGAAATTGAAAATAAAATATGGATGACAAAAAAATACAGTATACACTAAAATTAAATGGTCAACAGTTATTACCACATTATTATACTAAATGTTACTTACAATGTTAGGTACCGAATCATAAACAATAAGACAATATTTTATGAAAGTTTAACATACAAATTGTTATGTTACTCTTTAAAAGACAATTCTTCCTCACCGTCACTTTCCATGCATTTATCACAAGTGCCTTTTGTATTTGGCTCTGCAGGAAGCAAAAGCTCCAAAGTTTCCTGCAAAAATGGTTTTGATCGGATCTTCTTTTTTTTTCTCATTGAACTGATGAGCGGATCTGATGTCAAGAGTAACCTGTGATAAATATCAAGGTTACAGTCTTCGCGTGAAAACTTTCGAGCAAAGTTTAGACGGTATGAGCGAAAGTGCTTATTACGAGCTTCTGCAGCTTCCTCCGAAAGTTGACCAATAGGCACTAGAGAATTTTCTATAACTTTTCCACCATGTACCAAAATTGTATGCATGGTAGGAGTCATAGAATGCCAACCATATAACTCTACATACAGTTTTGCTGTCTCCATGGCGTATTCATCAAATTTCGGGACATCTATTTTGTGACCGCTTGATATGGCTTCCAAAATAACTTTAATTCTATAAATAAAATTAAAGTCTATTCCCGTTATTTCAGCAGCCAGATGTGGGTTTTCAAAAAATCTTCTACTAGTATTGCCGTCATTTGTGTTACCAAAATTACATTTTGGCATATCTACCAAGATACCTACTTCTTCTCTGAATCTTTGCTGAATCTCTTTTTTTTTTTGTTGTTCTAGCATCTTTTCTGCTTTGGTTCTTTTTTCACGGTATTTCCCAACGGGCAATTTATAAGCTAAATGTAAAATATTCTCGAATAATCGAATTCTGGCATGTAAAGTTGATAGGCCAAATTCAAGCGATTCTGGGTGAATTTCGTTTTTTTTACTTAAGTCATTAAAGTTTTTTGAAGTGGCTCCGCATATGTAGCATCTACTCGTTGATTTGGTGTCAGTCGCCGCATTGCAAACTTTGCCGTCCACCATGGTCATTTTAAGACTGTGGCTAACCGAGAATTTTTGCCCATTCAGTTCCAATTCCGTGGCTTTTAGGGACTTCACACTGTCCCGAACGTAATTTATTTCATCCTTTGTAATGTCTGTAGACTCTTTTATAAATCTGAATCGTATCGGGCGGCAATATCGTGGTGAAGAAGGAGTCGGGTTTTGCCAAACCATTTTTGTTTTGTCTTCGCCGCAAACAATTTGTAGAGGCACGAATGAGCTCAAAAATATATTTGCATCCGAGTCGGCGTCATTCATTAACTTTTGTTTGTATTGAGCTTGTTGTGAACCATCACAACCCCATTTGCAGATAATCTGCAAGGAATTTCTCTCAGTTTCTGTAACAGTCATTAGTACTTCTTCGAGGAAAATTGATAATCGCGTGACGGTGTGATCTAACAAAGATTGTAGATCACTTTCAGCACAGGAAGCGGTCACTCGTAGCGTCTCTTTGGGTGGGTAACATTCCTGTTTAGCCTTCAACACTAATTCGTAGCACGGGTAAAAGCTTCTGTTGGTTGCTCGCACAATTTCATATTGACTTCGTGTCAAATCAGCGTCCACGCACATTCGCAGTGCCTCCCGAGGCGTAAGGGGATCTTGTGCCTTTGATTTGGAATGTCTTTTTTTACATTCGTTTGCGGCTGCAGGCGAATTTGTAATATCTTTTAGGACTTGCGAGGCGTTTCTTTTTCCTTCTTTTTGTAAAATTACTTGCGCTGCGTGAACTATCACTTCTTTGCCTACAGAGGAGCGAACTTCTTCTGTTTTCCTCCTTTTAGTTCTTTCACTACATTCACTGAATGTTTTGCTAGGTCGTCCTGACTTATTATGCGTTTTTATGGGCATCTCGAACGTTCCTGCTAACCATGCATCATTGCTTATAAGAAATTTTTCTAGCGTGTTGCGTGCTTTGGACCATCTCTTTTTTATTTCTGTTTTAAAATATGAAAATTTATGATTTATATACTTTTTGTCTTCGTCGGAGTCCCCGTAAGACATTAACAAATAATTTTGTAAGTATTCCAATTTGTCGTTTATTGATGGAGAGTTTTCCTCAATCATCTTATCAAAAAGATATCTGCGAGTTACTACCTCCATGCCCGAGTAACTTGATGAACCTAGAACAACGAAAAGGAATTTTAACGCAAAAGAAACAAAAAAGGAATTTTTCTCACTTTCTGCCTAAGTTAATGAATTATTATTTTTCTCGCGAAGTGGTCAAAGGTGGTGGCTATTTTTTTTGTGGTTATCTGCTCAAAGAGCTATACTATTAGAAACCATAAGGAATTTAACTCGGACGGTCTCGGAAGTACAACATTTTTACTATTGAAAATAAAAAAATGATAATATTTTCTATGAAAAAGGGCGATCTTTGATACGTTGTAACTGCACTAAATATTGATATTCCTTATCTTAATTTAAATTATATTTGAAGGAGCTTACCTGAATTTTCGACTTCCATCACTTTCACTTGTAACTGAATAATATCCAATGAAATATTCACTTTAGAATATCGGTTGCGCTAAGAGTGTCGAGAACGAACGCGTACAGCTTGCGCGACGATCAAGTTCCGACTACCTGTGGGGGCGCGCACGCAGTTCTAGGAACTGGGGAGGGGTGGGGTTTGGGCAGTCGGGGTGTCTATTTTTCCGGGAATCAATTTGTTTTGTTATAAGTTAACTTTGAGAAATGGACTTTTGGCCGCCTAAATCGTACAAATCGACCACTGCGCTGGTTTTCAGCAACCCCCAGCTCTTGAGGTGATATTGCGAGCGGAAGTAAATGCAGGTATACACACAATTAAAATAATATAAAATTAGGAAACGAAGTATATCACTCTCCTGTGTGACAGTTTATTGTAGTTAGATAAGTGTGATGAGAGTGATGGTGTGTAAGATGATGTGTGGAGTGTGGAGTGTTTTTGTTATGTATAGGGTATTGTGTCCGTGTGTGACGTATGTAGTGAGGAAGTGGTACAAATTGGCAAAATCAAATTATTTAAAGAGTAGGTAAGTAGGTCTTTTATCTACAGGGATGTAGGTCTTTTATCTACAGGGATGTAGGTCTTTTATCTACAGGGATGTAGGTCTTTTATCTACAGGGATGTAGGTCTTTTATCTACAGGGATGTAGGTCTTTTATCTACAGGGATGTAGGTCTTTTATCTACAGGGATGTAGGTCTTTTATCTACAGGGATGTAGGTCTTTTATCTACAGGGATGTAGGTCTTTTATCTACAGGGATGTAGGTCTTTTATCTACAGGGATGTAGGTCTTTTATCTACAGGGATGTAGGTCTTTTATCTACAGGGATGTAGGTCTTTTATCTACAGTGATGGGACATGTTCCTTTGCCAGCAGGCTCGAATGAAACGTTAGAAATACGTGGTATACAGGGTGTTAATAACTTCTCTGTGTTACACTTCCATTGCGTGATAAATATTTTCCAAAATTATAACCTATAAAACCAAAATCATATCCCAGCAATAATTTATCGAAAAAGTACTTTGTTTTGGTGCCTAGTATGCATACCTTTCGGGTCTGTCGGCGGTCTTTTAACACCCTGTATTGACTTATTTGGCTAATGTTCGATCTACTAAAATACTAACTACTAGAATAAAAATTTAAAATAACCCCTGCATTTTAGCTTCAAATTAGCATATCTCAAACGGCTGTTCCGATTTCGATAAAACATTAGAAAACCCAAATAGCTTCACTCGTTAAGCTAGACGTCCATTAGCGGCGGATCGGGCCGGGCCGCATCGCAAGATTCCTACGCAAAAGTCCGCCTGCCTGTATTTAATCATAATCATAACGTTTATTGCTTCATGTGGTAGTTTTACAATATTTTAAAGATGTTACAATAAATAGAGTCACATGACATGAGTCCTGTAAGGGTACTGCAATTCAAATGCCTTATTACCTACATACATAATATTGACTGGTAACTTAATAGATAGGTACTTAATTGAACGAGCGAGCGAAGCGAGCGAAGTTCTCCGAGTTTACTGGAACAATCCGGCGTTTGTATGTTTGTATGTATGTATGTATGTGTCTATGTTTGTATGTATGAATGTTCGTTCGACGATAACTTGAGTAAATTTAGTCGGATCGTCATGATTTTTGGTAGGCAGGTAAATGAGAAGAGAATTTTTAAATTCGAACATGAGCCAAATCGGTCGAGGGGTTGCTGAGATATGGGGTCGCGAGTTCAAAGTTCGGGGCGAACCACTAGTATCTAGTGTTTATACACGACCACTAGCGGCGGATCGGGGCGGGGCGGACCGCAGCGCAATAGTCCGCCGCTAGTGGACGCGGTTTCTTAAGGCGGATTTTAAGTTGCGGCCCGCCCCGGCCCGACCCGACCCGATCCGATCCGCCGCTAATGGACGTCTAGCTAAGAGCTAACGGTGCCACAGACAGACACACAAAACTTATACCACCCCTCTCTTTTTATGTCATGTACTCGTATGAGGTCGTTACAAGTCCATACCTTTTCCTGCTTCACAGTGGCTTTAGGCGCGACGTAGTTTCCGGGGAAGACGCCGCATCGCTGCGTGCGCTCAGAGCAACCCTTGTACCAGCCGTCTCGACACCGCTCCGTCACGGTGTATGTGGCTGAAACATTCAACATAAAGGACTTGAGCTCTTATAAATTACTAGCGCAATAACTTTTCATCCCATTTCTATACATCTCAGTATTTTATTAAAGCCATAGGTACATGCCCGCACCGGGAATCGAACCTGGGTCTCTCCGCTTCAGAGTCCATTGTTCTTACCACTAGGCCACCACCGCAGTTTTTTTTTCTTACAGTATTTTATTGCTCTACAGGGTGCAATCGAATTTGATAGCGGGAACTTTAAGAAGCCTGTCTGTCTACTGATCACTACAAACTACTAACCGATCACTACAAATGTGACAAAAAAAAAAGGAAAAATATCAGTGAAAAATACCCAAAAATCAGGCTCGCGATGATGATGATTGATGAGTTCAACGACCCTGAATGTCAGGACCTTTCTGTAAGGTCTTTTGTTTATTTGTAATTTACTTATTATCCAACTTATTGGATCCAAACCTTAGGTCCTAAAAAATAGGTAAAAAAACTTTTTAAGTTAAACGGTTTTATGTTAAACATACATTGCAATGTTTAAGATAAATGTACTAAAAACCAAAAAATAATAAAATAGATACAGTCGTGGGAATTATAAACATACGCATAGACTAGACTAAAATAAAACCGTGGGGCACGTCAATTCGGAAGGCAAAGTTTTTTGTTCGAAAGTCCGTTATTGGCTTAATCTTATCTTTAGACAATATTGAGAAACTAATTTCAATATTTTTTATTTTGGTTCAGTAGTTTGGATTTTACAACGTTTCAAAGATACGGTTTTATGACGTCACGCGACGGTCTGCATACTGTTGGCGGTCAATGCGGTCATAGGAACAAAACATTTTAGCGCATAAAAACAAAACTACTGGACCAAAATAAAATATATTGAAATTAGTTTCTCAATATTGTCTAAAGATAAGATTAAGCCAATAACGGACTTTCGAACAAAAAACTTTGCCTTCCGAATTGTCTACAATCGTTGATTAAAATGTTTGTTTTGTAATGTTACACTATAATTAGGCAGTTGACGTGCCCCACGGTTTTATTTTAGTCTAGTCTATGCATATGTTTATAATTCCCACGACTGTATCTATTTTATTATTTTTTGGTTTTTAGTACATTTATCTTAAACATTGCAATGTATGTTTAACATAAAACAGTTTAACTTAAAAAGTTTTTTTACCTATTTTTATTTTCTAGTTTTTAGTTTTTATTTCGCATTCTGTTTAATTCATATAGTACATTGTATTATACTGGTTGAGCACTTTCATTTGATACCCATATTGATGGGATCGATAAAACCTACGTTATCCGCCATTTTGTAGCGGCCGCCATCTTGTATTTCAATTTTTTATAGTATATTGTATTCTGCTTGTTGAGCCCTTTCATTTGATACCCATATTGATGGGATTGATAAAACCTACGTTATCCGCCATTTTGTAGCGGCTGCCATCTTGGATTTCAATTTTTTATAGTATATTGTATTCTGCTTGTTGAGCCCTTTCATTTGATACCCATATTGATGGGATTAATAAAACATAAATTATCCGCCATTTTGTAGCGGCGGCCATTTTGAATTTATAATGATAGTGAATAAACATAATTGTATTGTCACCAAAATCCAAAGTGTATACAAAATTTCAGATTAATCGGTTGACAGGAAGAGGGTGAAATTTGAATTACTAAATTTGACCCAAGAATAAAACAAACGGGGTGAGCTAAATAAAAACCGTTTAAAAACCGTTTAATAAAACCGTTTAAAAATAGTTAAGCCTCGCGTTGAGAAATCGCAGGAGCGTTTTATGCTAAAAACGCATCCAAAAAAAGATATGATTTTTTTTCCATTGGCGGCGCTAGTTGTGAGACTTACGTCGTCTTAAGTGGCTGTGTGTTGTGGTATGTAAATAAATTTCTTTTCTTTCTTTCTTCTTTCTTTCTAAAAGCTGTATAAGAGAAAGCTTCATAAAGATTACCCACCTCCTTTCTTCAACTCGAGCTCGTCCGGTTTCTGCGGCCGGTACGGGTAGAGCGCGACGTAGGTGGCCGGTAGAGGGCGCTCGTTGCTACGCGACCGGCGGCGTCGCCTCTCCTTGTCTCGCTCGCTGGCGGGCCGCTCCCTGTCCCGCTCTGGCGTGTGGTCGAGTAAGGAAGTGGCTAGGATCTCGGCAGAGTGCCTGTGAAAGAGATGGATGAATGGATAATAACTAAATAGCTAGATAAAAAGTAGAAACCGGCCAAGTGCGAGTCGGGCTCGCCCACGAAGGGTTCCGTACCACTATCTATAAAAAGGGCAAAAAATCACGTTCGTTGTATGGGAGCCCCCTTTAATATTAATTAAATTCTTTTTTTAAGTATTTGTTACAGCGGCAACAGAAATACATCATCTGTGAAAATTTTAACTTGTAGGTAGACCGAGTTTTATTGGCAATATGTACAATGTGGTACAAAAGATCCTAACTCTTTTTACAAGGTTATAGCACCCGGTGATAGGGATCAAAACCAATTTTTTTTTGTTTCGACTTTCCGTTGATTTTTAATTTATAAAATGTGAGCGCTGTGGCGGGAGAAAAGTATTTTTTAAATATTGTTTTCATTGACTTTCAAAATGTCTTAACAACTCAAAGCTATGCAAATGCACTTTCACACAAAAATAATTTTTAATTTGAGCTTATACCAAAAACAAAAAAGTTATCAATTTTGAGGTTATAAAATTAAATTTATTTTTTCTTTACTTTTTTTACCGAATTGACATTCTGTTGACCACTATAAAAATAGTTAGGATGTTTTGTAACACGTTGTATTAGTAACGAAAAATCTGACTTACCTATTCTGCGACGAATGATTGGCATTCAGATGGGAAGACGGCGTCAGACTGTGGCGCTTTTCCCGGTGATTATGTTCCCTGTGCGCCCGGTTCATATAGTTGCCATCCTTAGCGTGTGACGGCGACAGCGCCGCTTGCAATCCCAACCCGAAGTTTAGCAGCGAATCAGGCCCGCTGGGCCGCGGGGGATTCTGACTCTTAGACGAGCAAGGCGTGTCGAGTCTCGAAGGCTCACTTTTGCTTGCGACCTCCTGGGATTCATTCGGACTCTCGGTCGGCGGCAAACTGACGTTCAGCGACGTATTAGTCGCCGTCGAACTCTCGTTCAAACTCAGTACGCCCATGGAGGTGTTAATGTCTGGGTTTTCTATCGACTCCTCGGTTTGCGTGGTATTTTGAGCCGTGACCGCTGGTGTTACTGTTTGATTTCGCTCGGCATTGTCTGGCGAGCTTGGCAGGCTTGGTTCAGCTGATTCACAAGAGCTTGTGTTTGAGCTGGTATTCGGCGTGGTTGTCGAACTAACGCCGACAGAAGGTGTGTTTACACTGGAGCTCGAATCGGAGCTATTGTTCGTGTTGAAATTCGCTACCGAGACGGGTGCGCGGACGTTTTGATACGTCGTCTCGGCTTTGTGCACTGGGGTTGAGTTGTAGCTGTCATATTTGACGGTTCGGAGTCTTTCGAAGCCGTCGTTGATTCTGGAGACACTTTGTATGCCCATAGTGGTTTGGTGGCCGGACTTGTTGTGTACGTTTGTGAAGTGTATCATCTCCATGTGCTTGGTCTGTGTTGGCTCCAATATGTTCCGTGGCACGGCCGTCGTCGTGACCAGGCCGTGGCCCACGGCGTGTTGACCCACTGGCTGTGGGACCAATATCTGTAAAAGACAAGTTAAATTGTGGTTTTAACCCATTCGTTTCGCTACTTTTTTGTCAGGTCACGTGCCATCTACGATAATATCGTGAAGGAATTTGATATTCTTTGTTTACGTTAGTTACGTATGTCCGATAAAATACTGATAAGATTTACCTAAAACAACAGCAAAATAATAAGAAACGGATTATTGCTGTCCTATCGGATTAATGGACACTATTCGAGACATACTTAGGTCTTTGCATCTACGTAATGAAATAATTTATTTCTGAAGCGTCCAGTGGCACCTTCACTCACACTAGATGGGTAAAGTAAAATCCCGCACAAGAAAAACGGCCACTTTTGACTTTTGCGGGATTTATTCGTAGGTTCAAAATAGTTAAGCCTCGCGGTGAGTACCTGACGTTTCGTCTTTAGCAAAAAACGCACCCAAAAAGAAGATATGTTTTCTTTTCCATTGGCGGCGCTAGGCTAGTTGGGCCTTAATTAAAAGTTTACCTGCTGCGGAACCAACTTTGGCAGTGGTTGTTGGTGGTATTACCTGCTGCGGAACCAACATTGGCGGTGGTTGTTGGTGGTAGTTGGGGTGCGACTGGCTCATCGTGGCCACGTTCATGTAGTTACCCTGGACCGTGGCCGGTGTCGACATTGACATCGGCTGGTATCGATTGGTGTGCTGGAAAGGAAGGAGAAAATCTTAGTTAACACGCCACGGCTGAAAGCGCTCAAATCAATGATTACATGATTAAGTCCTGATTTTTTCAATCCTCTGTTAATGCCCCAGTTAGTTTATTCGACCAATAGCCATACAAAATACGAGTGCAAAAATAATACAAAGTATTTTAGGAATAGTGCTTATCTGGCGATAGAAAAATCGGACCCTATCGGACCTAAATCGAATGCGTCAAAAAGTTGCAACTGCGGAGCCGTCATAACTTTACAGGGCCCAAGCCAAGCTTGGCAACACATCAGACATTAATTAAGAAACTTGATGCTCAAATGTAATTTATAAATATCAACACTTTTCTTCCGCATAATGGAGTTGTTTTACCAGTAAAACCAAATCCTTCCTATAAAATAACAGTTTAAAAAAACAGAGTAAAAAGCGTGGGTTGCTTGATATATTAAATGTTACAATCATTCTATTGGCAATCTATGAGATGCACCCCACGCTTTTTTACTCTGAATTGTATTATTCTGTTAATAACTTAAATTTTATTATAATTTTAAACTCATTGTAATTAAACATTATTTTCTACTTTTTAGTTCGGTCAGCTATAAAAGCGTGTTTTTTTAGTTTTTTTAAACTGTTATTTATTTTTTATTTTTTAGTTCGATTTTAAATCATTTATTGTAAATTTCTGATATCCTCAGTTGGCTCCTTAGAGTCTTTTGATCCCTACATGAAAAAGAATTGATTGGCGTAAAAAAAAATTTTATTTTAGCATTTTTTTGCTGACCGTACATTTTTTTCAAAATCTGTGAATGCAGT
This sequence comes from Zelleria hepariella, assembly GCA_949319315.1. NCBI lineage: Eukaryota > Metazoa > Arthropoda > Insecta > Lepidoptera > Yponomeutidae > Zelleria > Zelleria hepariella. The sequence continues at coordinate 2,641,132 of OX439380.1, read as the reverse complement.
TCATAATATCTCAAAATGTTATGGAAGGTCTCCTAAAAACGTTTTCCTGTAACTATAACAGTTAAGGTACCTGCCCTAACTGCCCCGTCTAAAAAATCCACCCTGTATAATGGGAAAATGTTATCAAATTATTGCATTGTCATTGGTCCTTGATACGTATGCAAAGTTTCAAATTAATCAGAATTCTGGAAATTGGTAAAAATCATACATACATACATACAGGCCAAGCTTATAAAAGCGTGTTAAAAAATAATAATACATGTTCGAGGAACCTAGGTAGGTTTGTCTAACTCACTCACTTGTAAGTTTCACTCAGACAGAAACAATGGCGGAACTGGAAACAGACAAATATGTCTCTGGCGCGAGCCAAGAGGGAAAATACTTGCCTGTGGATGATGCCTGTGGTCCGAATGTCCAGCTCGCGCGTGCTCCGGCACCGGTGGCACCGGTCGGTTTAGCGTTGGACTGGAATCAATACATTACAATTTAAAAAACCGGTCAAGTGCGAGTCGGACTCGCGCACGAAGGGTTCCGTACCATTCCATCCATAAAAACGGCGAAAAAATCACGTTTGTTGTATGGGAGCCCCCTAAAATGTTTATTTTATTCTGTTTTTTAGTATTTTATGCTGATTGACTCGTGGTCAGTCGGGTGAAAAGGTCAAATACGCAAAATGCCAAACCATTCAGCCCAAATACAAGGTGTTACAAAAGATACTAACTCTTTTTACAGGGTGATAGGGATCACAACCTAAATATTGTTTTAGCTCTATGACGTTCTGTTAATTTTTTAAGTAATAAAATGTGAATGCTGTAGCGGGAGAAAAGTATTTTTTAAATATTGTTATCATTGACTTTCACAATGTTTTAACAACTCAAACCTATACAAATGCACATACACATACATACATATTTTTAAATTGAGCTAATACCAAAAACAAAAAAGTTATTAAAAAAAAAACTATTTTGAAATTATAAAATAAAAATTGTTTTTTCAACTTTTTTTATAGAATAGCCATCTTGTTGACCAGTAGGTTCATCATCATCATCATCATTCAGTCGTTCCCTCAATGCTGAGGATCGTGACCATCATTGAAGTTACACCCACCACACCAAGTTACACCAGTAGGTTACACCCTGTAAAAAGAGTTAGGATGTTTTGTAACACGTTGTATAGAGATGTCTGAACATCTACATCAGCTCATAATTACCTGTTCATAAGCTGTCTCGCGGCCTGGTTTAGCTCGACGAAGGCGATGGGGAATATCCCCACGCGCTCCTCTATCCGCCCCTCGGCCCAGTTCTCGTCCACGCGCCGGTGCACCGTGATTATCGCCCCTGTGGACCAGATGCTGAGGGTTAGTTTCGCTTGCTACTGAATTTTATTTTATTTGTTAAGGAAAACAAACAGCAGCACAAAGTGTTAAAATTAGAGCTTAAATACATACGATGCCGTTGTGTTAATTAATTGTACAACCAGCATCGTAATCCATAGATACTCGTATGTTATGTTATAGGTAAGTTTTATTTTATTTTTATGTAGCCTCCATAGTGTCCCACTGCTGGGCAAAGGCCTCCCCTTTTCTCTTCCACTCCTCTCTATCCTCGGCTGCCTCTTGCCACCCCGGCAAAAAGCTTGTGAGGTCGTCCCGCCGTCTCCGTCTCGGTCTGCCGCGGCGCCGGTGCCCATCTTGTGGGGTCCAGTCGGTGACGACTTTCGCCCACCTATACGGACCCATGCGGCAAACGTGGCCCGCCCAGTTCCACTTCAATTTGGTGGTTGCAGCTCCAACATCCTTGATTTACGTTTTGGCGCGCAGCGTGGTGTTCCGGACCCGGTCAATCCGCTTTACACTTAATATGCTGCGCTCCATCGCACGTTGGCAAACCTTGAGTTTGGACTTCTGACTTTCAGTCAAAGACCAGGTCTGAGCACCGTAGGTTAGGATGGGCAGGATACACATGTCGACGAGTTTGCGCTTTGAGTTTGCGAGTTTGCGCTTGATAGGTAAGTAAACCAAATAAATTTTAACGAAACATTAGTTAGTAGTAGTAGCTAATTACTTGTCTTCTTTAAGATTTGAATTTTTTATGCAGTGCCCATAAAATGGAATAAAAAGTGATAAAAGAATTAGAAAAAAATACATCTGTTATGCAATTTGTAATTCTGAGTAGGTATGAGTTACGCCCATCTAGTGTGAGTCAAGGTCTTGTCAAGGTACACACGACAGCACGTCGACCTTTACACGCTAGCACTCTATTTGGTTGCGTTACGGGCGACTTTACAACAAAAATGTACAGTCTGACTTGCTGTCGTGTGTACCACTGGACGGTGTATAAATCATCTCAATAAGTAGATGCAAAGGCCTTTATTTAGGTTACAGGTCAACCTAAACTATCGTTTTTCGACCGCTGAAAGGTCTGCGCAAACGACGGACAGTGCGCGCTCTTATTAGTACAGTAATAAGGTTGCACTTTGTCCGCGCAATACCTCGTCTCGCCTGTCGATATACGCCACTGTCCGTCGTTTGCGCAGGCCTAGACGGTCGCTCTGCCAGTCAAGGGTTTTAAATCACAATCGCTAACAGAATAAATGTGAACGATTTTCTACTTTCTTCACTCAAAATCCTTCAAAATAGAGTCGCAATCCCCTATCCTTATCTCAATCGCTTTCAATGACAGTTTGTGTCAAATAAATGCAGTGTGAAGTTCGTCAGCACCCTTCAAACGTCAAATTGAAAGGGATCGCGATATATTCAAAAGTTAGACAATTACCCCCCTTGTTATCCTTGTAGCGACCCCTGTCGGGCAACTGTTAAAATTCATGGTCTTCCTTTTATTTCTGACACTATGTTATTTAGCAAAAAATAATCCTTATGATGAAGCCTTTCGATCGGTATGATAAAACTACAGGGTAATAATTTTTCTCATGTAACGGGGTCGATTCCCGGTTCAACCATGTTATTATTTAAATATCTATGAATGCAGTTTAAATTGTTTTTTAAATTAAAATAATGTCTCCTTTCAGTAAAATGTTCCATCTACAATATTTAAGGTACTTTCCCTCCATGTGGCATAGCCGTGGGACGCCCTGTATATGGAACGTCCAACTATGTTCAGTTGGACCCGGCCGGTCCCCAAGCACAACATCTGAAATTTCCCTTTATAGTCATCACATGGAGCATGATCACCCGCTCCTCCTATATCCTTACCTTTATCGAAAGCGAGACAACCTTCCTCGTCAGGCGCCGACATACGAAAGTCGTACAGCGCTTTACAAAGCGCGGTAGGTATCGGTAGAGGCACCGCCACCTGAAAAAAAAAAGTTATTAAAGTAAAATTAGATAAAAAGATTAAATAGATCCGGTGCCAGATTCATAAAACTACAATTCATAGTTTATTATTATTATTATTTATTAATAATAATAAACTATGAATTGTAGTTTTATGAATAGTAAAATTATTATTTGATAAAAAGATTAAATAGATCAGGTGCCAGATTCATAAAACTACAATTCATAGTTTATTATGAAAATACGAAGTAATTAATTAGACATTAGTAAGGATACCAAAAAGGTTCGCTTACTAACCGACTACTCAATGTACAGTCTGCCACAATCTCAGATACCCCATGGCAGCTCTTACCGCGCGCGGCTTAAGGGCGCCAATCGAACAAAAAGGGGTATCTGTCTGAGACTTACATCGAATTGTTATAATAAACTATGAATTGTAGTTTTATGAAACTGGCACCTGGCTGTAATTTTTTAGCCCACCGAGTCAGGAAACTCATACATTTACCTTGACAAAGGTGACAATTTGACTACTTTCACAAAGGTTTGACAATCCTTTGATAGATTTAGCTTACAAAAGATAGTTGTAGTTTACCTACGATCACTATTTGACTATTTTCACAAAAGGTGACATTTTGGCAATTTAATTGGTTATTTTGACTATTTACCTTGACAAATGTGATGGGGAACATGCCAGTCCGGCCGGAGCACTCTCCCTGGTACCAGAAGGGGTCCAGTCGCTTGTGAAGCAGTATGGACTCGCCCTTCTTGAACGAGAGATCCCTGTGAACGGAAGAGGTACATTCGAAAGTTAGACGGTGAAACAATATCCCGCTATAGTCTGTAAAATATAGCTTGAGCTCTGTGACAGCTGTCATCGAAATCATAACCATGAAGTTCCGAATTTTTTAACGGTAAATTTACCCTACGATAATCTCATACTTCATTGGTGCAGAATTATTGTCGTACGAATGAGTTACCACTTTGACATCTGTCACAGAGCTCAAGCTATATTTTATAGACTATAGTGGGTAGCGCCATTTTCTCTGTAAAGCAAAATGGCCAAAGAAGGACTGACGTTGCTAACTATGGCAAGAGTCGGCCGGGGAGTCCCCGTGCTACCTACGCCTCTATTCTCTAAAAAAATCCACTCAAACGTTAAGCGTCCACCTCAGATCGCCGAAGAGTTTCAAAATCGGACACTTTGGTATCAGATCAGACCTCAGATGTCTTAGGAAAATATGGCCCGGTTTCTGAATTGAGAATTTTGCTAAGCAAATACTTTACTATCGTTCTGTCATGCTCTTTTGTGAGAAATCTGCAGAGACAGGACGATACTTACCCATTTGCTTAGCGAATTTCTCAATTCAGAAACCGGCAGTATGTCCCTGATAAGGGATAAATAAACGACGTAAAATCAGTCAAAATACGGAATGTAGAATAAAACGGAATAGAACATCATTGAATAAGTGATCTTTAGATAATTTGATACACCACTTAACAATTATTACTGACTACTTATCTATTAATCAAACCAACAAGAAACACTCGCAAAAAACGAAACAGAAACTCTTAAAACTGATGAAGATTTATTATCGACGCGTGTCTTTAGCAAAAATACAGAGTCCCACATCGAAAGGCATTCCCAGGTAGCCCCTATCACGTTCAACAGAACGGCTAAAGTCGAATAAACAACTGTGTTTAGTGGATGTTAAATGACCATTCCTGCGCGGAATTTCTGCGTAGTCACGCGAACCGACTAATAAAATGTCACGCACTGCAGCGACTCTGTTATGGAACTCAGAATGTACAAAATGGGTAAAGAAAGTACATCCTCATTTTATTTAGGTCACGAATTCAAGATCGTTACTGCATAGGGTAATAAAAATAGCTATATTTTGCTGAGAATTCAGTTTCAATGCAAGTCACTATAGTTTACTATAGTGATTTATGCTTAGTTGACATATCTGACAAGATGTATAAAAAAATCATTTCTCAAAAAAAAAGTTAAGTCCCACTTTGAACGTCATTATCTCGGAAACCGTTGATTACCCAGGCATAGTTCCTTTGGCAAAAATCGGTATGATGAGGATAATACGTGGTTTCCCGCCTTGGTGGCGGTTTTTTAACACCCTGAATATTGGTATTGTAAATTATTCTTTATTCTTTTTATTCTTTATTCTTATTGTTATCAGATCTTACCCCGGCTCCTTAGAAATGTAGTCATACATGGCCCGTCCATGCGGCGGTAGCTGCTTGCCATCACCACTCCGCGTCGCCGCCGAGTGGGCTGAGGGTTGCGGTAGGGTCTGCAAATGAAAATAATATATTATATACTAGTACTTCGCCCCGAACTGTGAACACGCGACCCCCTATCTCGGCAACCCCTCGACCGGTTTGTCTCATTTACCCGCCTTCCAAATTTCATGACGTTCCGACCAACGACTCTCAAGTTATCTTCGAACAAACATTCATACATACATACAAACAAACATACAAACACTGGATTGTTCAAGTGGACTCGGAGAACTTCTATCGCTTCGCTCGCTCGTTCAATAAGACTTTTATTTTACTATCGCTACATGCGACCGCGCCGCCCCCCATTTGCACCTGTTTAAATAGGGGGCGCTAGCACGAACAACAGGCTGTTGATGATGAAATCTAGGCACTGAACACTGGCTTCCACGCGATAGTTTTTACCGTTACGCTATAACATGCCCGTGGACAATTCTCACAACAGCCACTATAGCTTCATATCACTAGGTTTCTATACAAGGTGTTACAAAAGATGCTAACTCTTTTTACAGGGTAATAGCACCCGGTGATAGGGATCACAACCTAAATATTTTTTTAGCTCTGTGACGTTCCGTTGATTTTTAAATTAATAAAATGTGAACGCTGTGGCGGGATAAAGTATTTTTTAAATATTGTTTTCATTGACTTTCACAATGTTTTAACTACTCAAAGCTATGCAAATGCACCTACACCCACAAACATGTTTTTAAATTTGAGCTACTACCAAAAACAAAAAAGTTATGAAAATTTTTCAATTTTAAGGTTATATAAATAAAAATTGTTTTTTTCAACTTTTTTTTACATAATTGACATCTTTTTGACCAGTAGGTTACACTCTGTAAAAAGAGTTAGGATGTTTTGTAACACGTTGTAGACCGATTTATGAATAAACTGAGTCACGATTATCACGCGCGACGCTCATACTTGAGTCCTTAGTCACAGAGATTCGTCGTAAAGACCACTTGCGACATTGTCTTTTAAACAAACAAACACTGCGAATTGATTGATTCGCTATCATAACAATGACGATTGAGAGCGACCGGCTAACCGTGGATTATTTATTGTATCTGTAGGTATAATAAATGATAATGTTATCGCACAATCGACTCTGCTTGATTGAATATAGGTCGAATTGATTTAGCAGTGTGATTGAGGATCCTGTTAATGTCAGTATATTTACGCGTAATAACACTAGACTAAACTGGTACTAGACTAACCTGAGAGGATGTTGTAGACGCTAGACAAGTCTACTATACAGGGTGTCCCGTAAGTCGGCTCATTCTGGACGTTATCTACATTTATCCAACCCATGAATTAAGTTCAAGCTTCTCTCTTTATCTAAATCTCTTGTAAAATATCGTCAGATGCTTTATAGGAACTCTAGCATTATGGACAGCGCAACTTGAATGATTAGATCAGCCCACTTTCCTAGTACACACGACAGCACAGTCAACAAAAGTGTTAAGTCCGACAGCACGTCAGGCTGTCCACTTTTGTTGTAAAGTCGCACGTAACGTAACCGAGTAGTTCTAGCGTGTAAGCCTCGACGTGCTGTCGTGTGTCCCCCCCCCCCCCCTGACAAGGTATCGTCATCTGCTTTTTAGGAAATCCTTTTGGAAGTCAACTGGCCATCTGCCTAATAAACAAACGCCCCGACCAGTTTATGCTCTTGTTTCGTCACCATCAGTGTGCTTAAACCAACTTTCGCCAAGAAGTAATCAGTATATTTGTGGCAATTTGGCTCGTTGGTGTGCGGATGCCAGGGGAGCAATCCTCGGCAATGTAAGGAACTCTCTAAGAAGGGGAATATTTCCCAGAATATGCTCCCAAGGCCACTTCGCATGAATCCTAACAAGATCCTGAGAATCTCATTGCAAATCGTAAAAGGGCCACATAAGCGGCAATTCACAATAAGAGTTCCGAAAGATTACATAATAGCAATTCATCTATTTGACAGTTTTCTATGGAGAGTCGTAAAATGGCTCACCAACTGTGAATTGCTAACTTGTCAAGTAGACAAGAATCCTAAGAAGTTACTCAAGAGTAACTTTTATGATTCAGTTGGTAGTGTCTGCAAAATGTCTGTTAGAAATTAGCCTAATCTATGTAGTGATTGTTTACCTGATGCGGATGCGGCCCCCTCTGGGTCCTCGGGCCAGCTTGGGGCACCCTCCTCGGGGCGGAGTTCCTCATGCCCTCCAGGATCCGCATGAGGAGCACGTTCGGAGGCAGCTCCTCGACCTTCGCCTCCACCAGCACGCGGCATTCTGGGCAGCGCAACTCCTTGTGCGACTCAACTATGACCTGGAACGATGGGGTTGGTGGTTAGGTTAGGTGGGGTAGAATTCACAAAATATGTATTTATTTAGGGTTCAAAACGCGACTCTCCACCATCTGTACACGACACGTAGGATTGAAGTATTTTGTGATTGAGGTTCGTAGATGGTAAAATGCAGGATTTTACATGTTTATTGTGGTGTGGTCAAATTGAATATTTTGAAATTTAATATTGTCGAATATTTTGGTCACATTGCCAGGAAAGACAGCGACAACTTAGAAAAACTTATTTTCACTGGAAAATCGACACAAAATCGACGGAAAGCGACCAACAGGAAGATGCCCGACACGTTGGACCGACCAAGTCCGCTCCACACTCAAAACCACAGTATACGATGCCATACACCTAGCCGCAGATAGGAACAACTGGCGACGCATCGTACGAGAGGGATTGCTCCGATCGAATGACCACGACCCTCAGTGATGAGGATACCGATGCAAGGAGGAGGGTTCAAAAATAAGAAGTCACGAGTTGTCCTGACGCAAGCGAAAATTATAGAGCCTTGCTTTTTGGTGTTTAACAAGTTTGTGTTGGTACCACTCATCGTATGCTGCAGTGCCCGTCACATACCTATTTTAGATGGAGTAAAAACGTCCTACGGCTATTAACTAGTATCTGCACGGAAGAAGTCATTCTTTCGGCACCAAACTTGACCCAAAACCGGAATTACCAAGCAAAGAAAGGGGTCACAAATGCTACAGATTTCCCTTGAGAACGGCCCATCAAGGATGAGATAATAAAACCACAATTGGTTGTCGCCGTCAGCGTTACTACGCCATACCTATTCAATTAAAACCGAACGACATGTGATGATTCACACTCAATGGAGGATCATTAACGCACCCTGGGTGGTATTATGATGAAGTAAACACAACCAGTAGTAGGTTAGCTTTGGCTAAGTTCGAAATAGACCATGATAACAGGCAGAAGGGTGGTTAAATCTTTTACACTAGTGGTTCGCCTTGAACTGTGAAGTCGCGATGTGTAACTTTTTGCTAACACGATTCACCAACACCAATTCTCTAATATTTTGGTGAGATCAGCCTTTCTGATTTTCTCCCTCCACTGCGCTCTGTTCCTGGTATCGTTTTCGGACGCTTCGCATTCTAGGTCTTTCTTGACCTCATCCGTCCACCTGGTGTTCGGTCTTCCTCTGGATTTTCGCCCGCGTATGGATAGACACAGCGCCTCGTTTCCGATGAAGTCAGGTTTTCACGTGCCCAAACTATCTCAGCCATCAGGCTACGGCTAGCCATCTTGCATTGTAAGGTTTATTCAAACACGTACATGAATTCAATTCAATCAACCCAAAGCGGAAGTGTTCAAAGTAGCAGCGATACATCCGAGCCGCGTTCTTATCGTGCCACGAGGAGCGGATCAATAAATAAAGTGAATAATGACAAAATTATCGTGCGACGGGGACGAATATGATGACCTCACAGACCTAGTTACAGCTAAGGGTAAACGCAGACGATGGGTATCTTTCCTACCATGTGCGCTGGAACTGAAGATGGAAAATGGAGCCGAAAAGTCATATCATGGAAGCCCCGTATCTACACGCGATGTGTGGGCAGACCAGGGGGCTAATTCTTTGCAATCTCAAATGTGACTTCTTACTAAGGTTTTCTTCGTAGTTTCTCAAATGTGACTTCTTACTAAGGTTTTCTTCGTAGAATCTCGAATGAGACATACCCGAGAATTTGCCCCCAGGGGGATAATTCTCGGAAATCTCGCGTTCGACACATCTCGAAGGATAAATCTCAAGTCATTTGGATCTCTACTGCTCCCGACCACTCAACTTCACTCGAGTCATGTCGAGCGAAAAAGGCAAACATCTCGCAGAAATCTCGTGCCTTATGTCGACTTCCTGAGAATAGGAGATGTGACATTTGCCGCAAAATTAGATTTTTCCTTCGAGATGTGCCGAATGGGAGATTTCCGATATTTAGCCCCCAGCTGCACACGTTCTAATGATATCAAGGCCCCAGCAGCATGTTCCTGCGCAGAAATGTGGACAGGCAATCGAAGAGATTGATCAAAGTGGCAGGAAAAGACTGGATGAGCAAAGCCCTACTAGGGGAGCACAACTCCAAGATACATTTCTTACATACACCGTGGAATTTTAGTGGTTTTAAAGCCGAAGGTATTTAGTTGCACTCGTGATTTTGAGCCAAATTCCAAAATTTTACTTCAAAACGAGCGAAAAAAAAACACTTCCCAATACAAACGGCTATCGCCAATGGACACCATTTGTATGGAGAAGTGAATTTTTTTTTCGCTCGTTTTGGAATGAAATTTTGTAATTTGGCTCAGAATCACCAGTGCAACAAAATACCTTCGGCTTTAAAACCACTAAAATTGCACGGAGTAGGTATAGACGTTGGAAAAGTTAAACGTTTCAAAAAGGGAAATAAAAAAACTAAGTTCGATTTGTGTATCATACAGTTGACAACGGACAGAAATAGATCACATTGGTATTGGTAGGTCAAACCAGTGAAATAAAATTGATTCACCCTGTTATGCTGTGGTTACATTACTCAAACCAAAGTAGGTTTGTTAATATTATTCAACTTTGTGTAGCGGTTTCCCATTAATTAATTGGTATCAACTAGCAAAATAGACACCAATTTATACTTTTGACGGTTTCAGTAAACAAGATTAAAAGAAACTAATTTCGCTTTTGTGTCTCCTGTTCGGGGAAATACAAAACTAGGATTTGGGCGCCGCCGCTGACATCAATCGCTGAAATCGATGGCCGCTGATGCAGATCGTGTTCTTGAGAATAAAGAATATGTAACTAGTGCACAAAATCCGTTTAGCATTGTAAAGATCTCATCGTCTCGTCCCAAATCATTAGTCAAGGTTGCTCAAAATCGACTCGAATCCATAATAATAACCATAAGCAAAACCTACACAAATATTCCACCCCGGGCCACATCCGACCCAAAGGTCTCCATGACGCTAGCAGCGTTTCCACGCTGAACCGCCAGGGAGATCCTCTGCATCAGATATGCCCCGGAGCGGTAGTCAAACCCACGGTTCCTCAATCGGCGACCTATTTCCTTGACAAAAGCCTAGTAGTTCTTTAGGAGGAGCGGGTGATCATGCTCCTCACTGTAAAGGTAAATTTCCCTAATATTTTTTTGGCGCGATGCAGGATTCGTATAGCGACTAGAGTTTTAACCTATCTATAAGTAGCAGTTTCCTGTAGGACAAATTCCTTGAACAATCGATGAATGTGAATGACATATCAAAGCTAAGTTCCGTCTTCACTGACCACTCGAGACATGACATGACATCATATTTAATTGGCCCTATTGCAGCTTGCAATTGACTAGTGCCATAAATATCCGACTACGGCGAAGCGGAGAAGAGTAAAATAATTTAAGAGATGTATGAATAAGGCCCGGTTTCTGAATTGAGAATTTTGCTAAGCAAATACTTAACTATCGTTCTGTGACGCTCTTTTGTGAGAAATCTGCAGGGACAGGACCCATTTGCTTACCGAATTTCACAATTCAGAAATCGGCAGTAACAATACGACTACCTACTACTTATTATATTAAATCTTATATAATTTTTAGTTTTGGGTTTTCCTGCATTGTCTCAACTTTCAACCCTATTATGTTATTTTAAGCTTCAGAACATAACATACAATTTTAATCAGATACAGTCGTAGTCAACAGCCCATCAACCTTTACGTTGCAACGTACCTAAACACTTGGGTGCATTTCTTTTGAGACCAATCTATGTAGGTACTCTGACCCCCAGCTTATAAACTGTATCATCGTTATTTCACCGTAGGAGGGTTTTTATTTTCTTATTGGTATCTCCTTGAACAATACAGATGTAAGGAGGTGTCAATGAACTTAGCTACGATAAGACCGAAATTGAATGGTCATATCATAGACTTATGAATGTTCGTAGTACATCCAATAGAACACAATTAAATTCATAGCCTAGGTAGGTATATTCTAGTCACCTAGCCCTCGATTTAATACTTTCACACTAGCCATAATTTTCTGTAATGTTTGACTGATACCATGTATTCGTTTATGCTGTTGGAAAAAGAAATAAGACAATAATGCTAAAATCTCAAGTGGTGTTTTAAATTCCAGGCTACCTAATCTAGAGATTGGCGTATTGGATAAATAACAAGGTCTGTGGTAAATAACTTCAGAACAAACTAGAATCTTAAATGAGACCTGGGTTTTTCTGAATAACCTAGTTTGTGGTTATCCAAAAATGGACCTAATTTTGGTAATATGTTAGTCCACTTGTAACGCAAAAGTGAGTTGAACTGTCTGTTTGTTTGTAGTCATCAAACCGAAATGGTTGCCTGAGTATTATAGAAAAGGTTTGTGCCGCATGTGTTATTTATTATGTATTTTCTAAAGCACTAACCCGTGCTAGGGAACTTTTTTATAAGGTTAAAAAAAACACCCATCGCCCCATCGTCCATAAGACGTGTACAATGAGGTTGGAAAATTCGCATCATCAGTTCTTGACTTGGTAACTCAATTATTGTTAGAGCGCCTGCACGGTGTGCAAGAGGTTACGGGTTCAAATCCTGTGAAAATTTGACAGTATCACCTTGTAAGTTTTCTCGAATGGGTCGTGTACTTAGGTATTACCGGACGATGAAGTTGCATGGCAGCCGTATCAGTTTTTTGCCCAAGACGCAGGTAAACGCAAATCCTAGAACATAATGTACGACTTTTTTACTAGCTAACCCGTTAAGCCAAATAAAGAAACTTGTAAATAGCCAACATCCTTGAAGGCCGACTAATATTTGCATTCGATAATAGCTTATCTAATCAGACCGCGATTATAATCATTATCGACGATTTAGTGAGTCAAGGTTTGGGCCTTCAGGCTGTATTCTTCAGTCTAGTTTTTGCTTTAAACATTAATGTATTTATTGAATGTTGAACTAACGGGTGATTTTTTAAGAGCTTGAGAACTTTTATAAAAAAAAAAACGCATAAAATTTGCAAAATCTCATCGGTTCTTTATTTGAAACGTTAGATTGGTCCATGACATTTACTTTTTGAAGATAATTTCATTTAAATGTTGACCGCGGCTGCGTCTTAGGTGGTCCATTCGGAAAGTCCAATTTTTGGCAACTTTTTCGAGCATTTCGGCCGGAATAGCCCGAATTTCTTCGGAAATGTTGTCTTCCAAAGCTGGAATAGTTGCTGGCTTATTTCTGTAGACTTTAGACTTGACGTAGCCCCACAAAAAATAGTCTAAAGGCGTCAAATCGCATGATCTTGGTGGCCAACTTACCGGTCCATTTCTTGAGATGAATTGTTCTCCGAAGTTTTCCCTCGTTGCCAAAAATTGGACTTTCCGAATGGACCACCTAAGACGCAGCCGCGGTCAACATTTAAATGAAATTATCTTCAAAAAGTAAATGTCATGGACCAATCTAACGTTTCAAATAAAGAACCGATGAGATTTTGCAAATTTTATGCGTTTTTTTTTTTTATAAAAGTTCTCAAGCTCTTAAAAAATCACCCGTTACTTTCAGGGCTTTTTAATGTTCCGATTCTAGCTAGAGGATTAGTTCGCTGGTCGTAGGATAAAAACGAGGGAAGCTCAGTTTTGTCTTCTACTGGAAACCTATCGACACGCCATTGCGTTACAGACTTAACCTGTTTTTTGGCTGGAAAATTGTTCTTATTCTTAAACAACAATCTTTTTTTTTCACAGGTCATAATCGGTGGTTATTTTTTTAACGAATACGTGGGCAGGTCTTACCGGAATTTACTGAATTTAGGCATTGTCGAGACCTTTCTAACTACTTCGTAAAAGGCTTCAAACGGTTAGGTATCGGTTGAAAGGTCAAGCGACTTGTTCGAAGAAGTTTAATAATACACTGTTAGTACTCGCCCTGCCCTGTGAGCAAAGTAAAGGTCAAGCTATTAACTATAGATGGAGGGATCTCATAGACTGTGTATTTGTCTTAAGAGGGAGGGTGCTAGAGCACCATTTTCCCATACAAACGTAGTTCCGGTTTAATTTCTAAACTACAGGCTGGATTTTGCTGAAACTTGATTTATATCAGTAGATGACCAATACGGAGGTTTGCAAATAGTTTTTATGATAAGAAAAATTGCCTGAAAGAAATTAGAGCGATGCGTTTTTCGCGGCGAAAAAGGTGTTACTTTCAGCTGTTATTTACTTACATTATTACACTGAGTTATGAGATAATGAGTTGTACTTGTCAGTTTTTTTTTTTTTAAATACCTAATAAAATGTAGAAATGGCAGCTGAACTACGAAAAAAATTGGGAAAATTTATCTATTTCAATACATTACAACTACAACTAGTTACTCGCGAAAGGACACGAACACACGTAGACTCATACAGCCGCATTGCGTCTCACTTTTCCCGCGCCCCGTCTCGCTCTGGGTGAAACAGCTATAGAAAACAGTGTTTCACGCGCTTGGCCGTCACTGAGTTCCCACGGTCCTGAAGGGGACTCCTAAGAGAGCTATACGCTCGATAGCGCGCGATACAGTTATCTGTCTCAGTCAGACGATCTGCTCAGAACGGGATAGAGATAGACAATCTACATAAGGCATCTAGATTCGCTGAAATCTACACCTAATCCTGCAAGGAATAGGTACAGGGCAGCCGAAGAACTGGGGTCTGAGTCTGTAACGCAATGGTGCCAAAATGTGCTCCCAGTTGACTGGTTCAATTACAATTTATTAATGCTGTCGGTCCTTTTAATGTTTTTGTAGTACAGCAAAGAATACTCTGATTCTAATTCTAAAGGATTAGTTCGCTGGTTGTAGGAGGAAAACGAGGAAACCCCGGTTTTGTCCTTCTACTGCATAACACAACAATGGCGTGACGCCATCGACACGCTATTATGTTATATGAATTAAGCCCCTGGCCGCCCAAAAACATGGCTCCAAAATCTCGCAGCATTTTACAACACCTCCGATAAGAGATGACACTCAAAGAAGAGGACTCACTGGGTGCTTTTATGCCAGTACCTCGGAAAATAACAATCCCACTGCGTCTCTGCAAATGACGTTTGGTTTTTTTGCGCGGGCGGTGTCTTTTTCTGATAGAGAATCCACCAGCTCGCGTAGCATAAGGCTTGGTTAGAGCGCAACCATGGGTTTATAACTCTAGCTATCCCACTCTCTACGTGATCTACGTCAAACAAAAGAGTGAGAAGCACATAGTTATAACCCCTTTAGGTACGGCCTAGCTCAGCCTTATGCTACGCTTGCTGAATAGCGTGAGAAATTAGGATTAGAAACACGTCTGACTAACCTTACGTGTGAAGTAAACATTTAAAAACCTGGTGCATGTGATGTGTAGCGCAAAGGACGTAGCAGCACCATAGAGCAAACAAATTATAAGAAACAAACAGTCACCGCCCCTCCTCGCTACAGACAAATTATTTACTTGGCGCGGCCTCCGTTCAATTACAGCTCTAAAAGGCCGAAAAAATTGTTGTTAGGGAAGACTGAGCGGTGTTAATAGTAACAAAGTATCCAAACAAACTAGCAATTTTACGAGTTCCGCCAAACTACAGCATTAAAATTTATGGAGACCACAGGCGCGATTCAGCGAGATATCTTGGGTCTTCCAGCCCCGTTAGCACGCGGGCCATTTTGCCTACTCTCAACTGTCACCTTAGCCACTTAACACTACTGAGATGACAGTGAACAGTGGCTAAGGTGACAGTTGAGAGGAGGCAAAATGGCCCTCGTGCTAAGGGGGCAGGTCTCCTTCTGCCTGGTATCTCCCCTTGGATGATAAGTTGAAGGAGTTCATATTGGGTGTTTTGCATTATTTATTTTATTTATTTAATAAATTTATTTCGAATAATTAAAAATCATATAGGGTCAGTGTGGGTAAATGTAAACGGATATAAAGAAAAAATTACCGCGTTTACAAATTTTTACAATAAATTGTAAATTTACTGTACTACTGGTTTTTTTTTAGGTCTATAGAGTTAATAGATAACCAAGTCAGAGATGGAAATCAAATATAAACAAGTAAGTGCTTTATTTAATTTTTTATTATAAGTTTACATTTGCCCCAGTAAACTTTTTTAATTATGCTCATTTTGGGGAAATTGTAAACACAATATTCTGACTGACCTAACATCTCACAATCTTTATCTTTATCTTTTAAGAGCAAAATTGACGTAGTTATCGGGCGTGTCTCCATTTACCTCTGTTTACATTTACCCACATTGACTATACAAATTATTAGTAAGTCTTAGGTCTATGGTTAGTACGTACCTAACTAATCACTAAAATGTAATATCTAAAATCTAACATCTAACGAGGCCCTTAACTATTTGTCACTTGTAGGTAGCCGCAACGATTAATGTAGGCACAGTCCAACCTGTCCGCAATAATTGTGAGGATGGTGTTGGAGCTGGCCCGCACCCTTCTTACGACTGACGCACCACGCATGATGAATATACCTTCAAACATTTAAGACAGAAGGTGTGCTGGCACGGCAGCACCCGCGAGGAGGTGTCGAGTCGCTCCAGGCACACGGAGCACTCGAGGAGGTCGTTCAGCAAACCCTCATCCATCCCGCACCACATCTGGAATTAAAATGGCGCTTTAAAACTTGGGCCTTTGCATCTAAGTAATGAGATGATTTATATACAGCGTCCATCGGAGGTAGCATGACTTTTATCGACGCGGATTTATCCAACAAAATGGCGGTTTATCAGCATTTTTGACGTCTATAGTGGGTTATATATCGCTCCCGACGATGTATCACCCACTATAGACGTCAAAAATGCTGATAAACCGCCATTTTGTTCCGCCTCGATAAAAGTCATGCTACCTCCGCAGCCCCCTTAGCACGCTGGCCTTTTGTCTACTCTCAACTGTCACCTTAGCCACTGTTAACTGTCACCTCAGTAGTGTTAAGTGGCTAAGGTGACAGTTGAGAGTAGGCAAAAGGTCAGCGTGCTAAGGGCGCAGCCCGCCTATGATGCGCACCGCGACTTCTTTCGCGGCGCGAAAACAGTTCGACGTGAAATATGTCGCAAAAGCTACTCTCTACCACTAATAATATTTTGAAGTTTGCCTGCAAGTCGATAAGTGACAAACTACAGACTGTAGACTTGAGTCGCGTTTCGCGAAAAGACATGAGACTAATATGTCTTCCCGTAGACAGTTTTATCTCGCGGGAAAGCGTAGATAAAAGATCGCGTCGCGGCATTGCATACTAGCTGGGCAGGTAGCACCTTCACTCACACTAGATGGGTGAAGTAGACCACTTGGACATTGCCAAGGACATATTATTCACTTTAAAAAATATATATGGGTCGAATTAAGTAAGTACCTCCTACTTTTATGAAGTGGGTTTGAAATGAGAAACGAGAGTAACCCCCTTGGATGTTAGCTAGGTAAATATTTATTTTCATTGTAACATCTCACAGCATTGAAATGAACACATTTCCTACACATTGTTATCAGTGCAAGTTTTCATAACAATCAAGCAGTCTCCATTGAAAACAGTTTTACCTTGAAAGTGTTTGAACTCCTGTCTGGTGGCCTATTGTTCATCCATAGGTGGCCATAGCCATGACATGGATCTGAGTGACTTTGTTTTCATTCAACGGGCTTAGTATTAGCACTACTTTTTATGGAAACTTTTGTTTAAATTATAATTACTATGGTGATGAAGTGATAGCATCATCATGCCACATAAATTAAATTAAATACCTACCTTTTTTATATAGCCTGTGTCCCACTGCAGAGCAAAGGCGTCCCCCCTTTCCAAAGATTTTAAGGTCCTGAGCAACCTCCAACCTACCATTAAAGTAATTATAGTACTTGTTTTCTAAGGCAAAAACATTCAGAATATGACATTGGTTGTACTGTGGAGCAGCTGAATTTCGTACCGATCAAGTTATCTTTAGTATACAGGGTGTCACAGGTCCTGTAACACTCAAGGGAGACGCTTAACTCATCAATACAAGCAACAATTAATATAGGGCTCAGTGTGAAAACTCGAAAAAAAAAAACAACTATTCTATACTGGAATTACTGAAATGCAGCAGATTTTTTTTTCGATTTCTTGCACTTCACCCCATACTAAAAATATGACATTTCAAAATCTAACACATAGTATGGCAAAATTTATAATAATATCTTATCTACACAATCTGTAGATGATTCACACTGTGTGAGATCCGTGTTATTATATCAAGAGACTCATTGTTCAATATCAGAGGAAGATAGTTTTTCCATTTGATAAGATAAAGTTTGTTACATCAATATTATGCAGGGAACAATATTCATACACCAAAAGTGTATGAATGACATTTTCTATCTCTGCAAGCCTTTTTCCGATGACAGCATCTACCTTAAGTCTGTAACGCAATGGCGTGTCGATGGCATCCCAATAGAAGGACAGAACTGGTCTTCCTCATTTTTCTCCTACAACCAGCGAACTAATTTTCTAGAATTAGAATATTATTTGCTGTACTACAATAACATTAGAAGGAATGACTGCATTAATAAATTGTAGTTAAAGCCGTCAACTGGGAGCCCATTTTGGCACCATTGCGTTGCAGAGTCAGGTAGCTAGGATTATATGTAGCTAGAAAATTAATTAAGAGTTAGTTTTAGTAAATTGTTGTTCTAGGTATTGTTGTTCTCATTGCTGGAAATAATTTCACTTGAAACATAAACTGGAAGATGCCAACAATAGTGGTGTTTCCAAGAATTGAGAAATATTTTTGTACAAATTTACAAGATGATTTGGGTACCCTTTGCCCAGCATTGGGACACAAACATAGATGCTATGAATCTACTTAGATAATAACTTACCTTTCAGTTACCATTACTTTGTTCATGAAGTTGAAACCCCCAACTTGATCTACCAACCGAAAGTTCAGTGGGTCAAAATCTGTATTGGGTTTGAAAGTCAAAATTGTGGGTTCAAATAAAAAATACCAAAATTTTAACCTGTTTGTTCCTGTCAGACTCAGACAATGGCATAGGAATTTCTGGCTACTTCACATATTGTTACCCAAAATAAACGTTTCCAAACAAATGTTTACATTTTTCACTGCATAGGGGACACACGGAAGCTCTCTTACACTTCAGATAGCTTGAAATGTTCCAGTATTTTTAGCTCTGGAGATATTGTGACATCAAAATGCTAGTTTCGTGATGTCGAGTATTTTTAGACGAGTCTGATGAGATGTTTTATTGCTCCGGCTGCACTGCCTGCAGACGTTAGAAAACAACACGCTGGTGACTCACCGAATGTTTTAAATTGCAACGATGTTAGCGGGAACCCACTCCATTATTGCACGAGAACGAAATCTACAGGATCACCACCCTATCACTCACAAATCTTTAGATACCGAAGAACTCTTAAAAAACACATATCACAGGAAGAAAACAGCTGTAATAGCACGTAGTCGTTACAAATTGTCGTTTCAACTTGTTATTATAATGAAATATGCACCTGTTCACACAAAAACGAGTAAATTTCACGCAAAATACCACTCTCACGGCTAGTTCGACCGACGGCGAAAGGTGACGCGGGGGAATGTGGGGGTGGGCGGGGGAGCAAGCAGCGAGTCGGGCGGCTATCTTGGTGTGACCAGTTTAAAATAGTCAAAATCTACCATACCGAAACCTTTGAAATTCATAATCGAAATTCGGCACATCACTAGTGGAGGCCGAAAATTAAAAAGTGAATTGTCAAAATCAGCTGCAATGTTTATTGCGTTTTCGCATGGATTTTCATTTCCTTTTCGCCAGTTTTCCTGAAAAATGTCTCGTGATAAAAGCGTGTGGTTTGCCGAGGAGATACTGCTGGATGCTAAGCTCATAAACTTTCAGTTGGAGACCGGAGAATGGGAGGCTGTCGAGGAAATGTTGCGCGCAGAAGCGCAGCTCTCACGCGACGCAGAAACCGGAAAACTACGACCGTAAGTACCCCTAAATTATTACTAAACTACAGTGCTAAAAGTGCTTAACACGCCGGTAACTTCATTTCCAGGAAAAAGGCTTCAGAATACACGCTGCGGCTCATAGCAGAAGTCCTTCACATCATGCGTCTTGACGTCGAACAGGCGTCTTACAACAGAAGCACGTTAGCTGTAGCAGAACAATGCTTACGTCTAGTCCGCTCCTGTGCAGCTGCTGGCACTAAAATGCAGACCTACATCTCCAAAGAACTCTCCATACTGGAGTCTATGTTGATCCTAGCCACAGAATACCAACATCCAAGTGTTGACTTTCTAAACGAAGAACTACAGAAGAAATACGAATCGTGTATGACGGTTCTCATGCAAACCTTGGGCAACCTGGTTGTGAACAACCCGTTTAACCAAATCATGATCTGGAATAAGTTTGATTCAATAATAATCAATGGTTTAGTTGGGCATGACGATAGAATAGCTTCGGCTGCTGCTATGATAGTTTACAACATACTCCTCGGCCAACCAAACGTCTTACCGGATGATGTTTCACTGCTAAACTCTCTAGCGTACATGTACAATAACGAAAACTCGGAATATCCTCACCTAATCATAGAATATTTGATCGGTGTCGAAAACACTTACATAGAGAGACTATACTCAAAACTAGACCCAGAATGTCGAATGCTGGTTTTAAATCTAGCGTACAACATACTTATGTCAACCGAATCACAAGACATTAACGTCTCCGTAAACTTTGTGAAGTTTATGGCGCACGAGTTTAAGACTAAATCGGATTGTATTCTCAAGACCGTTGACAAGTATGTGGATGCTATAGAGCCGCAAGAGGTGGTGTTTTTGCTGGAGATTATTGCCACGGCTTCGAGCATGGATGCGTACATGGACTGCTTGCAAAGTGACCCTTCTCTGTTCATCAACTGTGCATGTAAGTTCCCTTATTTACACTATTTTAAACTTCCAGTAGTAGTTTTTAGTATATCTTTAGTTAGACTTACTAATCAAGAATTCGGAAGGCAAAGTTTTTTGTTCGAAAGTCCGTTATTGGCTTAATCTTATCTTTAGACAATATTGAGAAACTAATTTCAATATTTTTTATTTTGGTCCAGTAGTTTTGTTTTTATGCGCTAAATGGTTTGTTCCTATGACCGCCAACATTATGCAGACCGTCGCGTGACGTCATAAAACCGTATCTTTGAAACGTTGTAAAATCCAAACTACTGAACCAAAATAAAAAAATATTGAAATTAGTTTCTCAATATTGTCTAAATAAATAAATAAATAAATAAATAAATCATTTATTTCAGACATTTTAAAGATAAGATTAAGCCAATAACGGACTTTGGAACAAAAAACTTTGCCTTCCGAATTGTTTCCTTTAAAAGTCTTTGTTTCCTTCGGAGAACTCTTTTAATAACAGACTCGATAAACATTAAAAAGTGCACTAAAGTGATATACACGCATCAGCTTTAAGCTGCCAGTGTATTATTAAATAATGATAATAATAAAAAATATTCTAAGAGATTGTACGCAGTCATGTGCTTTCTGCAGGGTTGGTTTATAATGCACAATAGAATATATTATATTATAATGCCCCTGTCCCAGGCAATGCAAAAATTTAAACATGATCCGTCCAAAATAGGCATTGTATAATCAAGAAAAAAATTGTGGCTCTTTAAAAACTGGATAATTTTGTAAATTGTACCTAATTGGTTGCTCTTTAGTCTCAAAAGGTTGCCAGCCCCTGAGCTAGGTCTATGACCCGGGGCCTTAGCCTGTAACGCAATGGCGGGTCAATAGCGTCCCGGCAGAAGGACAAAACCGGGCTCTCCTCGTTTTTCTCCTACAACCAGAGAACTAATCCTCTAGAATTAGATTCAAAATATTCCCTTGCTGTACTACAAAAACATTAAAAGGACAGACAGCGTTAGCAAATCGTAATTCGGTACGCAAAGTTTTTTGTTCGAAAGTCCGTTATTGGCTTAATCTTATCTTTAGACAATATTGAGAAACTAATTTCAATATTTTTTATTTTGGTTCACTTGTTTGGATTTTACAACGTTTCAAAGATACGGTTTTATGACGTCACGCGACGGTCTGCATACTGTTGGCGGTCATAGGAACAAAACATTTTAGCGCATAAAAACAAAACTACTGGACCAAAATAAAAAGTATTTAAATTAGTTTCTCAATATTGTCTAAAGATAAGTTTAAGCCAATAACGGACTTTTGAACAAAAAACTTTGCGTACCGAATTGAAGTCGTCACCTGACAGCCCATTTTGGCACCATCGTGTTACAGGCTAAGGGCCCCGGTGTCTTTTAAGGCGCCTTGGAGCATTGTAAATATTTATTTATTCATCCCTTCCAGTCCTTCTGCGCGCGATCCACAAGCTGGGCAAAGAGAGCAGCAATTTCTTCTCATCCATCAATAAGCTTTACGCAGCCACCGGTCGACAACTGCTTGACGACGAGTCATTGTCCAACGGCAACACACCCGCTGAGAGTGAGTTCGGTTTCATACTTACACTTCACTTCACTACAGGAACCACCGAACTAAATCCCATAGAATCCGCATTACGTATAAAATCACAATAAAAACTTGTCCCCACAGAAACAAATGATATCAACAATAGAACAATACGAAACATCATTTCGACTATACGTCTAATATTCGAATGTCAACCTTATTGCATTAGTGTACAGTTTAACTTTAATTGTATAGACTACGAGCAAATAAGCTCCCAAAGGCAGTTTGGACATCTATTTTTCCAGACACATTTCAGAGTTCTATGTTGTATCTAGTTTTATCCTTGATCGAAGACAGGAACCGTAAAATCGGAGATTTAAAAATGTACTGCGTTTAGCGAGCCTCATTTACGCAATCAGCAAAGATCGCAAAGGTCACCGATAGGAGGACACTATCGACTCCATATGGCAAATCAGAATCAGAATCAATTTGTTTTATTCAATAAGCCATAAATAAATTATTTACATTGAACGTCAAAATATTATCTAAAGTAAAAAAAAGGTATATAAATCAGATACTTATTACTATCTAATACTAAGTATCTAGCTACTTTTTTTTCTCCAGCTTCACTAGCTCTGATCGTTCTTGGAGAAGAAGCATGGTAAAGAAACTCCAAGGATCTCGTGCTTAAAAAATAATACATTTTGTAATGCAGATAGGAACTTAAAAAAAACACATTGGTAAGTGTGGTGATCGTGCGCTGAACTGGTTTAGTGCCAGACTTCTTTGTCATTTAGATAATCATCTATTCTGTAATAGGCCTTTTGGCACAACGTGTGCCTTACACATTTTTTGAATCGGGCCTCTGGCAATCCCTATGCTTTAACTGTTTTTAGGACCTAAGGTTTGGATTCACGCCAAACGTGGCCACTTTTGGCGTGAATCGATTGCATTCGGATCTGGAAGGATCTGGAATCCAAACCTTAGGTCCTAAAAATTGTTAAGCCTCGCGTTGAGGGATCCCAGGAGAGTTTTTTGCTAAAAACGTATCCAAAAAGAAGATATGAATTTTTTTTTACACAGACACGAGCGAGTTCGAATTATGAATCGAGTTACGATTAAGATCCTGGCACCCCTCCGCTAAAGGCGCCAATGAAAAAAAAAACACATCTTTTATGGAGGCGTTTTTTGAAAATTTTTAGCAGTTTTATTTTAGCACCTAGTTCTAGTTTCCAGAACGGCGGGCGGCGGGATTTATTCGTAGTTTCTAAGATCCGAGACCTAGATCTTAGGTCCTAAAAACTGTTAAAGCCTAGGGATTCTCATTTAACGGCTAATTTTTGGAAATAAACGCATCTAAAAAGAAGGCGCTAGTGTGCCTTAGTCGGCTATACCCACGTAAATAATAAAAGTATGCCATTCCGCTTTCAGTTCCGCTCACCAAGAACGATTCGGCGGACAACATGCTCTCATGCAACGAGACTACCTCCGAGTGCACAGAGTCGGAGAGCAGCGAGCAATTTTTCGAGTGCAACGAAAACCTCGCCTTCCTAGACCGGGAGCCCATCAACACAGTTGACAACCTTCAACCAACACTCAAATTCGTTGACACGATCCCCGAGAACGTCAAAAACGGCGGTATAGACCTCCGCAGCAGTGCTGAAAGAAACCCGAACGTCAAAATAGACAACGACCTCACAAGGGTGGCGTTCAAACGCAGCAGCTCGGTACCTAAAGGCGACGACAGACTCCCGCCACCAATGAGGAGAATAAGCCTCGAACACAAGATAGACATCGGCGACGACATCGAACCGCCACTCATAATAGACTCCACATCGCCCAATGCAAGCATGAACACTATAGCGGAAGTTATCCCAGTCGCATTGCAGCCTAAGCTCGAATTGCCGATCTCGAGCGTGCCGGAGTCCCAAGAGAGCTCTCCGAACGAAGAGCCGGTTACTGAAATCCACATGGCTAAAGACGAGCTGAAGCCCGAAGTAAAAGCTTCGCCCAGCGAGATTTCCCCGCCTCTAGCTGACCAGCTCCCAGAGGCTGAGTCTCAAAAGCAGTCTCCCGATACGCCTAAAGAGATAAAGAAAAGCCAGAACCTGTCAACGGACTTTGACCTCAGTGAACAACTGCAGAAGATACTCGGCATCTCTTCGGAGAAGACCCGCGGTGATACCAGCGCGGAGAGAAAGAGCGAACCCGCTAAAGAGGTGAAGATTTCGGAGGACTCTGTTAAGGTGCCGTCGGTGAAGATTGATTCGCCGGAGAGCCAGAAAACTAGGTAAGTGAAAATGTTCCATCATCATCAGCCCACCTCTGCCCACTGTTGGGTATAGGCCTTTTCATCTCGCGCCACCTCTCGCGGTCCCTAGCCATCCGCATCCATAGACCCTCCGCCGCTGTGACAATTTCGTCCGACCATCGGGCTGCTGGTCTTCCGACTGATCGTCGTCCAGGGGCCTTAGCCTGTAACACAAAGGTGCCAAAATGGGCTCCCGGTTGAAGGTTTTAATCACGATTTATTAATGCTGTCGGTCCAGTGTCGGTCCTTTTAATGTTTTTGTAGTACAGCAAAGAATATTATAAGTCTAATTCTAAAGCAGTCATACTCAAAGTGTGGTACGCGAACCCTTAGGGGTTCGTCATTTGATGGTAGGGGGTACGCGAAAAGATTTACGTAATGGCGGCTGGGTGGCTGGCTACTACACGCACAGCTAGACAGGAAGAATATCCCGAACTCTCACGAAAAGCGGTGAATTTTCTTTTACCCTTCGCAACAACATACTTATGTGAGAGTGGGTTTTCACATCTAGTTATGATATTTGGTGATTGGTTTCACTACTCACTACAGAAAAAAACCCAAGTACAGAAATCGACTTAATGTAGAGCCAGAATTAAGATTAAAATTGACCAAAATTACTCATAAAATCGACTCCATCTATATATCTATATCTATATTTATTTCTTTTATTAAAATCTATTAAAATAAAATAAACGTGTTAACTAGAATTTCTTATCTAATTTTGACGGACCGGTGTTAGGGGTTCGCAGTCCCTTGGGAACTTAAACAGGGGTACTTGGGGCCATAAGTTTGAGAAACCCTGTTCTAAAGGATTAGTTTGCAAAGAAAAAATCCCGGTTTTGTCCTTCTACCTGGGACGCCATTGATACGCCATTGTGTTACAGGCTAAGCCTGGCCACATACAGACGGAATCCCCATTCCGTTACGAATGGGGATTCCGAACGCAGCAACTGCATACAAATCTATAAAAAATCCGGACGGAAAAAAACCGTCTGTGTGTGGTAGGTCCATAGAATTCTATGCAGTCACTGCATTCGGAATCCCGAGTCGTTTTTTTTTTCGTCCGGAATTCCGTGTGTAGGTGGCCGGCCTAAGAGAGCCCATTTACAAAACGTATGCCTTCTTTCAGGCTCGGAGCAATAGACACTCGCAGCAACAAGAAGCTGCAAACGAGCGTGGAGACAGTGGAGCGACACGTCGCCTTCGGCTTCAAGGCCGCGCTGGTCCGGACCCTCGCCAACCTGTGCTGGAAGAACCAGGAGAATAAGAAACAGGTACAAACAGTGGCTCTATGAGCTGTAGACCTCGCGAGCCTGTCTAACATTTTTCGAATTGGGTACGCAAAGTTTTTTGTTCGAAAGGTTCGAATCTTTAGACAATATTGAGAAACTAATTTAATTTTTTTTTATTTTGGTCCAGTAGTTTTGTTTTTATGCGCTAAAATGTTTTGTTCCTATGACCGCCAACAGTATGCAGACCGTCGCTAAAGGTCATAAAACCGTATCTTTGAAACGTTGTAAAATCCAAACTAGTTAACCAAAATAAAAAATATTGAAATTAGTTTCACAATATTGTCTAAAGATAAGATTAAGCCAATAACGGACTTTCGAACAAAAAACTTTGCGTACCGAATTGGCTGAAATGTTATTTTTGAACGAGCGAGCGAAGTTCTCCGCGTCTCTTCGAACAATCGGGCGTTTTTATGTTTGTATGTATGAATGTTTGTTCGACGATAACTTGAATAAAAGTCGGATCATCATGAAATTTGGTAGGCAGGTAAATGAGGCAAAGCTAATTTTTAAGTTCGAACATGAGCGAAATCGGTTGAGGGGTTGCTGAGATATGGGGTCGCGAGTTCATAGTTTGGGGCGAACCACTAGTTATATGTGTTATAAGTTTGGCCGCTATGTGTGAGTGTGTGTGTCTGTCTATCTGTCTGTCTGTCTGTCTGTCTGTTGGCTGGCGCCTAAGGGAGTGAAATAAAGTATATGGCGCTATTCGACTGTGGAACGGGAACGCTCGTAAATGCCTTGCGCTTTCGGTGGGACTGAATCCGCTATGTCCGCAAAAAAAACATTGAGAATATATTTTTTTAAACCTGGGTATAATTTTCTTTCAGATGCGGGAGCTAGAAGTTATTCCGGTCCTGCTGGATTCCTGCAACATCGACGCCCGCAATCCATGTATCCTTTACATTAATATCTCTGGGCCTTAAGTCTGTAACGCAATGGCGTGTCGATGGCGTTCCAGTAGAAGGACAAAACCGGAGATTCCTCGTTTACAACCCGCGAACTAATCCTCTAGAATTAGAATCAGAATATTATTTGCTCTACTACAAAAACATTAAAAGGACCGACAGCATTAATAAATCGCAATTGAAGCCGTCAACAGGGAGCCCATTTTGGCACCATTGCGTTACAGACCCAGGCCGCAGGCTCCTGGTTTGACGTCAATATTTAGCCAACCTGTATTCAGTGTCAGGCAGGGAGGGGTTAACATGTCGCAGGAGAGTGGTAATACCTGTAAACGTATAAGAATCCAGAACCTACTAGATAATTTACAAGCGTAACTGTACAGAAACTTATCAAACTGGTATCATTCCGTATGTTTTTCGGATTGGTTGGACAGATTTTCCTTACATCATCATGTTCTACAGTGATCATGCAGTGGGTCATCTTCGCCATTCGCAACCTATGCGAAAACTGTCCGGAGAACCAGGTATGTAGCAATTAACTATTCAATATAACTGCAGTAGACAAAACTTTTTTTTATCGCTGGTTTATCGACATTCGAAGAGCACCGATGTCATCCGTCGTCCTTCATACTTAGACATGCAGATAATAGCTGCAAACTTAGTTCTCTCTCTCACTTTTTCGGTCTACTTACCTAGAGCGAGATATTAACTTTTTATTTATTGTATTCGAAACGGGTCGAATCGCCAACCGCGATTCGACCCGTTTCGAATACAATAGAGCGAGATAGCAGTGAGATATCGATTCAAAGATCGTCCATCATGCTAGACGTGCTGCACCGCATACTCGCACTTAGCAGCTTGTGATAAGTGCTAAGACGCTGGCGCGCAATATTACTTGACTCCACAACTTCTGCCTGATTGCGTGAGTGAGATGAACGATATGCGAACCCTCTACTTTCATCCCTCTCTCACACGAAGTTTTCTTCCGACAGGAAGTGATCTCAAAGCTGACTCTTCAAGGCCCGGTAGACAACGAGGTTCTGCGAGACATGGGTTTGACCCTCCACACAGACAACCAAGGGAATTCCATCAGGGTCGCGCCATTGACGAGGCCGTGAATGCCCTACTATTGGAAAACATGTATTTACTTAGTGTATTTTGGCCATGGCCGTGTAAAATAAAAAATATGTCGCAAAATATTTCTTTTTTTCTTTTCTTTCGTGGCTGCATGAACTTTTCTAAGCCAGGTAATAATTATATTTTTAAAATAATGTCCACAGATTTTACTTCTATTTTGCTGTCAAAAAATTGTCTGTGATCAGGAGTGACGTTTGGTTTGTTTTCGTGAAATCCGGGCCGGTTTTCTCCCAAAAAAATCCGTAAAACCCCCTAAAACAATGGTGAAAATAGCTCTACAAGTAAAGGCCCAACTGGAAGCGATAGAAAAACTCTACACGAGCCACCCGCACTACCAATGGTTCCTCAAACTCAAGTGCAACAGCTGCGGCGAAGTTACGGATAAGTTTCATGATCTGACCGAAGAAGAGAAGGTGCCACAGAAGCATACGAGGGCGGAAACGAACCTGCTGATCAAGTGCAAGCTTTGCTCGAGGGAGAACAGCATCGATGTCATTGAGGGCAGCAACGGTATGTAAACAATTGCACATAACCTCTACGTTATCGCTATTGTTGATCTGTACGTGCAGCATGGTAAGCCCGAGATAGGCCCTTCTCTATGCAAAACTGTCAACTTGTCGGTCGGGCTCGAGTTGGCTCTGCGCCAACATGGCGATGGAGACAAAAATACAACATTTTTATAAAAAATTGCAATATCTACTTTCTGCTCGACATGACCCTAATCTATTGCCATCTCGAATCCCGCCTGCCATGCTCGCACAATAGACATGGCACGTCTGTCACTCGAGTTCGAGAGAGTGTCAAAACGACCATGCTAAGCATACTGTAAGACTGTAACTGCCAGAAAAAGTTGATATCTGTAGACTCGAAAATATGCGATAATAATATAACAATAACAACGTAACAAAACAACACAAAGTTCAGGAAAATTTAAGCCAAGTATAGGCATTTGGGTGGAATGAGGCAACTAAAGTAGGATTGGTGGGTCAATATGGGGGTAGGCTTATTGGAGTAGTACGTGATGCAACGCGAGACTCGAGGCCCTTTTCTATAAAAAATATTCTATACAGAGCAATATGACATGTGGCTTGGTAGAGTAGTAATTTTACTCCAGGGAATAAAATTCATTAGAACGGTTAGGCAGAGTTTACATTACATTCACACTGGCTGGCTGTAATGCCATACACCACTCTAAGAGTGGACACAACTATGCAAAAACCAGAATGAATTTTTCCTTTTTTGTGTTTTTCTCGTTAACTTTTTACAAAAAAAGATACAACTTACTTACTTTTCTAACTTCTTGTTTCCAGGTGCGTTTACAAAGGATGATGTTGGCAAGTTCAAGACCCTGGTACTGTTTGACTGCCGCGGAGTGGAACCCGTTGACTTCGAGCCTAAGTCGGGGTGGATCGTGGAGCCTGAAGATAATGGTGAATACTTTATGCACCATCTGTGTAGATATATGGAAAAAAAAGTGTCGAGTCTGTTGGCTACGCTTCTTTTCGCTATGAGAAAAACACTAGACTTCCTCTTTAAAAAAACTGCATAAAACGCACATTTTTTATACTATATATTTAAATAAAAAAAAAAGATAGTGTGCATATGTATACCGCCCTAACTAACTTCTATCCTAACATACAGTAAATGCCTTGAATTGTGTCGTACAATAATGGTGTATTCTTTTACTTATTCCAGGCAAGAAATTCGAAGACGTAGACCTGTCAGAGAAAGAGTGGGTGGAATACGACGAGAAGAATCAGACCTCAGTTGGAGTATACGAGCTGGAATGGCAGTTCATTAAAGTCAAATAAGGTTTAAAATATATTTTTTATGTACAGCCCCTGAATTCTCTAAAATATCCACCGTAAAAATAACTGTTTTTAAATGTAAAAAAAAGATTGCTCATTTCAATAAGGGCTTTTTTAGACTGTTTTGACGCTCATGGTTGAGTGGATTTTTTAGAGAATATAGTAGGTGCATACTGACTGATACTTTTGTTGCAGGGTACTTTTGCCCTACGCTGGTTGTCCACCGCACTCGCCATCCCGACACGACACGAACACGATATTTTGTCGGCGCCGCCGATATAGCTGTATAACATTTACTATCGGATATCGTGTCGGTTCGGTGGACAGGCATACATAGTCAATGTATTAGGGCTTACTAAAGAACCCTGCAACAATCAGTCTTGGTGGCATTTTAAGATAACATATTTATTGGAGAAAACAAGAATGAATACAAGCTAAAATCAATTTGTAAATACTATTGGCACTTTTATTTTCTTCTGGTGGGTAAAGGCACCTGTAATCAACAGATATAGGTCGAGGTCTCGCCAACGTCTTTGGCCGACTTCGGCTGCGGTGACCGCGAGTTTCGCTCACCTCTGTGGGTTACTATTAAAACTAAGGCCT
This sequence comes from Zelleria hepariella, assembly GCA_949319315.1. Lineage (NCBI taxonomy): Eukaryota > Metazoa > Arthropoda > Insecta > Lepidoptera > Yponomeutidae > Zelleria > Zelleria hepariella. Next base: position 2,610,729 of record OX439380.1, on the reverse strand, counting down.
TTACATCTGCTGAGATGAAATTAGATTATTTATACAGCGTCCAGTACCTTCACCCACACTAGATGGATGAAGTGATAACTGACTCTGCCACTGCAGTGCCTAGGACATTGTTTAGATTGGCTTGCTCATCAAAACTTCTGAGTAAAGGCCTCTTCATGCTCATGCCACCGCTCACGATCCTGTGCCAGACACAACCACCGTTTTACGGCTACTTAGGTTATGTCGTCGGACCATCTGACTGGTGGACCGTCGGACCATCTGAAATCTGACTGGTGGTCTGCCAACCGATCACATCCCCTCTCGGGGTCGCCATCCTGCCATCGGTAAGTCTAGTCAGGTGTCCTGCCCACTTCCACTTCAAAGTTATGCATTTACCGAGATTGGCTTGCTATAACATGGTAAAGTATAAGTCATTTTGAAGTCTATCGATCAATATCAAGCAACTAATTTGTATGTAAACAAAAGCACCGTCTAACACGTCGTCACTAACATTTCCTCTTTCATTTCCGCAGCAAATGTCAAGTCTAACACGCGACGTCGGCGTCGTCGGCGCTTACACTGGTTTTTCTTTCTAATGACCAGTAGGTAATTACACAGGGTGCCTTAATTCGTGAGCCAAACTTTGCGGGTTTGGTTTATACTTTCTAATACAAAAATATTTTAAGGGACCAAATCGAAGCAAAAAATGAATCCGATGTTCCACTCGCATACATATGGTAGTATGCATGGATAGAACAGCAGATTTAGGTATTTGTTGCCCCACAGTAAAAATGGTTTGCATTGATCAGTAGAAAGACGACACAAACTGAGGCCTTCGCATCTACGTAATGAGATGTTTTATGAAGCTTCCAGTGGCACCTTCACTCACACAATAGATGGGTAAAGAGAGCATTTGGCGCTGCAGTGCCTTGTACATTGAGCACCTACCTTCCTGACAGCCATACATATAACACGTTTTTCGCGTTACTTTTTATTTTTTCATAAAGTTAAAGGTACATGCCTACGCAGGAAATCGAACTGGATATCTCGCTTCAGATTCCAATATCCTATCACTAGGCCACCACCGCTCAAAGTTTAGCTAATAAATTAAGAGTCACCCTGTATACTATGTTGCAGAAAGCTCCTATCCAACTGTTCTACACATATTATAGTAAAATAACTACTTAGTAAGTAAGGCGATACCTGTGCGCCTCTACTATCTAAGAAATCCGCTCAACCTTTGGGCGCCAAAACCACTCGAAGATAGCCCTTATTGAAATGAACAATCTTTTATTTCACATTTAAAAACGGTTATTTTTACGGTGAATTTTGTAGAGAATACAGGGAGCAAGGGTTGGAAATATCGAAAAAAATACTTGTGAGCTGAGTCAACCTTACGGTTCTGCAGACCAGACGAGGTCGCATCGTCATGCTCAGTGACGTCTAGCTCGTGATACCTGGTTCCCCTACGGAACTGGGTGCGTGTTCCGCCGGTATTTTCCAAGGGGTGTAGCGAGCTCTGGCACGGAGTTCACTCGACCAAGACGTGCCTTTTCACTTTCCTCAGGTCTTCTTCCGATTCCGCGGTTGAACGGTAATTAATTCTGCCCTGGCTTGCATAAGTACAAGTACAGCACATACTGTTCGTATTGTGACTTTAACATTTGTAAAAACTCAACTTTTATTCTATAGATAAGATACACTCCATAGACTTATAATTCTATGATACACTCATACTAGATGCGTCGTTCATGACAATGAAGAAAGTTATGTGCTGTCGACAACTCTACATAAAACTCCGCACTAAGTTACTGTACTGCTACTTATGGCCTGCCGTTCTTTATGGGTGCGAGTCATGGACCATAAAGGAGGACCTCAGAAAAATACACGAAGCATTTGAAGTGTGTAGCTACCGAGTACCGACGTATGCTCCGGACAGACAAAATCACGAATGTCGAAGTCCTGGTTTATTTTATTACTTCATTACGCATGGGCGTTACCCATAAGCCCTTTACCTCTAAGAGGTAAGCAGTGTTATTGATGTGGCTAATGTTTTATTTACGCCATTATATCATTTTCGAGCTAAGTAGGTTTAGCGATATGATTAGCGATAGACACGTTAAATGGTATTCGTGTCGCGGAACACTTTTGTCATAACATAACAGAAATATCATTGATCTATTCAACTGTGCGTTGCGCAAGAGTGATGGGCTTGGCATCTTTCTTATCACGCCATCTGCCTTAACAGAAATGTTGTCGAACATTAATTTGTTACTGGTATTTTTTACAAGGCGATGTTCAGTAGTTTTTTCCACTTCACTAACATTGTATCGAAAGTGCAGTTAAAAAGTGATACGGATTGGATTACCCGTAGTGTCTGGGTGAATGACTTTGTCATGGCAGCTTGGCTTAGTAAATTGCTACTCTTTGGTTACGTACGAGTACGTGAGGTGTTTAGCGCGTACTAGCTAATCTTTACTACACAAAGGTAAATGTTTTAAAGATATTGAGGAGTGTTACATTGTCTTTGTCTATGAGAGGGAAATTAAGAAGAATGCACCTTTGAACTAATGACTGGTTATCAGGGGCCATAGAAGAGTTCTCTTAAGTATGTATAACTAGTTACCGAAATAAAGCACAAAGTTATCACAGCATCCATTTACTTAGGCACACACATCACTCACACAATTATACACGCGACAAAAATAACTTAATAACTGCTAGTCAAGGTACAAAATCGTTCCTTTATAAAGAAATATACATATTTACAGACGGACAGCTTTCCAATGTACGGGTGCTAAGACAATTTCTCCGTAGTGGTCGTGTCGGTCGTGTCACCTTCACTGGATGCCGGCGTGGTGCTGTCAGACCTCGATGAGAAACCCTGGAAGCCCGTATTGCCGTGAACGGTTACCGTGTGAAGAGGGCTACTGGTTGTCACGATTTCGGTCATCGTTATCCCAGAGTGCACCACCGCCCCCTCTTGATCATACTGTGCGTCTGTTATGTACACCGGTACACTGACCGGATATGGAACGTGCACTTGCACTGGAATCTTTTTTTCCACTGGGTAGGGTTTCGGCACATAAACCGGTACCTTCTTCTCGACCTCAACGCGTTGCGGAATGTACACTCTGAACGGTACGGGGACCTTTTTCTCCACTTCGACCCTGTAAGGGACCTTTTTCTCGACGGGGTAAGGCTGCGGCACTTTGACGGCGAACGGTTGAGGAACTGGCACTCTTATGGGGATGTGTTTGATAACTTCGTAAGGCTCCCTCACTTTGACCTCGACTGGGTAAGGCACGCGCTTCTCCACAGGGTACGGCTGTGGCACGAGAACTTTCACCGGTACTGGGACCTTGACTTCCTTCTCCACTTCATAAGGAACCGGCCTGTCGACCGCCACCTGAACCTCCACTGGATAAGGGACCTTTTTCTCAACGGGATAAGGCTGCGGCACTTTGACTTCGACGTGCTTTATAACGGGGACGTGGTGTATGATCGGGTAGGGCTTCGGCACGTATTCCTTCTCAATTACCTTCACAGGAACTGGATGCGGCACGGGCACTTTCACCGGGTACGGCACCCTCTTTTCCACGGTCACAGGGTATGGAACCTTCTTTTCGACTTGCACTATCTTTTGCACGGGATAAGGGACAGCGATTCTCTTCTCCACCGGCACCATATACGGCTTAGGGACTTCCACTTTGTACGGCACTTTGACGGGCTTCTCGACGGTCTTGATATACTTGTGATGATGGTGGTGATGGTGATGCTTGATTCTAGTGACGACGCGCGGTCGCCGGTGGCTCGCCTCGGTCTGAAGATCCTCCACCGCGTAAGCGCCCGGCCGTTTGGTGCTGAAACCAGAATAGACATACGGGTTCAGTTGTCGTCTCTTGCGAAAGAATACCATCTTTTTCCGTCCACTGACCGGTAGGGTTTGCGTCTTGCCCAGGGCGGGGTACGTTTGCAGGTAAACGAGGCGGCGGCTGTCGGCGGCCGGCGTTGGGATGCTCTGTTGGTAGCTTTGGTACGCGTTGGGTTGGGCTAGGTTGCTCACTTGGTCGTTTTGGTACGCGCTGGGTTTTGCTAAGTTGCTCACTAGGTAGTTTTGGTACGCGCTGGGTTTTGCTAAGTTGCTCACTTGGTAGTTTTGGTACCCGTTGGGTTGGGCTAGATTGGTCACTTGGTAGTTTTGATAGCCGTCGGGCTGGGCGAGGTTGGTTAGTTGGTAGTTGTAATAACCGCTGGATCGCCGATTCAGTTGGGGCGTTTGGTAGACGCCGGATCGTTTGCTGATCTTCGGCACGGTGCGTTTAAGGTTGGGGTAGTGTGAAGGGATGATCGGGACCCAGTCGTTCGGTTCTATAGTCAAGTTGAGTGGTTTGGTCGTGGTCGACTTGTGCTTGGGCAGTCGCGTCACTTTGCGGTACACGCGAGTGGTCGCCTCAGTGGACGTCGTCGTCGTCAGGGTTCTGTTGACGACCCTCAGTCTGAGAACGCTCGCCGCGACCGTGTTGTCATTGTCGTCAGTATTGGTTGAATTAGTCAGGGTCGAGTTGGTTGTGGTGTCGTTGGGTGGGTTCTTTTTGTCAAGGATATGTTTCGGCCATATTCTTTTGGTCCGCAACGGTCTCGGGGTGGTGGTGGTAGTCGTGGTGGTCGTGGTCTGGCTGTGGGCGTGTGCGTTTTTCGGCGGTCGCACGAAGTCCGCGCGAATGCCGTTTACAGTCTGCACTGGAAGGCTGAACTTTGGGCTTTTGGCTGTGACGACATAGGGCTTGCCGGTCGAGGCGGCGTACGCGAGCTGCGGCCGTTGCTGGCTCTGACTTGGAGGGTTCTGATAGTAAGGGCCTTTCTGTTTCAACGGGACCACCTTGGAGTACTTATAGGCGGCGTTAGGGGGTTGGGCTAACTGCACTGGTTTGCCGTTATGGTAGGGCCGCGGCGGCGGTCCGGGGTTATAAAATACTCTCGGCACGCCTATTGTGTACTTGATCATTTTGACTTTCTCTGGCTGTATGGGGGGTTTGGGCGGCGGGCGGCTCTCGGGCTGCGGCTGCGGTTTTCTCGGGGGCGGCGGCGGCGGCGCCTGGCTGCTCGACTGTGGTACATACTTGGGGCCATCAACGATGGTGACCGCTCGCGCTTTGCTGTGGGTCTCCTCAGCGAGCTGGTCTACGTTATAGTCTGCGGCGTCGGTCGTAGCGCCATCTTCGGGACAGATGGAGATCACTAAGCCAATGATCAGAAACGTCTGCGGACAAAAGATATGTGGAGGTTACGTTTTGAACGACTATAGGCATCATTATCTGTTTTTAATTTGATTCGAAGTAAGTTATTATGGATCTTTGTCGGGTTAGTTATTAAACTAATTTGTGCTCTTTTCGCGTTTCTCAGTAAAATGTTCGTTTAATGCTAGTGATATTTATAGCTTTCGTTATCATCAGTGCGTGCGTCGCCGCCTCCTTGCTCCGCTACTTGAATGAAACGCGGAGTGCAATGAAGTGCTGACACGCGAACTGTGAATATGCTTCCCACTTTTTTTATGCTGTAAGTATAAATTGAAACTTTAAGCAGTGAAAATTGTGTGGCTTCCTGTAGTTATCTAAGCCGTTTTATTATTTGCTGAGATTGGGAAGAATCGTTTTATTATTATTGTAAAATAAATCATGATGTTTTTTTGAGTTATTGAGAGAGAAACTTGAGAGATATCAACTCTCAAGTTACCAAATGCAATCACAGATTTTCACTGTATTTATTTTCCATGAACCAAGTTCCAAATCACTGTTTTTTCAACAAAACTTTATATTCAACTATTCAACACAATTTACACTGCACTTCACATTTCATTTTTCGCGCGAAAACAACTCCCGCCATTTTGAATTTCCCAAAACTTTTTCCGGTTGCGTTCCGAATTTTGTTTTTCACTTTTTACATTTTCCTGACACGTTCAGTTTTTTTTTTTCACTTTTTTTTGTTAAGTTTGCAAGTACCTACCGATAAGTGTTGCATAGTGCGGTACCGACGGCCGCCAGTAGACATGGACGTATTGATTTGCCGACGGAAGCGCCACTCACTTATATAGCGTTCGCGATGCCTCGCTGCCCGCCTGGACTTTCTCTGCCAATGCCAATATCATTCGGTTCATTTCTTCTGGACCCTTTGGTTAGGGGTTAACTTACACTTGCACAGCCTTATAAGTACCTCTTTTTGTTTTCTGCTGGCCTATTAGCTAATAATTTACTAAGTCTAGTTTATCTGAATAAGGTAAATCAAAAAATAATAGGCCAATCCATGTAACAATTGGATTGACCTATTATTTTATTTCATAAAAAATAGCAGCCTAAATTAAGTACAGTACTTACATTTTATGCAGATAAGCGGCCAGATGCATTTCTTAAACGTCTTCGAGATTACAAATAAGTTCCATTGATGACCAGAGGATATTTCTGACACCTGTAAACAAACCAAGTCTGAAAACTATATTTATATTTTTTTATACATAATGTTATTTGGTTGAAAAACAATCAAAGTTTCAGACTGAATGTATGAAACTGATTGTTTTAACCAAAATAACACCGTGTATACAATGAGGTAATCCACGATACTGAAGCAAACTTACTTATTGTGAGTTATGTACCTTCTGCCGGTAGATACTATTGAACTTTCTTCGCATCCAGGATCTTTCAATCAACATAACACCTCAACCGGCATTATTATAGAGTACGTAAAATACTAATATAACTGCCTAACGTAGCTACGCTTAGCTAAGCGTTAAACTAAATGCAGCACACACAACTTACTTACCTACCCTCGCCTCCATACCCTCACGCTATTTCCCAGAATAGATTAGCCTCAGGACCTAAAATATTTGAGGGATAGGTAGAGTGCGATTTTTCTGATGCTGTATTGGCCGGAGTGGTCGGACGTTGCTGAGGGCCGAAAAATCTGGTCTGACCCTGCAGTGGGCCATCACACAGGCTACACAAAAAAAATGTCTGTGAAAAGGCTATTAAAACAATGGCCATAAACAAATTAAAGAAATCTGTTGGTAAAGAACTTACACATACTAGCCTGTTCGAATTAATCCGGATTCCGAGCCATCAGAAGGCTAGAGCACACACAATACATCTTTGTACGGTCGGCCACAGTATACCCCATGGTAGCTCTTACCGCGCGCGGTATAAGGGCGCCAATCGAACAAAAAGAGATATCCTAGCGTGTGGCCGACTGTCATTCTCCTTACCCAACCATATAAAAATAAATAAATAAATTGGATTTTATTCATCACATTTAAAACAAAACAGTCTTGTAGGTACTAGTTCTTATAAAGTAGTCAAAGTAGTGGACTTATTAATCATTTTAGATGTAAGGATAAATCATTATTTATTAGAAAAATTAAAAGTTACAGAAATGTCAAAACAGAACACACACACACACACTTAATACAAAAGGTCAATATAAAATGTCAAAATGCTAAAATAAAAAAATAAAAAAGAAATCATAATATAAAATAATAATAAAAATAAAGAAATCAACTTATCAAACCGCTCCGAGACATATCCGACCCAAAGGTCCCCATCACGCTGGCAGCATTTCCCCGCTGCACAGCGAGGGAGATCCTCTGCATCAAATATGCCCCAGAGCGGTAGTCATATCCGCGGTTCCTCAGGCGACGCCCTACCTCCTTAATAAAGGCTCTACCTTGCGAACCCCAAACCCCTGAAGTCTCCAAAGCCAGGGGCACAAAATAATAACAACAGGACTTATTAGACAAAGTTGAAAAGAAAACAATAGCCAGATTCCCGCGCAAACGGTGCTATTACTGTAAAACATAACATCTTAGATTGGCGGCTAGCGTGTAAGTAGTGTGTTCTATTAAGTACTAGCTTTTGCCCGCGACTTCGTCCGCGTGGAATAGTGACTTCCGGCAGATTTTTGGTTCTTCCCACATAGTTCCCGTTCTTGCGGGATTTTCGGAATGGTCGAGTTCCCGCAGAATTTTCAGGATAAAACCTATTTTTTTTTTCGAGTTCCAAACTATATCTGTACAATTTTTAAAGTAAATTTAATTATTTTAAAGAAGTTCTGCATATACTACATTTTTTGTTTTATTATCTTGTGGCAGAAGAACATATTGATTTTCGCCACAACCCGATCTTGATAACGCGACATATAACTGGCCGTGCAAAAAACAGTCTTGGCGTAAATCGATCCCCACGTGTTTGAATGTTTGCCCCTGTGATTTATTTATTGTGACTGCGAAAGATAATTTAAGCGGAAATTGTATTCTTTTAAAATTGAAAGGTAAGTCGTTGGGTATCATTGGGATGCGGGGTATGAGGACTGTTTGACCAACTGCTGGACCAGTCAAAACTATTGCAACGATGACGTTATTGCGCAGAAATTTTACTCGAAGTCGGGTCCCGTTGCATAAATTTGGTGGTTTGAGATTTCTTAGTAAAATTATTGGGGCACCTATTTTTAACTTAAGAGAATGTGGGGGAAGGCCGCTTGGGTTCAAGGAATTGAGGAACTCCTGTGGGTAATGAACTACATCTTCTTGATCCATCACGGTATCAATGGATGTGTAGGTTACAATATCTCCTGGGAGTTTACTCAAAATGATATCATTTATTTCGTCAACGCTACTATTTCTTGCCGCCAATATTGCTCTTTGACACATCCATTGATGGTCCTTGTTTTCTATTTGGCTGATGTCAGGGTATACCTTAGTTACTAATTCCTCGATGTTACCCACCCCACTTTTACTCCTAAATCGCAATCAATTTCAAGTTTATTATTAGAATGAGGTATTTTCCCGTCTCCTACAGAAAGTAATTTTGAAGGGAAAGTTATACTACCTCCCCCCAAATGTGCTCTCATATTTGTCGATAATTTTAAAATATTTACAAATTTCGTTGAGCTACACCCCCCTCCCGGCTTGCCCGCAAGCACCGCCTCTCTCCCGCCGCGCCGGCCAGCGCAGAGAGCGAGTTGGTTTTGTTTCGGAGTTAGTTATCATTGTAATCTTTAAAGTTTTTTGTTGAAATTAAGTTATGTCAAAGACAATTTTATTCACAATGAAGTACTCTTAACCAACAACATATTTATATTTGAATAAAGATTAATATTATTATGTTGATACAACATAAACAAATTATTTCGACCAAATTAGGTACCATAAAAACGGTTTTTGTGAGTTAATCTTAAAAGATAGACATATACTATCGCGGACTGTTTTTTAGATCATTAAAAGAGCTATTATTCTTTAATACATATTTTTTGTGTATCTTGAACCGTTTTCACGGCGCACGCAACGGAAGGCTTCAAAGATGAAATAATTTCTCCCGTTTTTTACACATTTACCACTATATCTTTGCTCCTATTGGTCGTAGCGTGATGTTATATAGCCTATAGCCTTCCTCGATAACTGGACTATCCAACACAAAAAGAATTATTCAATTCGAACCAGTAGTTTTGGAGATTAGCGCGTTCAAACAAACAAACAAACAAACAAACTCTTCAGCTTTATAATATTATTAAGTATAGATGAAGTACTCTTAACCAACAACATATTTATATTTGAATAAAGATTAATATTATTATGTTGATACAACATAAACAAATTATTTCGACCAAATTAGGTACCATAAAAACGGTTTTTGTGAGTTAATCTTAAAAGATAGACATATACTATCGCGGACTGTTTTTTAGATCATTAAAAGAGCTATTATTCTTTAATACATATTTTTTGTGTATCTTGAACCGTTTTCACGGCGCACGCAACGGAAGGCTTCAAAGATGAAATAATTTCTCCCGTTTTTTACACATTTACCACTATATCTTTGCTCCTATTGGTCGTAGCGTGATGTTATATAGCCTATAGCCTTCCTCGATAACTGGACTATCCAACACAAAAAGAATTATTCAATTCGAACCAGTAGTTTTGGAGATTAGCGCGTTCAAACAAACAAACAAACAAACAAACAAACAAACTCTTCAGCTTTATAATATTAGTATAGATTATTAATTGTGTTTATTCTCCGTTCCTAGTTCCTGCGCTTCCGCAGTTAGTCCGACTCTTGCGCAACCTACTGTGAATATGGCACGCGAATTATACTTAGAAACGTTTAATTTAATACAAAGTCAGACTAGACATTTGTATTCGTTCGTTTGTTATGTTCGTTTATAGCGTGCTGTACGCGTTTTGAATTAGCGCGCACCACGCTGAAACGCCTGTTGTATTGTTAAAGAAACGCAATACTGGGACTGGGACGCCATCGACACGCCATTCCGTTACAGACGTTACCCCAGGTAGGGAAGCACAACTTCGAGATAAAAGTTTTATCCCACTATCGGGTAGCGGCATCTCGCTTCACGCGGTGAAATAAAGCAAGATGGCGATAGCCGATAATGGGATAAAACTTTTATCGTGACATTGCGAGTGCTCCCCTAGCAGCTCACAGGTTGTATACCGTTTATAACGCAAGCATTTATCAAGTGCGAAACAGTTTGAGACGGTATATCGCTACATCATGCCAAAATTACGCCAGGATCTTTGTATCGGAACATTCGTGGTGGTTTTATACATTTGCCAAACACGATGCGAAGAAGCTGTTTTGCTACGCGTGCGTTCGTGTTGGGCAAAAGTGTAAAACTACCATGACAGATTATTGCGAATAAACAATGAAAGCGCTTACAGACTAGTTTTAGCCGTTCTTAATCGATTAGCAAAGTTCAGGCCGCGATCAGTCCAAGGATGGGTGACTGCTAGTGGCAATAGCGCTTCCGTGCTTCTGAAGGCACGTTAAACCGTTGGTCCCGGTTGTTGTTGATTAATAACAGTCGTTAAGCCATGTCCGGCCCTTTGGGTAGCCTAAAAACTCTGACACCACGGGTGGCCACTACCTCATACGATTCGGGTTATTCCGAAAGTAAGATGCACAATTGTACATGTCCCACTAGCTGGACAAAGGCCTTCTCTTAGTTATTCCGAAAATCCCTCCTAAATTATCCCTCTTAAAAAAGTGGAATACAAAAAAACTAATTCCAGAATTCCTCCCTGACAATCCCCCAAGAGGGGGAAAACGGAATACGATTCCTACCAACAATGAAAATCTCAACCAAATTATTCGTAAAGCAATCACTGTATTTGCACCAAAATCTTAAGCCTGTACTTGTCATCGGGGAACCTCATCTTTATGATCTGGCGTACTTCCTCGCACGTGTACGACTTGGACAGGTCCTTGTTGCGGGTCCAGAGGCGGGACAGCTCCAGGAGTTGAGCTCTGAGGATCAGCGGCATTTGGACGAACTTGGACCAGCTTTCCACCTTCTTCTCGAAGTCTATGGACGATGACGGCTGAAAGGGGGTAGAGAAATGGTTGTTTAATAATTTTGTTAGTATTATACTTATTATCTATGTTAGTAAGAATCTAGAACACGAAAATTCGTGAAGTAATGTTTCGGCTTTCCTTTCCTGAAGGAAAAGTAAGAAAAACCGCATTATAAAGTTTGTTAAGGTGAATACCGAGGCACAATTAGTGCCACCAATGGAAAAAAAAACATATCTTCTTTTTGGATGCGTTTTTTGCTGAAAACGAAACACCAAATACTCAACGCGAAGCTTAACTATATTTAGGACCTAAGGTGTAGATTCCAGATCCGAATAAAATCTTTTATCGCCAAAAGTGGCCACTTTTGGCGGTAAAAGTCAGATTAGATCAAAAAGAAGAAATGTTTTTTTTCCATTGGCGGCGCTAGTTGTGCCTGGGGATGGGCCTTAAGTAACTTTATAGACCTACATAGGTGCGTAACACCTAACAACCAACAAAATAACCAAAACAAACAACAAAAAACCCACCTCAAACAACTCTTCAATCTCCTGCACAACATCCTCCAGCCTCACTGCAATCATATACACCAGATCTTCGGCCACCGGCTTGCCACAAGCCAAAATCCTCTGTAAGATCGCCTGACATAGGGCCTGGATCAGCATGCAGAGGCTAAGCTCATACATCCGGCTCGGGAGTATGTTATGCCAGTTCTGTTTGAGATCCTTCATCAGGGTCAGGGCATCGTTGATGGAACCGTCGAATTGGTCAAACGTTTGGTGCGTCCACGGGGTTATTTCTGGTGAAAGAATGACGAGGTACTTTAGTAACATATAGCCTGTACATATGTCCCGCTACGTCAACGGACTTCTCTCAAAGAGAGGGAGTTCGGGCATAATCACCAGTTCACCACGCACGCGTGCTCAATAGAGATTGGCGATTTTCGCATTGAGGGTAAGTATTATGACACTTGAATTACTGTGTTCTGCTCATCGTTTCTTTTCATACTGGAAATTACAGGGAAATTATAAATCGCCCTTTTGCGGCGGCCGCGCTATTGAATTACTTAAAGATGGCGAGATCTAAACGTGTGTGCCTTTCAGCTCAATCGGAACCTGGGAAGTGGTTCTTTAACCAGCCAGCAGCAGCTTTGATGAACAGACACCAGGACAAGTGAAACAAACTAAATATTAACTTCCTACTCCATTGCTAGCAGTGGAGACTTGTTATTGGCCTTCTGCCGTATTATTGTTATGCTAAACATGTGTATCAGCTGTAAGTTTTCCCAAAAAATTAATACCTAAATACAGGTAGCGTCACGAGTTATGAGCGCTGACCTTGAATGCGCAGAACTCATTTTTGGGTCTGTTTGGCGGGGTACGAGAGGGGCGACGGAGAGGCGCGATCGCCGGCGAGCGCGGGCGCGTGATTGGTGGATCAGTCGCTCTAGCCTCGGGGTACAGTCGCACACATCGTTTTTTTGTTTCGTCGCATAAAGAATGCCGAAACAAAATGTTTTAAAGAGACAGTTCAGAAAGATTAAAAAAAGAGAGATTATTTTTCATTGATTGTACACCGGTTTATAGTAATGTCCGTTAAAATAATTGTATAGAAAACCATTTAAGATATAACAAGTGCAAAATCCGCAAAGAATACTTTCAATCTTTAAGTTTAGTCAGTTACTCCGATTTTTATAGTATCTCACTCAACTATAGTTCAGCTCAGCGTCAGTCTTTGGTCCCGCGTGGATATTAGACATTTTGCGCGCGATTGTACACACTTGCGCAGAAATCCCCACCAGTTTCGTCGAGCGCTCATAACTCATAACATAACATAACAACATAACGCTCATAACATAACGCTACCTGTAGCTCTAAAAAATGCCTCCTTACCATCAGGCTGCACATTCTTCATAATGACATTTCTCTGGTTCTGCAGATACAGCGAGATCTTCTCCAGGCCCAACACTCTTAAGTCCTGAATGCACTCCAGCACGACCGTGGTGAGGTGCTGAGCGATGTGCGGGGGCAGGATGGACCTCCAGGGAGGGCCCAGCAACCCGTGGGCCAGGTAGAAGCAGTTGTTGAAGAATAATGCTAGAAGGTGCAAGGTTTAGAGTTAGTGGGGGGCAGTGGTACAAATAAATAATTGAAGTTAAGTCCATATGAATGAATGTGCATTGGTTACGAAAGTTTAAGTAAAAAAATATTCATGAGGACAGTCAGTAGGTAATAAAATTCAATTCCTACTCTCTCTGCTTAGCTTCGCCCTTAACAGATATTTTTAGAATAGAATAATGAGTCTGAACTTATTTTAATTTTATAGCTGTTTCAAGCGACTTCATTAAGCACTTTTAACACATTTATAGCGTTGTTAAAATCTAGATTTAATAAAAATGGTTTTAGTCATATCTTTATTAATCTTTTTTTAGAAACCTTCCCTAGCGTGTAGTGTAGACAAAAAATCACCAATGTTTCATTTTTTATGAAGCTTTTCGTTTATTACTGACAGCTTAATGTAACAGTTAGGTAAGTAAGAAGGAAGTTAGCTGAAATAAATATCTATTTACCTATATCCAGAGGGCAGCATTCCAAGTTGACTTTGAACTTTTTCGGCACAACGCATTGGTACATTACAGCAATGCTCCTTATGTATGTAATCAATTTCTGGCTGTATTCCTCTGGCAATTTGGCACTCTCTTCTAAATGTTCTACTATGGTTGTCAAAATACGTTTAATATTTTGAGAAATGACGCATTTAGGTAGGAAAAGGGGCTTGGTTAGATCCCAAACGGCTTCTTTGTCTGTTACATCCAATATAGAATCGTTTTCGTTGACAGCTCTCCTTCCAACCATGACCGTGCCATAGGATAAACTTTCATTCAGGAGACTTCGGACATCGAAGAGCAATTTACAACATTTCTTATTATACAAAACGCATTCAGTATCCTTAACAAATTTGTTCAATGGTGATTCTTCATCGTTGACAAACTTCATCTCAATAAGGAATTTGTTGAATGAATCCAGTTCTACGACCAGGTTTTTGTATGTCTGGTAGCTGCTGTCACACGATGGCAGATTGTTCTTGATGCAGTCTTCTATAATTTTGTTAAAGAACTTTCCCCTGATGGAGTCTGCAAACACTCCGATGAAAGTCTTTTCACCATCAAACCGAGTTCCCAAAGTATTTTGTAGGAAGTCAAATACAGCCATTAGATTGTTGAAAACTGTTTGGAACGAAGGTGTGGAGCTGTCCTCCAAGTTAATCTTGATGTTGAACACAATAGTGTGATTCGGGGCTATGATATCTTCAGTGAAAATATCGCAGTTATGTTTTATGATGTTACTCAGAAGCTTTTCAATGAAAAAGTGTGAGAATTTGCAAAGCTCAAGATTCAGTCTCTCAGTGGCATATAGTGCTTTTAAAACGTTCTGTATCAATGTAGGGTCACTTTGTTGGACCGATAGGGAATAAGTTAAATGATACAAGCACTTTTTCTCAGACCAGCTGAAAATATCCTCCCATTCAACACTCAGATTTGCTGAATAAATGCTGTATTGATTCTCAACTTGAGACATGATGTTGAATACAGCTTTGGCTAGTTTAGGATCGAAAGTACAACATTTCAAACGATTTCTCAAGTCTGAAAGAGATACCATGGATTCCGTGTAGTTGTATCGGAGAAATTCATGATTAGCCTTTTCCAATTCTCTTTTGGCTTCAACAGCAGTGCAAAGATCTTTTAAAATATCGATGTCTTTCATCAATTTGTCGGATGCTTTCTGGATTTCGTCGTCATCCACGCCAAACTTTTGATTCATAGTTTTTAGGTCTTCGGTGGCTTTTTCATGCTCCGATAAGATATTTTCTTTTCTATTCCTGTAGTTAAGCTGCTCCAGACTCCTTGTAGGTGTAAAATTAGCGTAAGTAGCCATTAAATTTTCTTGTAAAGACCACGACAACATTTGAACTTTTTCTGTAAGCTCTTTTACCTTGGTGTACAAGTCATTTCGATGCTTTGTGAACTCCTCTGTACTCGCCTTCTCTGCTTCCTGTAGGACCGCACTCAACAAGCTCATTTTTAAATTATTAGGGCACTGATTTCTTTTGTTTTAGTTAAAATTAACTTTGAAATTGCACGAAACGGCAAGTGAACGAGTTCAAATGTTCAAATTCAAAATTTGTTTGACAGCTGTCAAAAACGCAAACATGGCGGCGAAGAAATTTCCGCCTGCGTTCTGAAACTAAAAAAAAGTTTTTTGTTAAACGTAAAGAAAAATCTAAAAGCAATCGCATTTCAAGGTTCCTCTTCCTCAGATATTTTCATACTTATTTTTGGCAAGCTTTATTTATTAGCTGCGTTATAAACAAACCACATTTCTTACAATAAGTTTTGGTTACATTTACAGGTTTCTGAACATACCATCTACAGGCTGTTCAAAAAATAACAATCGCCTGTTTTCTTTATTTCCATGCATAACTATTTGCGTTCCGACCCAGTTATGGCACAGCGGCGTAATAAAAAATTTTTCAGGGTTGTAGTCAAGGAGTTGTTAAATCAATGAAAGGAAAGACCCAAATTATGCAGTACTCAGTAACCACTTGCCTTACAATACAGTGCTACTTTGCTTACCTTTTGTTCCGATTTATTTTGCTTGTAAAATGATCGATAGTGAAATTGAATGCTTGAAAAATGAACTGGAATATGAAAAGAGGTGTAGGTCAGTATAAATGATTGATCTTATCTAGTGCATTTTATAGAATTATCTTTACATTTGTATACGCAAAATGACATCGAGGATATTGGGCTGAAATCTTAGTCTTAGCTAGCTCATTAATGTGCTACCTTTACTTAAACTTAGCTACCACTGCTATGAATATGCATGATATGCACTAAAAAGTTTATTAATCTTAAGACTTATGAACCTTATATTGTCACGTGTTTAGTAGGTAGGTATATTTCAATCATTATCTCCAAAATATTACTACGAGTAGGATTCACAGATTTGAAAGGAGAAAAAACACCCTGTATAGTAATGTATGAAATCTCTTTTGTTGTCCTCCTAAGCTGCCAGCAGTGGCCAGCACTTCGATCAACAGTGTTCACCTTCTTACTTACGTAAAACTCATTGGATGCAAAAACGGCCAGCGACTTTTCTAGCTTTTTTAACCCCCGACGCAAAAAGAGGGGTGTTATTATAAGTTTGACCGCTATTTGTGTGTCTGTCTGTGGCACCGTAGTAGCTCATAAACGGGTAAACCGATTTTATAAATGCATTTCTTTATAAAAAAACAGGTTTTCTTGCGATAGTTCATAGACATGTTTTTCAAATCGGTTCAGCCGTTTATGAGATATGGATAGGTAAGTACAGGTCGCGTCACGAGTTATGAGCGCTGACCTTGAATGCGCAGAACTAATTTTTTCGGTCTGTTTGGTGGGGTACGCGGGGGGCGACGGAGAGGCGCGGTCGCCGGCGAGCGCGGGCGCGTGATTGGTAGATCAGTCGCTCTAGCCTCGGGGTACAGTCACACACAACGTTTTTTTATTTCCTCGCAGAAAGAATGCCGAAACAAAATGTTTTAAAAAGACGGTTCAGAAAGATTCAAAAAAGTTATTGAGTACAATACATATTGGATTGAGATTATTTTTCATTGATTGTACACCCGTTTTATCGTAATGTCAGGATTATTGTATAGTTTAAAATATAACGTGTCCAAAATCCGCAAAGAATACTTTAAATCGTTAAGTTTAGTCAGTTTCTCCGATTTTTATAGTATCTCATTCAACTATAGTTCAGCTCAGCGTCAGTCTTAGATACCGCGTGGATATTAGACATTTTGCGCGCGATTGTACACACTTGCGCAGAAATCCCCACCAGTTTCGTCGAGCGCTCATAACTCGTGACGCTACCTGTATTCTTATTTTAAATGAAAATGTCGGGGTTTTTAAATTTAGAATTTATTAAAAAATTACTTACTTTTTACAGGGAGACGGCAGCCTGGCAAAACAGCCAGCTCGAGAAGCAGATACTGACGATACAAGAAGAGCTTCGGAGGCCCGACTTCGCCTGGGACTGCGACGCTGAACTGCAGAAGGAGAGCGATCGACACAAGCAGCTGCTCGACGCCATAGAGGTGCTCAAAAAAGAGTTCCCCTTACTCAAGGAGAGGATCCGGAACGCCAAGATTTGCGGGGCAGGTTCGTTAACCGCTTGATTGGCCTAAACATTTTTCCAGTACCCTCAGGGCGTCTATGAGCCGAAGTAATACCAATTGGTTAAAGAGGGCTCTCATCGCGAGTCCGACTCGCACTTCTCCGGTTCTTTCTTTACTGGCTCGCTTCGTTCGCTCGTTCAAAAATAACAGAAGTGTTTTTGTTTTTCAGATTGCAAACTGAAACATGATGACCTGAATATCAATTTGGATATCCTAACTGCTGTAAGTTTACCTAGATTGTACGCAAAACATTGGCCTGCGTTCATTATGATTGATTTCAGTATCTTCCTCATCTTTCAGGCTGAACTCTTGCGTACCGTAAAGAGGTTCGAACGCCTGAAAACAGACCTGATTAGCACCCTGCGAAGCAAGGAATGGCGCTTGGATTCAGAATCTAAGGTTAGTTGTAAACACTATGTAGATGGCGCTGTTCTTCCCAACCTATTCTACAACTAGTGGTTCGCTCCGAATTATGAACTCGCGACCCCATATCTCAGCAACCCCTCGACCGATTCGGCTCATGTTCGAACTTAAAATTCTCTTTGTCTTATTTACCTGCCTACCAAATTTCATGACGATCCGACTTTTACTCAAGTTATCGTCGAACGAATATTCATACATACATACATACATACATACAAACATACAAAGGCCGGATTGTTCCAGTAGACTCGGAAAACTTCGTTCGCTTCGCTCGCTCGTTCAATAATTTAATCGATTTTTCGCAGCTGTTCGTGAGAGTCAACGATCAGAGGACTTATTTGCAAAACGAGTTGATGATATGCCAGAATAACATCATGAGGCTGCAAAGAAATGGACCGTATCACCATTGGAAGTGAGTACAATTTTTAACAACTTCCTTTTCCCATAATTTTAGCAACTGTGTATTTTTCAAAATTAGGGCTTTACTTGACAAATTAAGCTCAGTTTCAACGTCCTCGATAGATGGTACACACGACAGCACGTCGAGCCTTACACGCTAGCACTCTACTCGGTTACGTTACGGGCGAGTCGCCCGGGGCAACTACAACAAAAACGTACAGTCTGACGTGCTGTCGTGGTCTTTTACACAGAGGAAGAAAAAATTCCGCCCGTTTTATTCTGTGAGTGGAAAATACAAAAGATACAAAACATATCTTCTTTTTGGATGCGTTTTTTGCTAAAAAACTGTCCTGCGAATTCTCAACGCGAGGCTTAAAAATTTTTAAGGCCTAAGGTTTTAGCAGGAAAGTTTTTAGCAAAAAACGCGTCCAAAAAGAAGATATGATATTTTTTCATTGGCGGCGCTAGTTGTGAATCCTACTGGGCCTATTTTTTATTAGTTGTTAAGATTTTTTTTATCTGTGTACTTACCGCCTTGTATGTTTCCAGCCAATGTTTTTTTGTCTTTTAAAGCGGCCCTTATATTACAGCCATGTTCCCAGGAGGGATGACGAGAGAGTCTTGGACCCAAAGCGAGGACCAATAAAAAAGATATTCGCCAACGAGAAACTTCCACCTATTGCTACATGAATTCCTTGAGCTTATCTACAGGTGCAATCGAATTCGATAGCGGAACTTTAAGGCCCGGCATAAGGCTAACTAGCGCCACCAATGTTAAAAAAAAACATATCTTCCTTTAGAAGAAGTTTCTGAAAAAATCCTAAGTTGAGCCTATGCGCCATGCTTTTCTAGATTTTTCAGTGTAGATACCCTCTTCGAAATTTACTTTTAAGCTAAAAAAATTTCGATAACCGCCAAAAGCGGCCGTTTTTGGCGGTAATCGAAAAATTTTTAGCTTAAGACTAGAAATTGAGTTTGGTATACCTACACTTGAAAATCTAGAAAAGCATGGCGCATGAGCTTATCTTAGGATTTTGTCAGAAACTTCTTCTGAAGGGACATATGATTTTTTCAACATTGGTGGCGCTAGTTAGCCTTATACCGAGCCTTAAGTAGGATGGATGTCTACTTGTACTACTAGGTGGCAAAAAAAAATTGAGCGAAAAAAATATCAGCTGTTCCATACATAAGGTAGACGCAGTAAGTACTGCACCAAATATATGGAACAGCTGATATATTTTTCGCTCCTTTGTTTTTCCCACCTATTACAAGTTGTTTGTAGTATAATCAGTAGATAGCCTACTGCCTAAGTTCCGCGATCTACTTCGATTGCACCCTCTAGTGAGTCAAAGGGATTGGAACCTTAGCGCGGCACTACACGAGCGTTTTTCAAACCACGGAACAACTTCAAATACACCCATCAAAAGTTTCCAGGGATCAAATATAAAGTATGGAAAATGATTTTTGGAAAAAAAAACTCTGGCTTCGAGAGGAAAAGAGATAGCGCTACCGATTTAGCAGCGATGAGGAGATGAGATACCGTAGTTTAGCAGAAAATTACGATATTGTGACATTTCAAGATGACCGGAAATATTTTTTTAAGAACGAGCAGAAAACTTAAAACTTGACTTGGTCAGGAAGGAAAAAATTGTGCCTATGAAACGTTTTGGCCTTTGCACCCTTGTCGAGTGGTTTGAAAAACGCTCCTGTGCAAAAGTAAGTTAAGATTTCTCAATCTACACAAATATTCCTTATCCTATATTACAAAGTGCAAAATTGTAAGTAGTCAAAGTAGGTTAACGATGAACAATATTTTAGGAACAAAGAAGACAATGTATTTTAGATATCTTCTAGCACTATATTTCACAAAATGACCTACAAAAGTACAAGTTTCGACTTATGAACGACGAATATTTAAGTATGGCAGTAACATTACAATAAGATTTTTTTTTTCTATACTTACAACGTGTTACAAAACATCCTAACTCTTTTTACAGGGTGTAACCTACTGGTCAACAGGATGTCAATTCTGTAAAAAGACGTTGAAAAAAAATGTTTATTTTATAACCTCAAAATAGTTTTTTTTAAATAACTTTTTTGTTTTTGTATTAGCTCAAATTTTAAATATGTATGTATGTGTATGTGCATTTGCATAGGTTTAAGTTGTTAAAATATTGTGAAAGTCAATGATAACAATATTTAAAAAATACTTTTCTCCCGCTACAGCGTTCACATTTTATTAATTTAAAAATTAACGGAACGTCATAGAGCTAAAAAAAAATATTTAGGTTGTGATCCCTATCACCGGGTGCTACTACCCTGTAAAAAGAGTTAGTATCTTTTGTAACACCTTGTATTCGCTGAACTACCATTTGGATATACCTAGTAATATCAAATATTAGAAACAATAAACTATTTTGAACACTCACTGCTTACTTTTCTTTTGATGTGAAACTAATTTCTATGTTTCATAAACCTGGCTGGAAATTCAACAGTGGCGCTCAAATATTCTTGCGTTTCCTCCATTTCCGTTGGCTTGGATCCGGCTGTAAATAAAATAAGAGCAAAGTAACATCACTATGCGATTTCATCGGGCCGGGTCACTCAAGCAAGCCTGCTCGAGCTTAATTTTTAACCCCCGACCCAAACAGAGGGGTGTTATAAGTTTGACCGCTATGTGTGTGTCTGTCTGTCTGTGGCACCGTAGAAGGGGGTTCAGCCGTTTATGGGATACGCTGATTTGAAGCTATGGAGTATCTATTTTAAAAAAAACGTACCGTCGACGCACCGTCGCCTGTCGTCGTGCAGCCGCAGCGGTCGCGGGCACGCACACACAAACCCGCCGGCGACGTTTACGCAGGCATACTCGCAGCCATCGTTGCCTCGCTCGCACTCGTTTATGTCTGGAATTGGGAGGATTTATTTATATATTTTTTAGTTATAACAAAACTATAAAAAATTATAGATAAGTGTCTAAAGTCCTATTTGAAAAAAAAAAAGATATTGTCTAGTTAGCAAGAAAGATAATGCCCGCCTTTCACTAGTGACTCGAAGAAGACGGCAGTTTGACTTTGTCAGTATAACACGTCATAAGGATGGTTTAGCTTGAAGAAATGCTTCTATGTTTTTTTCGTTCGCCGCTTGTGAAAAAGTAACTTCTCAAGAGTACGCACCCAAACATCGCTGCCCCACGCCCAAAGACACGTAACCCGGTTGGCAGGCGCACCGGAAACCACCCTCAGTGTTTTCACAGAGCTGAGTCGAGTGGCAATGGTTGTTCGCGATCAGACACTCGTCTATGTCTGAAAGGAAGGGAAATAAGTTCACGATCAAGATCTCCAAATGAGAATTGAAACTAGTCGGCTATATCGACATAAATAAAAGTAAGTCTTCTTATCTCGTGTCGAAAGCGTCACACGTCTCGCTCCCAAAAACGTATCAACTTGATCGCACTGGGGGTCGCCTCCGAGAATAAAATCAAGTTTAATTTAGTACTTATTGGCCCGGTTTCTGAGTTGAGAATTTTGCTAAGCAAATGGTTAAGTATCGTCCGTATCTGCAGATTTCTCACAAAAGAGCGTGACAGAGCGATACGTAAGTATGTGCTTAGTAAAATTCTCAACTCAGAAACCGGGCACTAAATTCAAATTTTAAAAAACCCCCGACATCTTAATTAAAAATTTGCATATCTTATAAACGGCTGAACCGATTTTGATAAAACATGTTTTGATCACTCGCTGGAAACCTGCTTTCAAAAACGCATCCAAATCGTCCTTTCTGACCAATTAGCTCTCTGCCTACCCCTCCGGGATACAGGTGTGAATTAAGCCACTGTATCGTCTTAGGGTCCAAGACAGACACAGTGAGTAAACTAACCTTCACAAGCATCATTTTCCTCATTGTGCTTGAAGCCAATTCCGCACGCCCCATCACCAGTGTCGTTTACATTCTCCGTCAAAACCACATCGAACACTTTGGAAGGTTTGGCTCCGGCGACGTCCAACTCCTCCGCATCGGAATTGCTCGGGTTGCCTTCGGGATAGTTCGGGTTGCCTTCGGCATAGTTCGGGTTGCCTTCGGGATAGTTCGGGTTGCCTTCGGGATAGTTCGGGTTGCCTTCGGGATAGTTCGGGTTGCCTTCGGGATAGTTCGGGTTGCCTTCGGGATAGTTCGGGTTGCCTTCGGGATAGTTCGGGTTGCCTTCGGGATAGTTCGGGTTGCCTTCGGGATAGTTCGGGTTGCCTTCGGGATAGTTCGGGTTGCCTTCGGGATAGTTCAGGCTTGGCTCGGGATAGTTCGGACCAACTTCGGGTTCTAGCTCGAACGCCGCTTCAGGAATGTAAGGATTCTGAAAATAAAAGGAATAAAAGTCGTGGCTATTGTCAAACCGGGGGGGTTACCCTTCACGCTATTGCGTTCATATGGACTAAGTTTTTTAAACTGTAGATTTGTTTGCCCCCTTTTTATAGAATTCCATACTATTTCATAGATTTACTCGATTTTCACTAAAACTTCATTAACTTTTCTAGTTTACGAGATTCTAGTTCTGTAGAGTTATAAAATTATGATAAAATAAGATATATCTAAAACAACTGAAAAATTTTATTAAAAAGACCGTTAGAAGTTTAAAAAGTCTGTCCACTGCAGGCGGTCCGATCGGACTTATTTCTGTTTGTATTGGCATAGTCATGCTTTGATTTTATAAACTTTGTAATTGTTATTCAAAGGTATATTTTGTAGAATAAAAATATTAAATGCGTCTTAATTCGTGAAATACGTATAACCCGTGTCATTAAAGAAAACATTTAGGATGAACTTCAAAACACTCGCCCTGTCGCTCTAATTAATACAGTCAAAGCGAGACAACGCTAGGTTTTTAACTCCATCCTAAATGTTTTCTTTAATGACACGGGTTATACTGAAACTTGTAAATTGCGCCATATTGAAAAAAAATGCGTCAAGGGCTGGTACTACATAGATGAGTATCGCTCTATGGCGTACTGTTTTGTTAGCCATACACCTAACATGTCTTTCGCGTTACTTTTTTTCCTATCTATTTACAGTAATGAATAGACAAAGATAACTTACGGGTTCCGTCAATTCTTCTCTACTGTTGTTCAGAACGTCGTTCTCAGAATCTCCAACACCGTTTGAATAACAGGGCAGTAAATCTGGACATTTTCTTATCTGAGAACAAGATGAGAGATGATCAAACACACTGGCACATTTCTGAGTTAATCCCATAAGTACAGCTTAAAATCTGTGCTCATGTTTCGCCTTCTTTGTTCGAGAGCTGATACTACGTATTGCTTCTATGAATCTAAGTACGCGCTCGATATAGTTCTCGTTCTTTCGGGTGCCAAGGGTCTACTTCTCAAATGGCCAATTTCTCATCATACCTACTTCTGTTTGACTATAACCCGTGCTATTAAAAAGACGATATATAAATGGCGGACACTCTCGCGCCCTCTCGCTTTAATCATATCTCCGTCTATACTCACACGTAACGTTAGCAAAGTCATTTTAGGCGGTCCTGATTAGTCACCTACGCTTGGCTAATAAAACACACCAAAATACGTTCGCCTCTTATTGATTTTTTAATGTTTGTCGAGTTATTTCAATATTGTAGTTTACGTTAAGTGTTGTTATTTGTTGAGGTTTGTATTATTTACTACGTTTTAATATTTTTGATCTTATTTTCATAAAGATTGTTGTTTAATCACAAACCCAACGTAGAACAGTTACCTAATCAATAAAGAAAGCATCGTAAAACAATATTTCCTAACCAAAAATGTAAGAAAGTTTTAGGTATGAACCGAAATCGTATTTTCGTAACCTCTTTTTCAGACCTTACCATATATACCCGCCGCCATTTTCATATCGTTTCTCTATTGGCACGGCTTATACTTTGCAAACGGCCCAGCCTACGTTTTATCTGTAAAGCCCGTTACCAAGGTTCCCTTCTTTCTACAGAGCGCTGAAAATTTTGCGTTTCGTTTCGCAGTCAGACCGCATTCTTCTTCTTCTCGTAGTGCCGTCTCCTATCGGAGGTTGGCAATCATCTTGGCTATTTCTTCCTTTGTGGCTGCCAAACGGAACAAGGAGCTCGTGGATTGTTGGTACCAATGGCGTAAGTTCTTAAGCCATGATATCTTGGGTCTTCCAGGTCTCCTCCTGCCTGGTATCTTCCCTTGGATGATTATTCAAGACCGCGGAGAAGAACGAAAAAGTGAAATACTACAGGGTGCACTCGAAGTTGATAGCGGAACTTTATGTAGGCTGTCTACTGATCACTACAAACAACTTGTACTAGGTGGCGAAAAAAATATCAGCTGTTTCATACATTTGGCGCAGTACTGAGTCGACCTTTTGTATGGAACAGCTGATATTTTTTCGCTCCATTTCTTCCGCCACCTAGTACAAGTTGTTTGTAGTCATCAGTAGACAGCCTACATAAAGTTCCGCTTTCGACTTAGAGTGCACCCTGTATTGAAAGTATTTTTTTGCTAACAACGACAAATTTAACCACTTTTTGTTTTTTCTAAAGCACTAACCCGTGCTAGGGAATAATTTAAACATTTATAATAAGTTGAAAAAATTCACTCGGGACAGGACTTGAACCCGCAACCTCTCGCATACCGTGCAGGCGCTCTACCAATTGAGCTACAGAGTCAAGTAACTGTCGATGCGAATTTCAATTGGTAGAGCGCCAGCACGG
Organism: Zelleria hepariella; assembly: GCA_949319315.1. NCBI lineage: Eukaryota > Metazoa > Arthropoda > Insecta > Lepidoptera > Yponomeutidae > Zelleria > Zelleria hepariella. Next base: position 2,585,649 of record OX439380.1, on the reverse strand, counting down.
TATGCGAGAGGTTGCGGGTTCAAGTCCTGTCCCGAGTGAATGTTTTCAACTTATTATAAATGTTTAAGGCGCCATACGTCTCACAACTAGCGCCGCCAATGGAAAAAAAATCATATCTTTTTTTTGGATGTGTTTTTAGCAAAAAACGCTCCTGCGATTCCTCGACGCGAGGCTTAACTATTTTTAGGACCTAAGGTTTGGATTCCAGGATTGCATTCTTAAGTTCTAGGATCTGGAATCCAAACCTTAGGTCCTAAAAATAGTTAAGCCTCGCGTCGAGGAATCGCAGGAGCGTTTTTTGCTAAAAACGCATCCAAAAAAAAGATATGATTTTTATTCCATTGGCGGCGCTAGTTGTGTTAGCAAAAAATGTAGGTACCTGGACGTTATCGCCTCGGCACTGAGCTCCGTTGGGCCTACAGCGGCGGCTTCTGGTTTGTGCGCCGACCTCGCAACTGGTCGAGCACAGCGACCAGCGCGACCAGTTTGACCAGTGAGGTTTACTCTCCGCCTCCTGTGGATAGAAAATGAAGCCTTCAATACATACACAACTTATTTATGTATCTATTTAATTTATTGCAATACATACTGCGTGGTGGCGGTGGTGGTCTAGTGGGTAGAACAGTGGACTCTGAAGCGAAAGGTTCTAGGTTCGATTCCCGGTGCGGGCATGTATCTATGACTTTGTTTAATTTCAAAAGTTACGTAAATTTGTGAATTTGTAGTAGCAATACCACTCGCTGACGGTGAAGGAAAACATCGTGAGGAAACCTGAGCGTATGAGGCATTATACCCTCAACGCAAAAATCGCCAACCCGCATTGAGCACGCGTGGTGATTAAGCTCGAACTCTCTCTCTGAGAGAAGGCCTTTGCCCAGCTAGTGGGACATGTACAATTGTACAGGCTAGATCTTACTTTTACATACTGAACCTTTTTAAGTATCTACTTCAATTCGGAACGCAAAGTTTTTTGTTCGAAAGTCCGTTATTGGCATAATCTTATCTTTAGACAATATTGAGAAACTAATTTCAATTTTTTTTTTTTTTGGTTCAGTACTTTGGATTTTACAACGTTTCAAAGATACGTTTTTATGACGTCACGCGACGGTCTGCATACTGTTGGCGGTCATAGGAACAAAACATTTTAGCGCATAAAAACAAAACTACTGGACCAAAATAAAAAATATTTAAATTAGTTTCTCAATATTGTCTAAAGATAAGATTAAGCCAATAACGGACTTTCGAACAAAAAACTTTGCGTTCCGAATTATTAAACACAAAAAACACTACAGGAATTTCCTCTAGCAAACATTGCTGAAATTAGATTTAAACAGGTTTGAAACTGAAACTTAGGTAAATAGTTTCAGTTTCAAACCTGTTTGCCAAGTACAGCAGCAACACCCACACGAATTTCAACTCGGTGACATACGGCATCTATCTTCAAAGGTTGAATGCGCCTTTTCTGTTTGTCACTAGTCTGGTAACTTACAGCTGATAAACGTAGCTAATTTCGAGTCATGTCCAAAAGGAACAACAATAAACTTTTTTTGTATTTTCTAAAGCACTAACCCCTGCTAGGCAACTTTTAAAAGGTTAAAAAATTCGCTCGGGACAGGATTTGAACCAGCAACCTCTTTCAAGTTTCAACTTCATCATTCAGTCAGGAAAATCTACTAGGAGCAGTATCTCACCTCACAAGCCGGCATATGACACTTTCGCCTGTCCACCTTAGCTCCCTTGCACGCAGTCTGGTCCAGCGTCCACCGACCGCTGGACTGGTCGACTGTGACGTCACCATCCGTGTACTGGCACGTTCGGGTCCGGAGCTGGTGACCCAGCCCACAGGTCACGTTGCAAAGACTCCAGGGTGACCAGGCCGACCATGCGCCTGGAACTAGGTGGAGGAAGAAACAGTAAAGTGGTTGAGTTAGAGAAACTAAGTCAATGAAGAAGCGCCCAAAGTTGAGGAAATATACAAGTTGTTACAAAAGTACCTAACTCTTTTTACAGGGTAATAGCACCCGGTGATAGGGATCACAACCTAATTTTTTTTTGCTCTATGACATTCCGTTGATTTTTAAATTAATAAAATGTGAACGCTGTGGCGGAAGAAGAGTATTTTTTAAATATTGTTTTCATTGACTTTCACAATGTTTTAAAAACTCAAATCTATGTAAATGAACCTACACACAAACATATTTTAAAATTTGAGCTAATACCAAAAACAAAAAAGTTATGATTTTTTTTTAAATTTTGATGTTATAAAATAAAAATTGTTTTTTTTCAACTTTTTTTTACAGATTTGACATCCTGTTGACCACTAGGTTACACCCTGTAAAAAGAGTTACGATCTTTTGTAACACCTTGTAGTTACAATTTCGCTCGAGCTATCTAACCCGCAAGCAACCTCTTACCTACCTAACGCCAAAAAAGTAGTCCCGCAGGTTAAATATTTTTGTTCCTTACTGCAATCGACTTAAGGACTTTACTGAGGGACTTCTTTGATGGCGCGAGCTCTAATATACAGATTGAACCAGAGTAGGTACTTGTCGGTGCGAAAATTCGTTGGAATTCAGTTGTATGCATAGATATGATACGCCAAAATCAGGCGTCCACCTCAGCCAAAGTAAAGATGTACAGTCGACAGCACGTCACACCGTACAGTTTTGTTGTAAAATCACCCGTATCGTAACCGAGTAAAGTGCAGGCGTGTAAACTTGTAAAGCTCAACTTGCTAGCCGCCAAAAAGTTTAAATCGAACTGTACCTACCTATAACCTGCAACTGAATCCGTCTATATCCGATCCCGGCACTGTTTTCCGCGACGCACACGTACAATCCTGCGTCTTCGGACTTCACGCGCCATAATGTCAGTATGTTACCCTCTAGCACCAGTTGGACGTCGGTAGATGGCGTTAGGGGTTTATTGTCCTGTGAAATGACAAAAGTTGCTCTAATTACAGAGGGTAGTTTACTGTAATTTAAGCTACACTATGTCCATACATAATATTAGGTAATCTCACATGTGTAATGAATATTACCAATAAAAATGTCTATGTCTATGAATAGATGTGCCAATAGGCGCCCTACCTACACCATCTAGAACTAGACTATAAGTATGTACGAAAAACCATAAAGTTGATGATAGACTTATACCAGAAGACTGAAGACGTCGGTTACCCATCAGCGTGGCAGTACAAGACCACGCCCCGATGCAGTGACGTCACGGTGGTCTCGTCACCGCTAGAGGGCGCTCGCTCCACCGACACAGAGTAGCTGAACTCTGTGGCGCCCCCTTTTTGTTCGCCCCCATCGCGCTTCTATACCAGTCATCCTATTGCAAAGCTTACAACCCGTGGCACTGGCACCCAGTGAAAGAGTCGAATATTTTGTGTCACAAAGCTAGACTGCACAATAAATGTAAAAGTCCAGCAATGCTAGGCGGACTTGCGTCAGTCAGGGTTAGCCAACTAACTCGGATTTAATTTGACATTTCCATACATTAACTCAGAGTTAACCCTGGTAGACGCAAGTGGACCTTAGTATTTTATGCTTTACTTCACGACGTAAAGCAAGCTGGCGCTACTCGATATCTATATAAAAACGTAATCTATGGGTTATGCTACCAGTCCCAAGGAGATATTAAAATTCCAAAGGTGGTGATTGATAATGTACCTTATACCAGTAGACAGAAGGCGTCGGGTTTCCATCAGCGTGGCAGTACAAGACCACGCCCCGATGCAGTGACGTCACAGTGGTCTCGTCACCGCTAGAGGGCGCTCGCTCCACCGACACAGAGTAGCTGAACTTTGTGGCGCCCCCTTTTGTTCGCCCCCATCCTTGGGTATAGGTGTTCTGTGCCCCCATCGCGCTTTTATACCAGTCATCCTATTGCGAAGCTTACAACCCGTGGCACCCAGTGAAAGAGTCGAATCTTTTGTGTCACAAAGCTAGTCTACACAATAAATGTAAAGGGCCAGCAATTACAGCATCTTAACTATGCTTTATTTATTTCACGACGCAAAGCAAGATGGCGCGTCTCGATAGCGAAATAAAAACGTTTATAGATGCGTTGTGCAACCAGTTTCAAATTCAAAAGGTGATGATTGATAATGTACCTTATACCAGTAGACAGAAGGCGTCGGGTATCCATCAGCGTGGCAGTACAAGACCACGCCCCGATGTAGTGACGTCACAGTGGTCTCGTCACCGCTAGAGGGCGCACGCTCCACTGACACAGAGTAGCTGAACTCTGTGGCGCCGACTTTGTTCGTCATAACGCAGGTATACTTGCCGCTGTCTGACGTCTCGGTCGCGTTTATGTTCTGTTGAGGGGGAATTCAAAATTAGATGCTATTACTAACATTTTCGTAGGTACCACTAGTAGCGGTGGTGGCCTAGTGGTTAGAACATTGGACTCGGAAGCGAGGGACCCAGGTTCGATTCCCGGTGCTGGCATGTACCTTTGAAGTTGTTTCTTTTCCAAGTTACGTACATTTGTGAATTTGAAGTAGCAAAACCACTCGCTAACGGAAAAACACCGCGGCTTAGTTAGCTCCACACGTATTTACTCGTCTTTCCTGTGGGCTAGGCCGATTAAGCTGTCAGGATGGTATAGGTGCTGGGCAAGCCTAATCGATCTAAAAAAAACAATGTCCCAGGCACCGCAGCGCCGAGTGGTCTCTTCACCCATCTAAGTGTGAGTGAAGGTACCACTGGAAGCTGTATAAATCATCTCATTACGTAGATGCAAAGGCCTTTATTTTTTTATTTTACCACTATGGGTAATCTTCTTTGAGATCGAATTAGGAATACGGAAACCAGAAGATAAACTTGTGACCGCCGAAATGGACTGACAAGCAGGCCAAAGTTGCAGGAAAATACTTAATGTAGGAGAAAAGTCCAAGAGCGAGAAAATGGCATACGTTGGATGGACCTAATATACTCAGCCTTAGAAGACTGTGGGTTGAAGGAGAGCCCACTTCTGGGGATTGTCTTTTACACCGAAATCTCATGGAGAAGTAAAATTTTCCTTCGACATTTGCGAGTCCGATGGTCGGACGACATCGTCATTGCGGCATAGTGTCCATGGATGCGGATGGCTAAAGACCGTGAGAGGTGGCATGAGAGGGAAAAGGCCGATACCTAACAGCGGGCAGAGGTTGGCTGATGATGGTGATGATGATGAATTGCGAGTACGGACCCCAGGGTTTAGACTGTGGCTTCTCAAACATGATACCTCCATATCGCTCCTAAAGAGGTCTTACCAAAGTAACATTATCCTCAGTCAACTGCACTCTAGGTAGCGTCCCATCGATCTCGACGAACGTGTGTTTCACCCACGTGACTCTGGGCAAGGGACTGCCCAGCGCTGGGCATTTGAGCTTCAGTGGCGCCCCTTCGTGGATCCTGACAGAGGTTGGTACAGAGGTCGGTGTTGATGGAGGTACTGAAAATCAGGAGAGTTGAGTGTTAGGTGAAGTAGGATATAACACGTTGTCATTCCTGCGAATTGGGACAACTACAGGGTGCACTCTAAGTCGATAGCGGAACATCTACTGATCAATACAAACAACTTGTACTAGGTGGCGACAAAAATATCAGCTGTTTCATACATTTGGCGCAGTACTGAGTCGACCTTTTGTATGGAACAGCTGATATTTTTTTCACTCCATATTTTTCGCCACCTTGTACAAGTTGTTTCTATTGATCAGTAGATAGCCCACTTAAAGTTCCGCTTTCGACTTAGAGTGCACCCTGTAGTTGGTGTAGGTGCAGAAAGGGTATTTGGGAAGCTATCTTATTCGCTATCTATATTCGAGTCGAGCGCTCGTCCGGAGAGCATCACTTTACTAAACGCTCCGCTTTACTGCCTTTAAACACCTGCTTAAAGTAGTTTGTCCGAGTGCCAAGTTATACCAAAAGATAGCTACAAGTGCAAACTAGTGAATCCTGTGAATACGATTCCGATTCCAGCTTCCCTACAGGAGCACTGACGAAAAACAACGGCAAGTAAATAATATTTACTAAAAATAACGGTCCCGAGGCAGATCAACGCCCGAAGGCAGGTCACCGACCCATCTCCCACGCGTCGGCGCATCACTCCATCCCTGTCGGGCTTGTGGCATACGGCCATATCCTTGTCTCTCTCACGCTTCGAAACTGCTAACCGTGCCCCGAGTGAGTAATATAATAATATCACAAAATATGGAAGACGATGCTTTGCAACCGCCGACGCCGGCGACGATCGCTATTGCAACTATTACTGCTTGGCTTTGTTACGCTTGCGGAACACCGTTTGATGAGGGAGAGGAAGAGCTGAGCTGTAAAGTGACTGGGTGTTCGAACCACTTCCATCCTGCTTGTGCTGGGGCGGCAAAACTAACCGCCGAGGCAAAATCTGACTGGGCCTGTCCTCAGTGTAGATGTAGTGTAAGGAAAGAGGGCGACTATAGTCATACACCGGTAGGAGTATCTAAAATCCGGGCAGCAAATGTAACCATCAGGAAGAAGTCAGAGGCGCAGGATAAAAAGACGGTTGCTGGGCAGCTGGAGTTCCAGAGTCCGGAGTTCGTCGAAATTATGTCGGAGGTAAAGAGCATGCGCCAGGACATGTCGGTAATGAAGGAAATGCTGGCCCAGGTAACGGCAACCCTAATGCAGAACCACCAGACCATTGAATTGCTTACGACTCAGCTAGCGGAAAGAAATAGGCAGGCCACTGGGGAGCCGGAGAGTAATTTAAACATTACCACATTCGCAAAGGCGGTAGCATCATCACCCCAACCATCTACCTCTCAACACAGGGACCCACAGATTGAGCGGCAAAATAAAGGCTACCGAAGTGAGGCCGCCGCCGTCAGTGGTCTACGGCAAATCACAAAGAATGTCCCGAAGCCGTCCGATGTAGCCGCAGTTCCGAGCACGAGCGCGCACGCGCAGAGCGCACCGACGACTGAGACGGCAGACGTCTCGTCCCCCCGGCCGCCACGGTTGCCGCGATCCGAAGGTGACGACACGCTACCGGTAGATAGGGACAGCGATGGATGGACAACCGTCAAGTCGAAGGCCAAACAAAGTCGTCAGCGAAGGCAAATAGTGGTTGGAACGGGCAAAATGGACGACAGCATCCAAGCAGTGGAGCGGCTTAAGTTCATACAGGCTTGGTCGTTTAGGCCCGATACAACTGCAGAGGTGGTTTTGGCTTTTTTGAATAAAGTTGAGTACTCCAACGGCTACTCTGTAGAGAAACGGGAACTAAAAACGACTAGACATGCTTCATTTGTTATCGGAGTTCCCGAGTCGCTATGGGTTAAACTAACTGATCCATCCATTTGGCCGCAGGGCGTGAGGTTCGTAGACTGGTTTCCCGTACGACCCCGTCAGCAGCGGGGAAAGAAATAAGCCGGTGCATACACTAAGAAAACCCAGCAAAGATGCGAGAATGGAAGTGTATTACCAGAATGCAAGAGGTCTACGAACGAAGCTACAAATAGTTTACACTAATGTAGCGACGGCCACAGCTAAAGTTTTTGCGATAACCGAGACGGGCCTAAATGATTCACATCACGACGGAGAGATGTTTCCTCATGGCTACAGCGTTCTGAGATGCGATAGGACGGATGGCCGCAAGCATGGTGGTGTCATGTTGGCCGCAGTTCCGGGCTACACACTAAGAAGACTGCATCTTCCGGACAACATAAACATTGATGACCAGTTGTATGAGCTGCTATGCGCATCCGTGCATGTCAAATCAAAATGCGTACTCACATGCTGTGTTGTCTACATCCCGCCAAAGAGTTCTGAAGTACAGTATATGTCAATGTTTAACGTACTGGAAAAACTGTGTACTACTTATAAATATTTAGTAATCTTGGGGGATTTAAATATGTATTCTACAACTATTGAAGTCCAAGCCTATTATAGCTGTTTTGTTACCTGTTGTGAACTGCGTGAGCGAAATTTCATAGCAAACTGTAATGGCCGTCAATTGGACGTCGTATTAACATCGCCCAAGTATGATGACAACGGGGTGTCGGTGGAGGTGGAGACTAACGCGCTCGCTGTACCAGTTGACACGCAGCACCCGCCGCTGCGCGTGAGTGTCTGCTTGCCGAAACCCGCCGTGCGCCACTGCCGCGCCGCGTCCGCCCCCCCGCTCCCCAACATTCCACCCACTAGGTCTGATAACCAGTCGCAACAACCATTAGGATGGAATTTTAATAAATGCGATTTTCATAGTTTGTACAATGCATTAGCCGTAGTAGACTGGGTTCCACTTTATAGCGCAACAAACTATGAAGACTCAATTGAAATTTTTTATACAATTATAAACTCAATTATTGATAATTGCACTCCCAAAAAAAGGCGTAAGCGCGTAGACCCCAGATATTGTTATCCGGATTGGTATACGGCCGACCTAATACGCGACATAAAAGAGAAGGCGATGTTACATAGGCAATATAAGCGTACTGGGAAACATAGTGACTACCAAGCGTTTTCCAACAAGAGGGCGAGCGTAAAAACTAGCATAAGTATGGTCTACGAACGGTACCAAACGAGAGTCCAGTGTAGGTTAGCAGATGATCCTATTTCCTTTTGGAATTTTATCAGATCGATGCGTACTAACAGGAATAATGCAAGCCGGATCACGAAGGATGGACAGCTGGTCCCTGAAAATGAGTGTGCTCAGGAATTTGCTCGGTATTTCAGCTCGGTGTACAGTCAGAACCCCCCACGACTGGACGCGCGCGCGGCACAAGCCGGAGCCGGTGACGGCGGCGCGCGCGTTCACGTACCGCAACTCGAGCTGAGCGATGTGAGCCGCGCGCTCGCACGACTGAAGACCAAGCGCTCCTCGGGCCCGGATGGCATACCACCTTATATAGTGCGGGATGTACGCAAAGTTTTAGATGAGCCATTGCTACACATTTTTAATCAATGTCTGGCCGCCTCTGCGTTCCCAGAGAAGTGGAAGATAACGAGGGTGATACCGGTTCCGAAGAGTGATGGATGGGAGGTGAGCGGGTTTAGACCAGTGGCGGTGCTGTCGACGTTTGCAAAAGTGTTTGAGTCAGCTCTGCAAGGAGCGATTTTTATGCAGATGCGAGCTCAACTATCAGACGCGCAACATGGCTTCAGGCCGGGCCGCAGCACGACAACAAACTTACTGTGCTTTATGTCAAAATTGGCGCCTGTGCTAGACAAGGGACGACAGGTAGATGCCGCGTACTTTGACTTCCGTAAAGCATTCGATACAGTGGACAACGACATTCTCTTGGAAAAGTTCGCTAGAATAGGATTCACCCCACAGCTGCTAGATTTTTTCTGTAGCTATCTCCGAGATAGACGGCAGTATGTGGAGTTTGCGGGTCAGGCTTCCGACCCATACTGTACCTACTCTGGGGTTAGTCAGGGAAGCAATCTAGGTCCCTTAGAGTTTGTTATTATGATAAATGACCTACCGAGTGTCGTAGAATATTCTGACTGTTTACTCTTCGCGGATGACCTTAAGCTACTATTGCCAACGAGGGGCGAATCCGACTGTGCAATGCTCCAAAGGGATATAGATAGCGTCGTTAAGTGGAGTCACAAAAACAAGTTATACTTCAACGTGGCAAAGTGCGCAATAATGTCGTATAGTCGAGCACACGAGCCGCTCCATCACCAATACCAGGTGGACGAGGCAGCCATGGCCCGGGTCACGCAAGTGCGGGATCTGGGAGTCCAAATGCGAACAGACCTATCCTTCAAAGATCACATTTTAGGTATCTGTAAAAGCGCATTTAAAAAGTTAGGGTTTATTATGCGACAAGCCAGAGGTTTCTCCAACATCGAAGCAATTAAAGCCCTCTACAATGCTTTGGTGAGAAGTAAGCTAGAGTCTAGTGCAATTATCTGGAGTCCACATGAAGCCAAATATATCGACATGCTGGAAAAACTCCAAAATAAGTTTACTCGATTTCTTTATTTAAAATTATACGGAGTCTATCCATTCTATCCTCTTATGTACCCGACCTTATTTGTCATAGGTATGGTAGGGTATAATAAGCTGGAACTGCGAAGAAACCTAGCGTTAGTAACCTACTTCTTTAAACTTATTCGGGGCTGGCAGTTTAATCGAATTATTCTGCAGCTAGTCAAATTCTATGTGCCGGATAACTATACAAGGGCCAGGCGGCACAAACTCTTGGTGGTACCGTCGGCTAGTACCAACTTGTTGCAGGAGGCACCAGTCACCACTGCTATACGCCTGCTAAACCTTCTTCACGAAGAAACAGCCACTGATATATTCCAGTGTTCGCTCGCGGAGTTCACTAGGGTTATGACGGACATGCTTGGCCGTAATATTATTTTAATGTAATAAATAGCTACTGATGATTATTGGAATGAAATGACATTTATTCGTTTTGTTTTAAAGTAAATTTATTCTAAGGACATTTAATATTATATAATTCGTATTATTTTACCAATTACCTATTAATAATTTGATTGTAATCGTCATATTCATTGCCATTATTTATTATAAATTACCTACATGTTTTTAATTTTAAATTAGATCGCAATTATTTTGGTATAATTAAGATTTAGTTTTGTCTCCTTCACGACTAGGCAATTTCTAATTTAATCAGTTATTTTATTAGTGAATTAGCTAAGTAAAATATAATCTGTCGCTTTGGATGAACTGTAAGGACAGGGTATTATATGCAATAAATAAATAAAAAAATAAAAATAAATAAAATAAAATCTAAATATAAGTCCCTTGCACTTGCAACCTTCCTAAGGCCTAAGTTAAGCGTTGGAACTTTGGATGGCAGCATAAACAGTAGTACTCTTCGAGGCTAGAATTAAAAAAGTTTCCCTTTAAAAAGGCCGCCGAATGAAACATCGTAACAAAAACTTTACCCGCCGAATCTTGCATTGGTTTCGGACTCTATTCCGAAGCAATAAAGTTGAGATTATGGTGGCCAAATATTGGACTGAGCCCTATAAAGTTGTTTTCAAACCAATTGTCCAGAGCCTTTTAGGAGATACTGATTATAAGAGTTTAAAGAAAAAGAACCGCTTTACTTACCAAGCACATCAACCAAATACGAGAACGAACTCTCGCCAACTTGATTCCTGGCAACACATGTATAGTTCCCGGACTGTCCATACACTGCGTTATTCACCACCAGTATTTCACCAAGCTCTGCTACTTTCATCTCAACCCCATCAGCGTCCAGTGAAATTTGGTCCCCGCCTTTGTACCACAGTATTTGTGGCGGGGGATCACCGTAGGCGTGGCAGTGAAGGTGGAACGGTTGCCCCGATAGAACTTCTAGACTCTTGGTTTTGTTCAGGGCCGGCGTTTGGAATATCGATGTGGATATTTGGGGAGGCTCTGCAAATAGGAAAAGTATTCGTTTAGAACACTTGTTAGTAATGGACTGACAAGCGACAGTCTGCAGCTGCGATCAAATGTAACAGGTGATTAATGGAAGATTAATTCAAAACAGGGGCACATGATTGGCTTAAATGAGTTTGACGTGAGATTAACATGTCTGTTACATTCAATCGCTCTTGCAGGAATCGGGCGTAAGTTTCGCATTAATTAGAAGAATACTTTCAGTCATGCCCAGTCCAGACATCAGCAACCGTAGCTTAAGGCTGGGTTAGAGCGTATCTATGGGTTTATAACTCTGTCTATCCCGCTCTACGTCAAACAAAACAGTGAGATACATATAGTTATAAACCCATCTAACCCTAACCCAGCCTTATGCTAGGCTTACTGGCGAACAAAAAGACGTCTTTCACTTGTATTATCTTGAATTGTGTTCAATCCCACGAGAAACGCGCTATCGCAAGTGAAAAACATAAAGGCCCGGTTTCTGAATTGAGAAAATTACTAAGTCTAAATACTTAAGTATCGTTCTGTCACGTTCTTTTGTGAGAAATCTGCAGAGACGAACGACACTTAAGTGCTTGCTTAGCGAACTTTTCAATTCAGAAATCGGCAGACAGACTTCAGGCTAGTGCAAGCTCACCCAAGACTTTAATTCGAACTCTTTTCTCGTCCACACCACCGTCGTTCTCAACCAAACAGCTGTAGAACCCCGCTTGTGAACTTTCAACCTTCTCGAAGACCAAATCAGCGTAGGACTCCCCTGGTGCGTTTTCACTCAGAGAGCGTCCGTTTCTTAGCCATTGAGTGTGAGGTATGGGGTTGCCTGTGGACTGGCAGGCTAAGCGGGCTTTGGTGTTCAGCTGCGAAAAAAATTAGGGAGTTGAGTGTGATGTATTTTAAGAGTTATCCTCTTGTCGGTGCAGCATTCTCCATGCACTTTGATCACAGGTCAGTTCCTTGGCAGCCTGCCACTGCTCTATACAGGGTGGATTTTTGAGACGGGGCAGTAAGGGCAGGTACCTTAACCGTTATAGTTACAGGAAAACGTTCTTAGGAGACCTTCCATAATTTTTTGAGATATTATGAACGGCATTCAAGATTTTGGAAAAAAGTACGGTCAGCGAAAAGAATACCAAAAAATTTTTTTTGAGACCCATCTATCCTTTTTTACGTTGAGATCAAAAGACTCTAAGGAGCCAACTGAGGTTTGAGTACTAGAAATGTGATAGATAGATAGATAGAAAGACGTTTATTAATAGCCACGGAAATAAGTACAATGATAAAAAAAATAAGACAGGACATGGACACACAATTACTTACAAACTAGGTACAAGCGACATAACTGTCGGAACATTTCCGCAGCTAAAAATAGGAAATGACTCAGCACTTGCTGTAGGTTACCTATGTAAGCCTACAACACTGATGTCAGAATTTTACAAAAACATTTCCCATACATCCCATCCTTTTATCGAATTGTTCTAGCTAGGACCCTTATTTTTGATGCTGCAGCTAGTAACCCCTTGGCCCTTGAGAAAGATGTAGGTATGTGCCGTGTCATTAAAGAAAACATATAGGATGAACTTCAAAACACTCGCCCTCTCGCTCTAATTAATACAGTCAAAGCGAGACAACGCTAGGTTTTTAACTCCGCCCTAAATGTTTTCTTTAATGGCACGGGTTGCACCTGTCATCATCATCATCAGCCTGTTAACACCCACTGCTGAGTAAAGGCCTCTTCATGCTCACGCCACCTTTCACGATCCTGCGCCAGGCGCAACCACTGTTTTCCAGCTACTTGAGCTATGTCGTTGGACCATTTGGCTGGTGGTCTGCCTACCGATCTCTTCCCCTCTCGGGGTCACCATTCCGCAATGGACTTTGCCTGTCTGCCATCGGTACGTCTAGCCCAGTCTTTCCCAACGTGGGCGATAACGCCCCCTTGTGGGCGCTGCAGGCTTAAAGGGGGGCGGTAAGAGACCCAGAAAAAAAAAGATACTCTGTCCGAATACTATAAAGTTGCGTTTCAATAATCAGTTATAAGTACTTAGCGGTTTTTAAGTATGTTTTAAAAGGGGGGGCGTTAAAAAATAATTTATTCTTAAAGTGGGCAGTAGACAAAAAAAGGTTGGGAACCCCTGGTCTAGCCAGATGTACTGCCCACCTATATCAACTAACCTGTATCTCCACGAAATCAAGAACGGTGCTTCCTTCACTCCCATCAAAGACCACGACCTCTCTCACTTTGGCCGGCGCAACTACGGTTACTTTGTACACGAGATGGGTTGCACCGGCTTTGTTCTCAGCGTCACAGCGGAAGAGGCCTTGAGACTCTATGGTAGCGTTGTAGGTTTGTAGAGAGTCTGATAGTTGGTGCCAGTTTGTGTTGCTGTAAAAGAGAGACGATTGAGACTTCAATCACAGTAAGGTTCAATACGCGCCACGAAAGAAGAGACTTGACTACGCCTCCCGTACCTCAGTCCGCCGCTCCGATGACACCACGTCCCTTTCCGCACCCCATCCGTCCCCAAACCGCTAAAGAGACCTATAAATTGTCACTGCGCATGTCAAACCACGTGGTGTCTCAAGTCTCATCTTTCGTGGCACATATTGTAGGTACGTACGAATTCCGTTTAGGGATGATGATGTTTTACTAGTTGATACAGCTACGTCGAATGGAGTTGCTATGATGGGCTTCGCTGGAGAGCCCGAATGTGACTGGCCATACTGTCTTCGCAGTGAATAATGAGTGATGACACAACGTAACTAGAAACTTTTCCATTGACATAAACTCGCATTTTATTTATGTTACAAAGGCTTGACACTTGTGTAGATAGCCAGGAACTCTATGTCCTAATATAAGCGCTATACATCGTCTGTGCCTTATTACTCTTCAAGGAGAAAAGTGTTAAAAGTTAGCAGTTGTTGTAAAACAGCCCTCACAGCAGTGTTAGTGGCATCCGTTATAAGTGCGATGGGTGCATCGGGAACCGGGTGAGTAAATGGAGTGTAAAGATGAGCGATTGCTTTTGATACAAAGCTTGAGCATTGGTCTTGTAAGCTGTAAGTCTAAGCTGGGAGGATGGCATTGGTGCTGTACAAGCCTAGCGGTTTTTTTTATTGCAAACTTTAAAAAACGTCCTAGGCATTCAAGATACATTCGCATATAATGGTGAGTCAGATTCTTATCTTGCAAGAGTAAGTTTGTGACTTACTTGTGTGTCCAAGTAATGGTTGGAGTGGGTGATCCAGCAGGCTTACAGTCCAGGGTAGCGTTAGCGCCTTCTTTCAAATGAACCTCGAAGAAGTCGAAAGGCGAAATGAACGGTGGCACTGCAATATAAAAATGATTTCTTGATAGAAGTGTGACGAAAGACAGAAGATAGATGCGTAAAAATATGGAGCTGGCTTTCACCGAAATGTTTACATTTACAGTGATATCACAACCCACACTCATACATAGCTCGTGTAATGATAAGAACGACTCCTGATCTTTTAGCAATTCGGTTACATAATTCTCTTATTTCGTTATGATTAGTTTATTTTGGTCTTTCTATGTATATTTCTTTATTTGTTCCGTGTTATTTGGTCAGATACTTCTGGAAGCAATTAACCAAAACAACAAAATTAACTTACCCAACACATCCAAAGCGAACTGCCTGACTACAGTACCGTGTTCGTTGCCCACCACGCATTTGTACACGCCTATCTGATACAGTCGGATGTCCGTCAACCTCAAGTGGTCCTTATCCTCACCCACTAGAGGTCGAGAGTTGAACAGCCATTTTGTCTGAAATGTTAACAGCATGTCATTTTCTCATTTTTTTAAAAAGAATATTTAGTTACAAAATGTAAATGGACAGGACTGTAGACTCTTCAGCGAGAGGACCTTGGTCTGATTTCCGACTTTAGTTCCCAAAGGGAAACATCGTAAGGAAAGCCACTCCTTAATTCTTAACCTTCGCAGGGATTGACTTTGTCTTTCCTGTGAACTAGGCTGACTAAGAGAGAGGACAGAATCCTGCCTGTCCCATATTTTGATTGGAAATGCTTCAAGAAACGTCGGGGAATGGAAGGATAAAGCCAGCGTTAAGTACCCCTTTACTTGGCAAGGTATAGAGAAAATCATAGAGAGCTGACGTCCAACCTCCATTAATGGAGATGCACACTAATAAGAAGAAGACAAAACTGCAAAGATATGTTTTTATCGCACACTCACCACAGCATCCGGTTTAGCATCCACGACACAATCAAACGCATAATCCTCTCCTTTGACCACCTCTAAAGTTGTCTCCACTTGTCTCATAAACTTCGGTGGCCACTGAACGTCTATTAGGACCAAAGCGTGGGCTATACCGACTGCATTGCTGACGCTACATGCGTATGAAGAAGCGTTGTAACGGGATATATTTGTTATAGTGCCAGTTGGAAGAAGGATGCCATCCTGTTGGGAAATTGAAAACTTTATACATGTTGTTATACACCGGAATTCAAGCAGGGGAGTAAAATAAGATCTCGGCAATATGTGGTAGAAGATTTGCTCTGAAGTTGAGGTAAGAAGAAAAGTTCAACTGATTAGTCTATTCGCTTCACTTATAAGGTGTGAGTGGAGATGCCACTGGACGAAGTATAAAACGCCTAACTCCTTGGCTCTATGGCTCAGTTGGAAGAGCGCTGGTATCATGAACCAGAGGACGTGGGTGGGTTCAAACGGGCGAACATTTTAAATCCTCCAATTATACATCTCCCTAAGTTATGTTCTCTAACAAAAGTCATCGAACCTTATACCATTTGACTGTCAAGTTCCTGGTGGCACGTATCGGGCACTCCAACGTGTGGTTGGTTCCTTCCGCGATAGTCAGAGAGGCCTGAGGTTGGTCTGCTTGCATTAGTGTTGGCAACGCTGAAAATGAAAAACATTTGAATAAATACTGGTTTGCGAGTGGTGGAGTGCAAGGGAGCTCAAACCCGCTAGATGGACGGAATGTAGAGTCGATGTAATCAATGAAGAGAGGCAGAGGCAATGTAAAGGCGATGTAAAGTAGTAAGTGAAGAGTAGACATGCGCGAAACAGTGCACTTCGAAATCATGATATATTTCATGACATTTCATACCGCGTGATATTACCTTACATCATGGCACCAAACATGACACATGACAATTCAACTCAGCACACGTCATGAAATTAAACATGACATGCCATGTAACATGACACGTCATGAAATGAAACATGACATGTCATGAAACATGACACGTCATATTTCAGTACACTTTCATTGCAGTACAGTCATTTCATTACACCAGATGACATGAAACATGACTTCATGGTATTTCTTCATTGCAGAAATGAAACATGACATCATGGTATTTCAGCACACTTTCATTGCAGACATGAAACATGACATCATGGTATTTCTTCATTGCAGACATGAAACATGACATCATGGTATTTCAGCACACTTTCATTGCAGTACGTACAGTGTGCTGAAATGCCATGTGTCATGTTTCATGTCATCTAGTGTAATGAAATGCTATGTGCCATGCGTTATTCTCTCGTGTAATGGGTAATATTTCATGACACCGTTGTGTAATATGTCTTTTGTAATATTACTAGCATTACCTACACATGTCTAGTGAAGAGTACACTGCTGACTCTACGACTCTACAAAGAGCTTAGACATAGGTTCAAGTTCGATACCCGGGAGAAAAATCACAAATCTGCTAGTAACACAAGAAGTGCGATTTCACCCCTTGTGATCTTTGAAGCGGACAACTACTATTTTTATGAAGTGTCAATTGGTACTAGTGCCAGAATTGTTGTGTGCCAGTTGACGCCCAAGCCAGACATAGGTCCAAGTTCGATACCCAGTTGAACAATCACATCTCTGCCAACTGCAACACAAGATGTGCCATTTGAACACTAGTGCTTTTTGAAGCGGACAACTGGCACTAGAATGTGTGCCAAATGACCCCTAGTGTTTTTCTGAAGTCAACTGGCACTAGTTCCAGATATTGTGTGCCAGTTGACGCCACAGCCGTTAAGGCTGCGTATTCGCAAGCGAAAGCGGCAAGACCTACCAGACATTGGTCCTGGCACTCGGTTTCGATGGTTTCCTGGATTTAGTGTGCCCTTTTCATGACCAAGGTTGTCGGTAAAAGGGCCACTATAATAAAAATGGTAGTTCTGGAGAGGGGGGTGGCGTATTCGCAATAAGTAAAGTGACCGCCTTGGGTGTGACAGGACCTTCTCGTAACATACTGTATATGAAAAGGTATCGAGTATACAAGGGGTTACAGAAATATCCTGCCTGCTATGTCTCACTCAAGCATCAAGCAGCGTCTGTCAAGTACTGTACAAAGTCGTATCTTGAGATTTTTTGGCCATATATCCCGACAAGACAACAACTCCATTCAGCGCATTGTGATGCAGGGAAGGGTGGAAGGCACTAGAAATCGGGGAAAACCACCGATGCGATGGACTGATCAAATCATGTCCACTGTGGGGAAAACACTGTATGAATGCACCCGGGCAACCTCTGACCGAGATAAATGGCGTGGCATCGTAAGGCGCGCAACATCAGCCACTGATAATACTGCATGTGGACCACGACCGCTCTGACAAGAGCGTAACGACGAAGAAGATGTCCCACTCAGATTATCTCACCGTGAATCGATACTTACAATAGATCTGTACTTCGACGGTTCTGTCGCAGACGCCGGCCTTGTTCTTGGCAACACACACGTACTCTCCGCTCAACTCTTCCGCGGGCGATTTGATTGTCAGCGCACCGTCCTGCCCAATACTGTACCGATCATCTGGAAAAGCAAATAATATCTCTGCAAGTAAGATTATGTGGGTTGGCTACCCAAAAGGTACCTACACTTGACTTCGCGGAAGAACGTTTTGCCCTCAACCTGAACCGAAAGATCCCAGGTTCGAACGGCATTTAATTTTAAGGTCAGTTTTAGTTTTTATCGCGCGCTATAAATACGGAACGAAAAAAATATCAGCTGTTTCATACATTTGGCGCAGTACTGAGTCGACCTTTTGTATGGAACAGCTGATATTTTTTTCGCTCCATTTTTTTAGCCACCTAGTGCAACTTGTTTGTATTGATCAGTAGACAGTCTACTTAAAGTTTCGCTATCGAATTAGAGTGCACCCTGTAAAGGGAATACCTACGAAACCTCGATTATGTAGATTTTCTTCCAGATTGTACTTTTCGCTCAGTATTTGCGTACGCGAGACAGCAACAGATTTGTCTGTAGTACTACAACACGCTCTTAAGGCTGTATCCATTTTGATGTATGTACCAGGCGCCGGCAGGCAGAAAGTAACCAGGCACCGCCGTAAAGTAAGAAATTTATTGGGCTAGTCTGTTTGTTTGTTGTATGTCTTTTGATTAATTAAATAGTATAGTATAGTATATTTATTAATGGACCAGAGCACACAGTTTACAATATTAGGTTTAGGCACACAGTTGAGAATCTTACTTACTACTTATTTGCTACCCATCACCTTAATTTACTAACAAAACTGAGTGCAATGGCCAATAAATGGGTTCTGGCTCAGCATATGCTATGGGACAGATATAATCCCATTCCCATAGCGCTGGTATTCTGCCAGAACCCGGAGAAACCTAAAACTAAAACTAGGAAAAAATAAAATTAAAGACTATTTTGCATACCTACTGATGGTATGCAAAATAGTCTTTAAATAACTACGGTTTCTCACCTTTGTCAATGTAATGTCCGTCTTTGGACCATGCCACGTAGGGCACAGGTTTTCCTCTCGCCTCACAGGGCAGTCTCAGGGAGGTATCCATGTCGGTAGCTATGTATGGACCGGTGAAGTTGTCTGGCTCAATGTAAGGTGGTTCTGTAACAATTTTGGATACATTTAAGCAACGAGAAAGAAATAAATAAGATAAGATGTGTCAGAATCTGGGGTCTAACTTTTACTATTAAGTATAATCTGGTATCGTGATTGTAATATGATGAAAAAAGAGTACACCAATACACACAAGCTTGAGTTGTGAATGAGGCTGAAGTTATATCCGCCTTTCGTAATTAAATTAAGGCTGCATAATGAAGACCGAAAAAAGATACATTCTTTTAAAAAAAACTCTATTAAAACGGCAAAATAATCACGTTTGTTGTATGGGAGCCCCCGTAAATATTAATGTTATTCTGTATTTTAGTATTTGTTGTTACAACGGCAACAGAAAAACATCATCTGTTTAAATTTAAAATGTCTAACTATCACGGTTCATGAGATACAGCTTGGTGACAGACGGACAAACAGACAGACGGCCGGACAGGGGAGTCTTAGTAATAAGGTCCCGTTTGGTTACTCTTTGGGTACGGAACCCTAACAAAAGAGAAGTTGTAAATAAATATCTTAACTTGGTCAAAAGAGGATTGATATAGGTAAGTGTAGGAGAAGACCTTACCATTGACATCTAAAGCGATAGTTTTCCTAGCTACTCCCACATCGTTCTCAGCTATGCAAGTGTAGTCGCCAGCGTGTTTGGGGTTGGCATTGTGGATGAATACGTTACCAACGTCATTGTAACTGAAATAGGACAACAAACCAGGATAAGAAAACGAGAAGGACTTGTCATTTCACTCATACCTTATGCCTTAGGATGAGTATACAACTTTAATGTGGATTAGTAACTTAGCTCTTTTTCTCGTCCCCTCGTTTTTTTAAGAAAATAATCTAACTGTATAGTTTCTTACCTCAAATCACTGGTGTTTGCAGTCAAAGGAACTCGCTGAAACTCCCACATGATTGTGGGTATAGGGAAACCAATCGCGCTGCAATTTAGGCTGACATTTCTGCCTATTACTGTATCCACTTTCACATCTAAAGGAGGCTCTATGTAGGGTTGCACTGAAATATAATAAAAACGTTACTTTTACAGGAAACTGCCTTTAGTTACTCTCTGACAAAGGTGTACAGTCGGCCACACGCTAGGATACCTCTTTTTGTTCGATTAGCGCCCTTATGCAGCGCGCGGTAAGAGCTGCCATGGGTATTGGTGGCTGTGGCCGACGGTACAATGATTTTTGAGTAGAGAAAATGTGCAATCGGCGGTTTTGACTTACCCCAAATGTAAATACTGAATGTGAGAGACGCATTCCCGTACTGATTTGACGCCAAACAACTATACTCTCCAAAGTCTGTCAGATTCGCTACAAACCTGAAAATAATAAATTCTTAGATACCTAGAAAAAACCTATTGATGATGATGATGATGACATCCTTTTATCCCTTATCAGGGACATAGGGCTCGAAGAAGAGATCTCCATTTCTTGCTGTCTCTAGCTCCTTCCAGCCGAGTCCAGTTGATGCAGCCTCTTTCTCAACTGAGCGCCTCCAGGTAGTGGGGGCGTCCCGGCCGTCTCTTGCCAGTAGCTTGCCACGTCAGTCCTTGTTTGGACAGGTGACTGTCTGGTCTCCGCAACGCGCGTCCGATCCATCGCCATTTTCTTTCGAGGATTTCCTTGTGTAATGGCTTTTGGTCAGTCAGCTCCCATAATCTTACATTGGATATGGTTCGTGGCCAGTAGATCCCCAGTATGCGCCGTAAACATTGGTTCACAAAGACCTGGAGTCGGCTAGTGATGTCGTTTTTGACGAGCCACGTTTCACACCCGTACAGCAGAACTGATTTGACGTTGAAGTTGAAAATGCTGATCTTGGTGCGTAGAGTTATTATTTAGGACGTCCACACTTTCGTTGCAAAGTCACCCGTAACGTAAGTGAATAGAGTGCACGCGTGTAAGCGTCTTGTGTACCTACCTCAGGACGAAATCTTCGTCGATATACTTCCTGCCTCCCTCTGTGATAGGTTCTCCGTTCTGTCGCCACTCCAGCGCGGGTCTGGGCACGCCGCGAGCGAAGCAGGGTAACTCAACTAGTTGCCCTTCGATTATGTCCAGTTCACGCCCTGACTCGGGCGGAGCGATCGTTGGTGGCACTGCGAAGATGTTCAAACTACGTTGTAAATAAAGAATGAAAAGTTGTCAAGTTACAAGTTTTTTTACACTCTTAAACGTGTTTTAAACGGGTATGATTTAAGCTATCATCAATTTATTAAGTTTTGAATGTTATAAAAAATATATAAGGTTTGTCCGTTAAATAATAGATCTGTCATCAAAGTGTAGTCGCCAAACAATATAAAAACAATTTCTTATTAAATCACATATAATCATCGGGATATATTATCAAGTATCAAATAAATAGGTTTGTACTTATTTTAATAGGTTTGTCCTTATAACTGTATAATCAAATTAAGGAAAAACGGTCATTAACTAAATCAAATATGTAACTAAAAAAAAATCATAAAGATCCAGAAAAATAGTGTTTTTGTATCTATGAATTTAACTACTATCTTACTACTGCTTTTACCGTCGGCCACAATCTCAGATACCCCATGGCAGATCTTATCGCGCGCGGCATAAGGGCGCCAATCGAACAAAAAGGGGTATCTGAGACTGTGGCCGACTGTACCTATTGTTGTACTAGCACTTTCTCCACTAGTGATTTCTCAACGAGCGAAGATAACGTTATTGGAGGAGTTGCATCATCTTCACCACAACTTGATGCCATCATAATATAAAGAAACTATTGAGAAATCAATTAAAACCAAAACCCCTAACAATAATCATATAAAATGCACTTGCAACAAGGAGCACGGAATCAAGCGAATGAAGTAAACCGCCACCTCTCGTACACAGGACAGCACGTCAGTCTGTACACTTTTGTTGAAAAGTCGCCCATAACGCAACCGAGTAGAGTGCTAGCGTGTAAAGGTCGACGTGCTGTCGCGTGTACGACCCATCGCTGCGCATGATTGGTAAATTTTCATAGCGCGCCAATTTGGCTCCGCCCCTTTGATATTTTTTTAATAAATTTTATGAACTGAACTATTAAATTGGTAACGAATAGTATTATTTGGAGAATTGAACGAAATAATTTGTAACTACTGTACTGATGACAAAATAACAAATAAAAACAAATCGCAATCTGCGGACGATAATCAATTTATTTGATGACAGATCTACTATTCTGAATACGGAGCTGTTATTTTTGGAATAAACCTATTATTCTGAGAACAAAGTTTTTATTCAATGGATGCAATACGATTATATAGATAATCCATCTCTTTTTCCGCGAACATATTGACATTAATTTGGTAATTTATACCTGGCGACACTTTTTATTTTTCTGAGAATGAAAATATTACGTGGTGATAGATCTATTAATTAGATGATACAAGTTGATGACAAATATAAACTTGTGTCATCAACAAAATATAGTTCCCGTTTTAAACACAGGTAGTACCGACTTCTTCAAGTGATCATGATGGGTAAGACTGAGGGGAAGCGGCGTGCTGGTAGAAGAAGAAAGTCGTGGCTTAGAAACATCAGGAAATGGACGGAGATAGCCAGCGTTGAACAACTGTTTCGCGTGGCAAGGAATAGAGAAGAATATGAGGAGCTGACGACCAACCTCCATTAGTGGAGAGGCACGCCAAGAAGAAGATTAACAAATATCGGTCTCTTTACGAAGTGAAATAAAGCAAGATGCAGCTAGCCCAGGGGTCGGCAACCTTTTGATACAAAAGAGCCAAAGACGAAAATTTTCAAAATTTCTTAGTTTTATAGAGCCACAAACATTTTTGTTTCAATATTATAGAATTTGTTGATTTTACAATCCGAAAATTCACCGTAGTAGCCCTTGAGATTTCTTTTTTTGAAGATGGAATTGAAGGGCCGCAACTTTTGTCGGAAGAGCCGCAGGTTGCCGACCCCTGCGCTAGCCTATAGGGTGATAAAACTATTTATCGTGACATTGTGTTCCCCTCTAGCTGACCATTAATAATGCTTTTCTTACCAAACACATACAGAGTGAAGTTTTTCTGCGCAGATCCTAAGGCGCTGGTAGCCGTGCAAGTAAATATACCGCTGTCATATTCGATGGCATTTTGCAATACCAAGTCGTTCTCATCGGTCAAGTATCTGAAAACTTCAAACTATTAAATAAGATAAGTTATTAAAGCCAATGAAAAAAAAAATACTTCTTTTTGGATGCGTTTTTCGCAAAAAAAAGTGGCCACTTTTGGCGGCGGCGCGATTTATTCGTAGGTTCTAGGATCTGGAATCTAAACCTTAGGTCCTTAAAATAGTTAAGCCTCGCGTTGAGAACTTGATGAAGCGTTTTTAGCAAAAAACGCATCCAAAAAGAAGACATGATTTTTTTTTACATTGGCGGCGCTAGTTGTATGTATTCAGACATAAGGTAACCAGACTTGTATAGGTACAGCTAACACTAAGGCCTTTGCATCTACGTAATGAGATGATTTATGCAGCGTCCAGTGGCACCGTCACTCACACTAGATGGATCATGAGACCACTCGGCGCTGCAGTGCCTGGGACATTGTTTTTAGATGGAGTAGGCTTGCCCCGCACCTATACCATCCTGACAGCTTAGTCGGCGTAGCCCTCAGGAAAGAAAATTCAATAAGACAAGTGTGGAGCCAACTAAGCCACGGGTTTCCTCACGATGTTTTCCTTCAGGGTTAGCGAGTGGTTTTGCTATTTCGAATTCACAAATGTACCTAACAAACTTTGAAAATAAACAAAGTCATAGGTACATGTCTGCGCCGGGAATCGAACCAGGGTCTCTCGCTTCCGAGTCCAATGTTCTAACGATAGGCAATCACCGCACTGTGAATAAAATTCCACAAAACTTAGATACAACATTATTAGAATTTTAGTAAGACAAATCTTTCGAAAGTTGCTCTAATATTGCTAACGGTACTCACATATTCTTAGTAAATGTGATAGGTTTGCTGTCCTTAGTCCAGACGACCAGCGGCGCCGGCACTCCTATAGCTTTACACGAGAAGGTTACGGGTTCACCCGCCTTCAGATTTACGACCAAAGGGTTTCTCTGATCGTCAAAGGGCTCTGTGGTGAGCTGCGGCGGATCTGTGGGTAGACGTGACATGGAATGAGCCGTTTTCAGCACAAATTCACAAACCATTTCATAGATGGCGCCTAAAGGCGTGGCCATAGAAGAACCGGAATGCGGCCGTCAAAATTAATCTGTGCTAAGCGAAATCTGACAGCCTTGTTCCGGTTCTTATATGGCCACGCCTGTACACGCCATATATGAAATGCTTTGTGAATTTGTGCAGAAAAGGGCTCATACGGAATTCCGGACGGAAAAAATCTAATCGGGATTCCGAACGCAGTGACTGCATACAAGTCTATGGACCTACCACACGCATACGTTTTTAATCCGTCCGGAATTTTCATAGATTTGTATGCAGTTGCTGCGTTTGGAATCCCCATTGGTTTTTCCGATCCGGAAAAAAACCGTCTGTATGTGGCTGGCCTTAGGGATCGCCTTTGTAAACCCAGGTATTCAAGGCCTGAGTCTGTAACGCAATGGTGCCAAAATGGGCTCCCAGTTGACGGCTTCAATTACGATTTATTACTGCTTTGTAGTAAGTACAGGAAATAATATTCTGATTCTTAATCTAGAGGATTAGTTCGCTGGTCCCAGGCACTGCAGCGCCGAGTGGTCTCTTCACCCATCTAGTGTGAGTGAAGGTGCCACTGGACGCTGCATAAATAATTTCATTGCGTAGATGCAAAGGCCTTAGTTACTTAGTTCGCTGGTTGTAGGAGAAAAACTAGGAAACCATTGTATAAATAAAAAATAAAAAACTTACATTGTACAACAAGTAGAGTCTCATACACATCTCTACCAAGCACATTTTCAGCAACACACCGATACATCCCAGCGTGTTCCTTGCCAACATTAGCTATGGAAAGTTCTAGCTTATCTGGGCTTAGGGCAGAACCTTCTGGAACATTCGAGAAGTTGCTAGAAGATTCGGCCTGGAATTGCCAGCTGATGTCTGGATACGGTTTGCCTTTGATGATTCTGGAACATCGAAAAGAAAATTTATATCGTTGGCTCTAACAAGACTATAAAAAAATGGATACCTATTTTCAAAGTTTAGCAATCTCACCTACATGTGACTGCTGTCGAATTTCCTTTGCGAGATTTCATCCTTCTAGGTTCCTTGTATAGAACTGGACTCTCTAAAATGGGGCAAGAAAAATTTTTTTAAAATCGGCAATAGAGAAAAACATATATATATTTTTTAAATAATTATGAAAGTCCACAGTCGAATTCGATAGCGGTATTTTAAGTAGGCTGTCTGTCTACTGATTACTATAAACAATTTGTACTAGGGGGCAAAAAAATGGAGCAAAAAAATATCTACTGTTCCATACATAAGGTAGACTCAGTACTGCACCAAATGTATGGAACAGCTGATATTTTTTCCGCTCCATTTTTTTACAAGCTGTTTGTAGTGATCAGTAGACAGCCTACTTAAAGTTCCGTTACCGAATTCGAATGCAACTTGTAGATATTACACCCAAATAAAGAAGTTGGTCAAGGAAACAAAAATAAAGCTGCACTTACCTAAGTCATCAACATTTAAGGTCCCATTTAAAACCATCTTTTCATACCCATTCGAAGCTTCGCAGGTATAATTTCCCAACTTATTAAACTCAGCGCTGGTTATGAAAACTGCTGTGTTGTCAGGAGCTACCCGTATCCTGTCACTTGGTACTAATTTGGTACCGTTGTGGTACCAGTTGATTTGCGCTTTAGGGTACGAATCGACTAAGCACTTTAGCTCCACTGGAGAATATAGGTTTACGGATACGTCTGGAACAAAAAAGTGAATGTAATGGATGCGATGATGAATTTGAAGTTAGGAAATCTAAACATTTTCAACTAGCTTTTGCCCGAGACTTATTTTTTTCTCGTGAGTTTTTCTGTTGTTTTAATGGTTATTCTGCTATTTGGGGCGGAGACAAATCCAACAAATCAAAAATCATAAAAATCGGTCCACCCGTTCTCGAGTTATAAATGGTGTAACTAACACGACTTTCTGCCGCTTTCTGAATTGAGAAATTCGCTAAGCAAGCACTGAAATCTGCAGAGACGGAACGATAGTTAGTTTTGTCTCTGCAGATTTCACACAAAAGAACGTGACAGAATGATACTTAAGTATTTGCTTAGTACAATTCTTAATTCAAAAACCGGGCCTTTGTTTTATATTGTTTCATCAAAGCGGTTTGAATAGCCACGAACCAAATTACGTCTAATATGTCTTATACCAAGGCCATAGAGGTCATTATTCCTACGTACCTGTAAACCCCTCAAGCACAGTCATATTCCTCCTTACATTGACTGTAACTGTGTCTCTTGCGCCGTACCCCTTGTAATTTTCAGCGTAGCACTCATAATAACCTTCAGATGCCGCGGTTATGTTCCTTAAAGTTAGGGTGATAGAGTAGTTATTCGGTTGGAAGTATTGAATCTGAAAATTTAAAGATGTCATTAGTATCATCATTAATACTCGTAGATATTTCCTTTTGTACATATTTAAGGCGCCGTGCATAGTGAAACGCCCGCGCGCAAAGAAAGATGCACAAAATGGATTCCTGTATCAAATACACTAAACAAATTGAAAATGTTCAGATATCAAACCCTGGAATTAGGTGAGACCTTTCTAAAACCAGTTTCGTGTTGACAGTCATAAAGGTTATGAAGATATTTTGCTTGAAAAAAAATAGGCGGCGCACTTTTTTTCAAGCAAAATATCTTGCAATCTGTTTTGGATATCAACATGAAACTGACTGTATTCGATAGGTCTCAACTAATTCTAGGGTTTGATATGTGAACATTATCGATTTTTTATGTGTATTTGATACAGGAATCGATTTTGTGCATTTTTCTTTGCGCGCGGGCTAATTCACTATGCCCAGCGCCTTAACCCCCGACCCAAAAAGAAAGGGGTGTTATAAGTTTCTGTGTGTGTGTGTCTGACTGTATGCCTGTTTGTCTCTGTGGCACACCGTAGCTCTTAAACGGGTGAACCGATTTGGATGCGGTTTTTTTAAATTTGAAAGCAAGTTTACTGGCGAGTGTTCTTAGACGTTTCATCAAAACCGGTATAGCCTATTATTTATGGTATGATGACCTATGCCTATTTGAAGCTAAAATGTCAGGATTTTTTTGATTTTTTTATTTAGAGGTAATATATTTTTCGTCAATCCCGAAAATAAATAAAATTTAAGTTGTTACCGTAGTATTAAATATTTCTCCATTATTTTTCCTCCATAGCAATACTTTGGGCATTGGTTTGGCACTAACATTGCATGTAATACTGAAGTCACTTCCATAGAACAGCGTCAAATTATGCGATCCTTCTATATTTACTTTAGGTTTCATTGTCACATTCAAACAGACTGAATCTCGAGCTGAAATAGGTAAGATTTATTGAATTAGTGAACGGAGTTTTTACAGCTACTGGATTTTTCTACTAGAGTTTCTACAGCTACTAAATATTTCTACTAGAGTTTCTACAGCTACTAGATATTTCTACTAGAGTTTCTACAGCTACTAGGTTTCTCTACTAGAGTTTCTACAGCTACTAGATTTCTCTACTAGAGTTTCTACAGCTACTAGATTTCTCTACTAGAGTTTCTACAGCTACTAGATTTCTCTACTAGAGTTTCTACAGCTGCTAGATTTCTCTACTAGAGTTTTAAAGCTACTAGATTTTTCTTTTAGACGTCTAATGAAAAGGCGGAAATAATACTTAGATTACGCCATGTTTCCAAAGATGCTTTAGTCCGTTGTGAAGTTATATTGCCAGTGTGCTTATTCTATTAAAAAAAACTGCACAGTTGCTTTACGGGAAAATATACAAAAAGCTGTGCGGATGTTTCTTACAGGCGTGCACTCTATTCGGTAAGAGACGGGCGACTTTGTAAAGAAATGTATAGGTTCACGTGCTGTTCACACACACTTTCAACTTGGTTGATATATTGTATAACATATCAGATATATTGTCGGTCTTTTAACACCCTGTATATCAAGCGCCCTATTGGGCGCTTGTGCTCCGCACCGTTAACGTAAACGTCATCGAGATGACGGCGCCGAAGCAGCGGTACATACATTTACTATTAGTCGCTTGTCCATCTGCTGGCCCGTCACGTCACGTCAGCCCGTGCAAACATTATCCGAAACAATCTCGTCAACTTACTTACCTTGAAGACCATTCCTCACACCAACGCAGCTCCATAACCCTTCATCAGCCAACGAAACGTTCATAATAACCAACTGTGTGCCTCCTCCTAAAATCGATAACCCATGTTGGGATTCCACTTTTGTGCCGTTCGGCGCCAACCAATAGTCCGAATCCGCGTATTTTACGTCGCACAGGAAAAATATGCCAGTTTGTACGTCCGCCGTTAGTGTGCGCTCGCCTAATATTTCCACTTTAGGGTGTGAGTGCACCGTTAGCTGCATTGTGCCGTTCGTCTCGCCACCTGCAAATTAAATTGGGAAACTTGGTCCTTCGAGCCGGATGTGCGTACTTTTAATGATTCGCGATGTTCACACATATTTTGGTTGGAAATGGGACGTCCAAAAAAAAAAACCGCGATTCGATCCGTGGAACCAAATTACTGCGACATACGTTTTTATCCCGCTATAGACAAATAGTTTGTCTGGTAGAGATTGCTTTCAGCAATAAGACCGCCCGTTATACCTATGCCTATCTACTAATTATTTGTAAGAAAATTATACAGGGTGTTAAAAGACCGCCAACAAAGCGGGAAACCACGTATTGTCCTCATCATAAGACACATTTTTGCCCAAGGAACTATACCTGGGAAATCAACGGTTTCCGAGATAATGAGGTTCAAAGTCGGACTTTTCAAAACTTTTTTTTTGCAGAAATGCATACAGTATCTAGTTCTTAACATACCTTCTCAAGAAGGCATATCAAAATTATGAATATTTATTAAAAAAAACGACGTTAAAATTGCAACCCGCAATGTATTCTATACATCGGTACTTCAAGCTTAAGTAACATAAACTGATACCTACGCTTGCGCAATATGACTTCTGTGCGTTACACGTCCGTTGCGTAATAAAATAATTTTCAAAATTATAACCTAAAAAACCAAAATAATTTCCCAGCAATAATTTATCGAAAAAGTACTTTGTTTTGGTGTCTAGTATACGTGGCTTTCGGGTCTGTTGGCGGTCTTTTAACACCCTGTATGTAAATAATTCGTTTGGTGTACAATAAAGAGTATTCTATCTATCTAGTTGGGTCATTATTACAAACGTACGAACGAGTCACCAATCTCTCGCTCGCACATACAGGCTTGTTTCAGAAGGCACGAGTTCGCACTTATAATGTATGTTTTATGTTTGTAATGGCCCAACTATAGCGCCATTTTGTTTACGTAAAGAAAGATGGCGCTGCTCGATACGATAAAAAAGTTTGTCGCAGTGCTGTGCCGGTTTAAATATAGAGCACAGCGCGATCGATGAATCGGGGTTTTCAGCGTGCAATCTCTTCCAGAAAACATATGGAACTTACCCTTATTAGCAGCGATGCAGGTGTAAACTCCACTGCTATCCTCATTCACCTTTATCGTATTGTTGTACGTGTAGTAACCATCAGATGGGATATCTATGGGTATTTCTGTAACTGAAAAGAGTGAAAATATCGTTCAACGTACGTTCGATTTAAATACAAAGTCA
Organism: Zelleria hepariella; assembly: GCA_949319315.1. Taxonomy (NCBI): domain Eukaryota; kingdom Metazoa; phylum Arthropoda; class Insecta; order Lepidoptera; family Yponomeutidae; genus Zelleria; species Zelleria hepariella. Next base: position 2,555,600 of record OX439380.1, on the reverse strand, counting down.
ATACCGGATTTTATAGTTGAGGCTTACAGCATAGTGGAAATACAAGGTGTTACAAAAGATCCTTATTATTTTTTACAGGGTAATAGCACCCGGTGAAAGGAGTGAACGCTGTGACGGGAGAAAAGTATTTTTTAAATATTGTTTTCATTGACTTTTATTTACAGAATTGACATCCTGTTGACCAGTAGGTTACACCCTGTAAAAATAGTTAGGATGCTTTGTAACACGTACCTATACTTTATTTAGGAAAGTTATAAAGTGAAAATAACATGGCGAACTTGTGCAATAAGCCTGTCTAAAAGTCAAAACTACTCACCTCTTTCGTTCCCCGGCTCCGTAAGGTGGAACCTAGAGAGGCGCACTTCACTGAACACGCTACACGATATGTTGACGAGTTCGCCGACAAAAGCTGTCGATTCTCCTGGGGCCAATGTCACCTGCGGTGGGTCCACTGTAAATTACAGTAAAAAAATTAAGATGTATGCACCGTGGAATTTTAGTGGTTTTAAAGCCGAAGGTATTTAGTTGCACTCGTGATTCTGAGCCAAATTACAAAATTTCATTACAAAACGCGCGAAAAAAAAAATTCACTTCTCCATACAAATGGTGTCGATTGGCGATAGCCGTTTGTATTGGGAAGTGCTTTTTTTTTCGCTCGTTTTGAAGTAAAATTTTGTAATTTGGCTCAGAATCACGAGTGCAACTAAATACCTTCGGCTTTAAAACCATTAAAATTCCACGGTGTATTGTACTACATGGGCAAAGGCCTTCTCTCAGAGAGAGAGTTCGGGCACAATCACCACGCGTGCCCATAGTGGATTAACGATTTTCGCGTTGAGGGTATTATGCCTCAGACCCTCAGGTTTCCTCACGATGTTTTTCTTCACCGTTAGCGAGAGGCTGCCGCGAAAGATCGCGAAAAAATGTTGATAGCTTCTTTTAACCCTATTTCGATATGAGGATATCTAAATTTTCATCATGTTATACGTTAGGGCAAGTCAAAGTAGTGTAATAGGGTAAGCCTCGCTATGCTTTCAAAGTTCTACAGGGTGCACTCTAAGTCGATAGCGGAACTTTAAGTGGGCTATCTACTGATCAATACAAACAACTTGTACTAGGTGGCGACAAAAATAGAGCGATAAAAATATCAGCTGTTTCATACATTTGGCGCAGTACTGAGTCGACCTTTTGTATGAAACAGCCGATATTTTTTCACTCCATATTTTTCGCCACCTAGTACAAGTTGTTTATATTGATCAGTAGATAGCCCACCTAAAGTTCCGCTATCGACTTAGAGTGCACCCTGTAGTTTTATTGCGACAAACTGATCTTCTCACCAACTAAGTTGACTTCTGTGGAGGCGGTGCTGAGGCCAGCGTTGTTTTTGGCGACGCAGCGGTATTCGCCCGCTGTTTCTTCGTTTAGATCTTCTATGGTGTAGTCCAATACTGTGCTCTGTCTGAAACACACATTTTATCTTCATAAGATACAGGGTGTTTTTTTGGTTAGTGACACCCAACTGAGGGAAGATAGTTTGAGTATCGCTTGAAATTAAAATTTTTTTTTTTTTAAATCTTCTAACTACTTTTTTCAAGTTGTTCTACGTATAATAACCGCGACGTGCGGACACCCTTTGGCCTACTCAAAGCGCGGGCGCGATGTGGCGCCCGATAATGCGAGTGCAGCCGCAAGCGTTAGTATAATAGTAAAGGAGGCCACAGTTTATTTTTCACTGTTTTTTTTTATTTCTTTTATAATTCTTCAGGCTTCAATATAGCGTAAATTCACCTCTGAGTCGGGTGTTTACAAAACAACACCTTGCACTTACAAGCTCGAAACCGTCTGCCGTTTGGCTTCCTTGACCCACGTAACAGTGACTGGAACTAGACTCTCAACTCGGCAAGTGAGAGTGAAGGATTCGTGCATGCGACCCGTTAGCCAACGCGCCGCCGTGATGTATGGTGGATCTGTCAAGAAAAAGAGGTGATAGATACAGATGGCCGCATATGTCGCTTAGATTAGCATAATCTAAGGATCTAGATCTATCTATCATAAGGATCTTATTTATTTATTTGACCCATACCAACCTTACGGTTACGGTGGGCACATAACAGACAATACTACATGGAAGAAATCTATCCTTAATTAATTTATACATATAAGTAATAAATATAAATTAAATATGAAAAGCCAGCTCGAATGGGCATTGGACAACACAATACATGAATACGGCGTACGCGGTTTTAGTCCGGCCTTTTGCCTCTCTTTTTGTGCCAGCTGTGCGCGAACTCTTTAAGCCTTTGGAAGTTCGCCGGTCCTGAAACGAGATCAGAAAAGTACACAGGTCCCTCCTCCTCGCGAGTGATACCGTCAAGCATTCGCTGTCTTTCTTCCTCATACAACGGACAATCCCATAGCACATGATCTCTGTCCTCTTCAGCTTCTCCACATTCACACGCGCTGGACTCGCACAGCTTAAAGCTGATCATAAGATCATAAGGATCTATCTTTAGATTTTTAAGGAAAATTTAATGGAATCACTTGTATGCCCGCCGCATGTAAGGATCTGTCAAGCGTATTCTCCTCCTCCGCGAGACAGGCTATGCCTAGTGTGGGGGTCAGCAAAAATGAAAAAAATGCACCTTAATTATGGCAATAAATAATTTTCATTTCATCGTGGTGAGTATAAATGACTTCTAAAACTTTTTTTGCCACCGCTGGGCAACTAGATTTAAGCCGCGTTTTCACAGTATTATAGCACTACAACCAAAAGAGCTATCCAAGAAAATTGACGCTTCTGATTGGTCGATTCGATCCGAGCCAGAGACAAGCTCGCTAAAATGTAAAAGCTCGGGTAGAATCGAATATTCGAAACCAAGAGCACCATCCTAGAAAATAGACGTCTTTAGTGTTTTAAGACTGAAAACACGGCTTTAGATACTTAAGAACCGACCAATCAGAAGCCCTCACTTGGACGGTGTTCTTCATAGAGTACATTGTGCTCTTCGTTGTAGTGTAATTTGACTGTGAAAACGCGGCTTTAGATAAAAATAAAAGCTTAGGGCACATGCACACCATGACTAAACCAGCAAATTTGAATACTTTACCGGCTAATTTAGCTTGAATGGCAGTGGCACCCACTCTTCTCAATTCGTGATAATTTTCATCAAGGCCATTGATCTGAAATACAAAATGGAATACAGAAGATGGTGGCAGTGCTCCATCAAATGTACGGAACAGCTACTTTTTTGCCCAAAAGATTGTTTTGGTTGGAAACAAAAGTATTATTTCTATTTGAGATTCGAGAATTGTTTGTCGTCGTTTCAAATAGGTATTGTACACACGGCAGCATGTAGACGCTTACACTTTCGTTGCATAGTCGCCCGTAACGTAAGTGAATAGAGTGCACGCGTGTAAGCGTCTACGTGCTGTCTTGTGTACAGTTAATAGTTACGCTTATATCAATAGAAAGAAAGAAAGAAGAAGAAAAAAACGTTTATTCACTGGCACCAACACACAGTATACACAAAGTAGGAAGTTACAAAAGGTGCATTTTCTTTAGAAGAACCTTAGAAATACTTACCGCAATATAAAAGAAATCCTCCGGCGGCATAAAGGGTTCAGCCAAGTATACCTTTATATCCCCTCCCATTGCCTTCAAGGGCACTTCGAACAAGGTTTTACCCTCCAAAGTAAGTATCTCAGCATACTTGATCTCTACCGGCCGGTCCTCCGTTAGCGTTAAGAGCATGTAGTTTAGTGTGCCTGAAAATTAATTTAAAAAAAACTATACAGATTGTCAAAAGACCGCCAATGGAGTGGGATACCACGGATTGCCGGCATAATAACGAACATATTTGCCCTATAAACTATGCCTAGGAAATGAACGGTTAATGAGATCCAAAGTCGGAGTTTTTGAAATAATTATGTTCCGTATCAAATATTCAAGATTTTGATTATTTCAACATTACTGAACGAGCGAGCGAAGCGAGAGAAGTTCTCCGAGTCTACATGAACAATGGCGTTTGTTATGTGTGTATGAATGTTGGTTCGACGATAACTTGAGTTAGTCGGATCGTCAAGAAATTTTGTTGGCGGGTAAATAAGGCAATTAAGTTCGAACATGAGCCTAATCGGTCGAGGGGTTGCTGAGATATGGGGTCTCAAGTTCATAGTTCGGGGCGAAACTTTAGTGATTATTTCTTACAAAAACTACGCAATGTTTTCTAAACATCGGTACCTCGAGCCTAAGTTTATTTCTACGTATGCGCCTGCGCCATAATTAAGACTTCTTTGTGTTACAAGTCCATTGCGTCAGATAAATAGCATCCACGAAGATAAGTAGTCTCGGAATGAGCATATCTGAGCTTCAGACGAATGCGTAAAATCGGCACTTGATTGGATAGGTTCGACACGAACCGTTGTAGATGATACAATCTCCTCACCTTGCAAGGGTCTGTGGCTGGTCTCGCCGGCTGAGCCGGGCTGGTGCACAGAGAAGCCGTGGCGGAAGGTCAAGTTAGACTGGCCGACCACCCTCACTGAGTAGTCCTCCTCGCTGCCGACCGTGATCGACCAGTTGCCCGGCTCCGGTTGGATTACTTTTACCACCTGTAAATAAATTACAAACGTACTAAAAATTCAAAGTCAAAACATGTATAAACAGTCCATCCACCCAGTTGTTCCCTCAATACCGAGGATCGTGAATATCACTTGAAGGTGGTGAGAGCAGAATTCTCCATTGAGTTCTATCACTCATTATATCACGTACCGGTTCATCTATGGACACGCCTGTAAGCGTCTATGAAGTACTTTGAATTCAGCTTTTAACTGTCAGTTGAAAACAGTCCATTGTCACAGATTTTTGCATGCTACGACTTCGTATTTAGGCTGGTGTTATAAGTGAGCTTGAAGTTGGGCTGCTATTTATGTTTTATTATACTAACACTGCAATTCGTTGATAGACGTTTTTATCCAGCTATCGGCTAGCGCCATCTTGCTTTACGTAGTGAAATAAAGCAAGATGGCGCCAGCAGAAAGCGGGATAAAACCTTTTATCAATACGTTAAGCTATACTTACTAGTGCAGTTGGCGTAGTATATCAGCGTTGATACGTTATCTCTCTCCCACTCTTGATCTATACAGAGCGAGAAAGACAGGTGTATCGAGCTATAAACCTTGATGTGGCCGCTCATGCTAAGCCAACAGCTACTATAACCACTAGTTAACTATCTGATAGCTGCACCTTACCATAATTTCAGACAGGTCGAGTGTAGTGACCAATTTCGGTGGTCCAGTGATGTGCTGTCCTGACGGGTCCACCACGCGGATGTCAGGTTTTGCTCCCGACACCGACACTGTCACTTCGCTCAGCGTGTTGTCTACTGGTATCTGAAACATTATTATGTAATCATTTAATTTTCATCTCCCAGACTTGGAAAGCATGCTGTTGCTGGTGACATACGATCGTGGAAAAGCCTATTTTAAACTATCTGCATTTTTGTGCGCTTAGAAATTTTAACGCGACGCCCTATGGTGTTAAAAACTCGCTACGCTCGTGGCCCAATTTTAGAAACCTTTGAGCTCGGTATTCTATACAAGCACTCGCTGCAAACAATAACTTTGCATCCTTGCATAACAACTAGCTAATCATGCTTCAGGAACAGAGATACAAGGATTGTTGCCACTCGCAGAGAGAGGGCTACTCAGCTTCTTCCAAAGAGAGTAATAAGAGAACATTCAGTGGGAAAGTATTATCGTACTCTTAACAAAAGTTTATTAGACAAAAAGTTTTTGTCCCCGATAGAAAAATGGTCAAATATTCTGCTTCCAACGGACCTTGGCGATCAGTTTGGTTGTCTCGTCCTTCGAAGTTGCCATTTAAACTGAACTTTTTTCCATTTCTTTTTTGAAACCATTCGCACAGCTTTTGGATCCATGCTAATATAATGTTTTTTTCTCTTATTATATTACCTGAAAATGTTCTGCATTACATTAACTATTTGGCTTTGGCCACAGAGAAAAAACAAGGCAAAAATGAATCGTTTTCAAAGCACAAATTCAAAGCAGTTCATAGATGGCGCTTACAGGCGTGGCCATAGAAGAACCGGAACGCGAGTGTCAAAATTAATCTGTGCTAAGCTTAATTTGACAGTTCTTGCTTCTCCATGCACGCCTGTAGGCGCCATCTGTGAATTGTTTTGAATTTGTGCTTTGAAAACGGGCCATAGAAGTAAATATTTACCTCTTGGGTGTAGTTGTAACCAGCCGGATTGACAACTGAGCCTAAGTTCACCGTCCTTCCTTTGAGCGAGCTTCGAACGAAGTCTAATACCTGCAAGAATCATAGAAAATTTTCTATTTTAGCATTTTTTTCGCTGACTCCAAAATCTGTGAATGCAGTTCACAATATCTCAAAAAGTTATGCCTTCTAGAAAAGTTTATCAAATAAATGAATTTGAATTTGTTTTTTTGTAACTATAACGGTTAAGGTACCTTACTGCCCCGTCTCAAAAATTCGCCCTGTATCTACGAATGCAATCGATTCTCTTGAGTGGCCACTTTTGGCGAGAATCGATTGCATTCTTAAGTTTTGGAATCCAAACCTTAGGTCCTAAAAATAGTTAAGCCTCGCGTTGAGAAATCGCAGGAGCGTTTTAAGCAAAAAACGCATCCAAAAAGATATGTTTTTTTTAAATTGGCGGTGCTAGTTGTGCGTCCTACTGGGCCTATAAAATATAAGTAAAGTTAAGATCAAGGATAAACTTACATTATGAACACTCGTTTTGTTCAAATTGAACACTTGCCCGGAGCTAGCGGCGGCGATGCGTTGGTACACTTTGTAGTGTGGTTTGTCCAAGTCGTTGCAGTGTCCCGTGAGCACGAATACTATCTGTAGGTAGGTAATCAAATTAGGCATAGAAAAACCAGTGTAACAAAGAAGAGGAAAAGTTTGTATGGTATATTTGTATGGAGGGGGTCCGATTTAAAAAAATGATTTTTCTTGTTCGAATCAACTAAAATAAATTAAAATTTCTTCGAACTTCAGTTTTTCGACTTTGATCGCGAATTACTTGAATAAAAGTCCCATAAAGTGAAAGGTTCTTTGTACTATTCTGAAGACTAAGGCTTTGGGGGAGTTTTTGAAATCAATAGAAAGTCCTTCAGACCTCTTCAGATAGGGGAATCGAACCCAATTACTTTGAATAAAAGTGCAAGTTTTTGCCCATTTAGGGGGCGTGTCTTAGTCTACGCAACAAGAGTTTTTAGCTAGTCAAGCGCCATATTGCTTTTCATAGTGAAATAAAGCAAGATCCAGAAAAAGGCCCTTGGCCTTTGTCGCGGTGCCATGCCAGCGTAACAATGTTTTTTCTTTGTTTGACATCGAACAAGTTTAGACATGTTTGATTGAGGTCCATAAGAAAAAAAAATTATAATGCGCGCGCGATGAGAATGGGATGGAACCTTGTTAAAGCCAATCGAAAATATACTTTACTTTGACAAGGTTGCTTCGACGCGAGTTTGCTTACCGCGCGCGTCCCAGTTCCAAAAGTGCGCACCCCATTCTCATCCCGCGCGGATTACAGGTTGGTGCACTTACCTGACTCTGCTTCCTTTGGACGGCGTCCAGGACATTCCCAACCAGCCGATGGTCTCCAGCTGTGGCATCCGTCAGTACATAGATGTATGAGCTGGGCAGGCTCACATCGAGAGCCATGAGTATGCCCCCCAGTGACTTCTCGGGGCAATCTCCGCCGCCTTTGACGCGAACTCTGTTGAGGGCTGCCTTGAACTCCGCCTTGTTTCGGGTCACGGTGGCTGGGCCCACCGCTGTCATGAAAAATGGTCAATCTTTCAGTAATAAAAATATCTTTACATGTCACAATGATGAGTCCGCTATTGAAGCTCGAAAGACGGAAGCTCGAATAACGGAAGCTTGTTTCACAAAAATAAAATAGTATCCTTTTCATTATTCTAAAGTTCTAAACTACAGAACAACAACGCTACTTTTGTTGAACCGTGCTTTTAAGATACCTACAGGTCTCCTAGTTTAATAGTCAGGGCTTGCTGAAAATTAATTTCTTTTGATAATTATTATGTGCAATAAAGATAATTTTAATTTGAACCCACAAAAGCTAGCTAGTATACTTACAGAATCGATTACCAACAATAATTGTGGCTTATAGCCACGAAAGTTTAAAAAAGCATATTATGTTCTAACCAAATATTATCTGAATTGCGCTTACCTGGATCATGAAAGGGCACAAACACAAAGTTAGATATGACATTGCTCTCTTCTAGTGCCGTATCCATAATCATTTCTGCGCCCTCCCTCAGTTGTTTCAAGTCATCGTACATCGATCCCGTAGTGTCAAACACGAACGCTAGACTACTTCTGCCATCTTCTTTACTCCTGGCATCTTCTAGAACTTCATTTGAGCTTGATAACACTATAGGAATAAGTAGGAAGAGACTGAGCACAAGTTTAAAAACCATCTTTAAAGACGCTAGCACATTTTGATGCTTATTATTTGGTTCGTAAGCGGTGTGTCCGATACAGAATTCCGCGGAAACTAAGTTATCAACGTAACCTTTGACTTCACTTTATGGGTTAGTAAGGAAGTAATCAAAATGTACTTGATGCTACTTATCTGTTACATGTTACTACTGCTGATAGCATTTAAATAGTAATAGTACATTACTGCCGCGATCTGTAATGAGTGCGTTTCTGGCACGCTTTTGATGGCCGACAGAGCGCAGCGTAGCGCAGCTCAAGGCCCTCACAGTGCGGTCAGCATTGCAGCCCTTGATGGACAAGCTGAAATGAAGGCCGAGACCGAAGGTCGAGGCCTTTATAGCGCGGCCAGCAAGGGCTGCAATGATGACCAAACTTGAGGGCCGAGAGCGTAGCTAAGCTAAGCTCGAGGCAATCATAGCGTGGCCAGAAGCGCACTCATTGCAGACCAAGGCTTGTATAGTGCTTTACTCAAACAATGCGAGTAATTAAAATATTAATTAGAATAGTAATTAACATAGTAATTTAATTAGCTTACCATTTGTCGTAGATTAAGTACTTTTTGTCGATTTTCCATTCCGCAAACTTTTTGTTGGTAAGCTTGCTTGTATTTTTCTTTTGACTTCGGTGGCAATAAATTTCCAATTACTAATTTCGCTTGATTTTGAATGTCCGGCGGTGTTAAACACATTAAATCCGAGGATTCGTCGCTTTGAGAGTTCACTTTTTCAACAAAAACACAGAAAAAAATCACTTCGAACAACGCGCGAAAAGTCGAAAACAATATGGCCGCGCTTTTTTTTCTGTGCAATGTGTCGACTGCCAGTACCCATACAGCCTAATTCTAAATAAATACTTTTTGCACCTGATGTTTGAGTTCTATTTATGAAACAAAACTCGACATTAATGTTTTTCTGGCCGCAAAACACAAGACATTAATGAAATTCCATACAACTTTTCTGGCGCCTAATCCAAGTAGCCCGCAAGTCCGACTTTGCTCAAAGAAGGTTGTCGAATTAATGTCCACATTACGAGCTTTTTTGAGTAAAATTATTTCACGGCTCTTTGAGTTTATTTTATTTTATTTATTCCACAGATCTTTTGTGTAAGAAAAATGTGCACATAAAACTCGAGCAATTGTAAAGAAAGAATATGATTAAAATAAATCTTTATTAAAATTCACACTTCTTAAAAGAAGACAAATATCTTTTACTTAACTATTGAAAACAACATTATAACTATTTACCAGAAAATTTGCTCAATAACGCTAGTTACGTTAGTTATCTTAGAATTAAGTAAGACAAAATATAAGAGATCTTGAATTACTTATTTGTCTTTATATCATAATAATATTATCTTTGAGCAAGGTAATAGTCGGAAATAAAAATAATGTAATTTCACTTATCTATAAAGAATCTTAAGAAAAAATCCTATGAAATTTATATTATATATTGCATAGAAACAAACATTGAGACAAAATATTATTCTATTTGATTGGGAGGGACAAAACAAATTACATAGTTTATTTATTTAAGATTCGGTGGTATTTTTCATTCATTCCGTATAATAAATGTGGGTTTATTTTACTATTCCAAAAGATAGACAATCTAAACAAATCATATTTGATAATGTTAGTAATTAAGTTTATCATAGCTTTGGCAAGCGTAAAGTAGACCGTGTAAGTACATAGTTCTTAAAACCCTTAAATAAGAGATATAATCGAACTACTATATTGGCCCACTCGACGTTTTTGTATTTGTACTAAAATCTTTACGTAGACTGGGTCATGGTTATTAAAATTGCAATATCAAAATCAGAGTCATTACAAGTTCTTCCATTATAATTATTGATTGAAATTGTTAAATAGAAAATAAATCATTGCAAAATTCATTCTAAATGTCCTACCACACACACACACATATTTATATAAAAATACAACACACACCATTTCATTTATCGTACAGACGACAACAAAAGAACTTATTGTTAATGTACAACGTTGGCACTTTTGATTACATCTGTACTTTGGAGAGGTAAAGGGTTCAAAGTAAAGCTGTATGAAATATGTAATTTATATCTAATAGATTTATTTGTTCTTAACCTAATAAACCCATAAGTTCTATCAATGGGTATTTCCGAAACTATTTTTATTTTTTATTTAAAATAAATGAAATCTGCTTATTTTTTATAACAACCAAACACCGCGAAATCATGATAATTTTAATACACAATATTTTAGTCTCATAATCAAATCTACCACAAAACTGCGTATGACGCATAGATGGTCCAGTATATTTTTGAGTCAAAATGCATTAAGAGGCAGAAAATATAATATTTTCAAAGCACTGCGTCCACCACAGTGCACAAAGGACTATTAAACTCAACAGTTCTTTGTATATTGCTGCATGTCCCGCTCTAGATAGTTTATGAGCTTGTAAGAGCGCAATGTATCGAGCGCTATGTAACCCAATTTGACCTCCTTGCAAAGGCGTATTGATTGATCCGATACAGATCCGATACGTCAGATGGATGCTGCGCTTTGTGACGTGATGAAACTAATGAGAATCGGACTTTGGTGCTCCCAAGTACAGGGGGTTACCCTTGACGCTATTTCGTTCGTATTGACTAAGTTTTTAAATGAATTTCTCTTTGGATTAGCATAGACATGGTTTGATTTTATATACTTTGTAATGTTTATACAAAGGTAAGGCGGTTTTGTACAATAAAAATATAAAATGCGTCTTAATACGTGAAATATTAAATTTTGTAAATTGCGCCATATTGAAAAAAATGCGTCAAGGGTAGAGGGAGGTCTGGTTCGCACGTTAAAGCGATTTTCCCTTCGCTTTTTAAATTATTACCCAGCTTAAAATACAGAGTGCTCAATGCATTTGGTTGACAGTCAAATACATCATTGGGTGGAATAACAATAGAATGCAAACATGCATTATATGCAGTTTTTCGAACAAATTGCAGTTTCAGGTAAATTAAAAAATCGCCAAACCTCTCGGTTTGGTTCGTCACTCCGGCACTACCACGCCTTGATTACGTATCTTGCCTGTGATCGCACCAGCATCACCAGCAAATATGTGCATCTGGATTGAGGGTTCAATTTTTGAATGACTTCGTAACAAAGGGAAACTTTTAGGATATCTAGTAAATAATAGTAAAAACCTAAAGCAATGGTTTAAAATTTCTAAAACTTAAGATAAGATGTTGTATGATGATGTCGCCCAATGAAGGGTGCTCTCAGTTCAGTATGTATGAATGTTCGTTCGACGATAACTTGAGTAAATTTAGTCGGATCGTCATGAATTTGGTAGGCAGGTAAATTAGGCCAAGAGAATTTTTAAGTTCGATCATGAGCCAAATCGGTCGAGGGGTTTCTGAGATAGGGGTCGCGAGTTCACACTTCGGGGCGAACCACTAGTGATATTTTCAATCTCAAAAAATACATATAAGCTTTATGGCAACCGCCTTCTAAATTCGGCTTTCTTCTCATAGAAAGTAGCACCCGGAGCAATGCGGAACTAATCACCGCCCATCTATGCTTCTGGTCATGCATACTAACTGTAATTTGTAAGTACGGTCCGCCACAGTCTAGGATACCCCATGTAAGCTCTTACCGCGCGCTGCATCAGCCAATCGAAAAAAAAGGGAATATGATTAACTTTTTAAGGGCCTGTTTATTCATAGTTTTCAAACCGCCCGCCCGGCGGCGTTCTGCGGTCTGCGTTTCGGAACCACGTTTTTTTTTCATAGACTCAGTGAGCCCTAAATCCCCTACTGCCTTATGTAAATTGGAGTTTATTTACCATGCTTCTTCTTAAGAAAAAGATCCGTAGTTATTGAATTTAGCAACAAAAAAAATGTTTTCTGCTCATTGTATACAATGTTTACTTTGACTTTTATACTTTACCAAGGCGCGGATTGGCTGAACTATCTCATCGGAATCATCAGGTCAATTTGAGAAGTAATTTGTGATAGTGGGTTTACACACTTGGCAAACCACGGCAAGCCCAAGCGTCTACAAACGCACAAATGTGTAAATACACAGCAGGCTCTTGCCGCGAACTTCTTTTACGTACTGCATATTTTATATTGATTTAAAAGATTCACTTTTTAGTAGTAGATTTTCTTTTATGTTACTTTGCAAAATTAAAAAAATCTAGTTCACGATGGTTGATCCAAAATAAAATACCTAAAGTTCCAGTGGCAAGGTCCATAATGGATCCAACGAATTTTTACTTTCTATTTAAAACCAGATTTAAAAAAAAAAATATTTAAAGAGAAAGTTAAATCTCGTTGGATCCATTAGGGATCTAGCCACTGGATCCATAGGGAACTAAGGAAAACCCACAGTCGATGGATCGCTGCAAATACAGTAGTTGCTCGTTTGTGCTTGTGAGCGCTTGCCTGCAGATGCAGTAGCTGCTCGTTTGCGCTTGCCAAGTGTGTAAACTTGCCAATGTACTAACATTCGCTCGTCATCCGTCCGGTTAGCCTCTGCGAGTCGGTTAGACGGCCGGGTCCCCTGCCGCCTTTTTGGCCTCGGCCGCCTTTTCGTAAACCAGAACTTTCTCGCTCACCTCGCCTTCCGGGAACTGAAAAGAGAAAAAGTTGATAAATAAGAGAAATATAGGGATAGAGAGAAACATGTAGTCAAAAAACAAAGAGTTAAGGGTCAACTAGGAAAGCCCAAATTTTGACGGAGTTTCTTTTTTTTCAATGTTATAGCTAAACTGAGCTAAACAATAGCTAAACAATGTTATAGTTATAGCCTGAGCCGCTGAAGCGACTGCACGGTTCGAAGGTTCCAGAAAATGCGAGGGCCTTACTGCCCTTCTACGCAATGTATAAGTCAGGTCACCTGAGTATGTGGCAGCTCCAGCACCTTCCTATATACAGCCAGCAGCTTTTCCACTCTCCCGCGTAGAATTCCTTCGTCCTAGAAATCCTAAGAACTGTCACAGCAACTCCCAATGTTTCAGAATATGATGAAGTGCCGCCATCGTGACCTTGGGAGCCGTTGAAGCGACTGCACGTTCCGAAGGTTCCAGAAAATGCGAGAGTCTCACTGCCCTTAGAACGCAATGTATAAGACAGGTCACCTGAGTATGCGGCAGCTCCAGCACCTTCCTATATCCAGCCAGCAGCGATTTCACTCTCCCGCGTAGAATTTCATCGTCCTAGAAATCCTAAGAACTGAGAACCGTCACAGCAAACCCCAATGTTTTAGAATATGATGAAGTGCCGCCATCGTGACCTTGGGAGCCGTTGAAGCGACTGCACGTTCCGAAGGTTCCAGAAAATGCGAGAGCCTCACTGCCCTTAGAACGCATTGTCGACTCACCTGAGTGTGCGGCAGCTCCAGCACCTTCCTATCATATATCCTAGCAGTTGTTCCACCCTCCCGCGCAGTTTGTCAAAGAGCACGACGTGCGTGGGCGTCTGCCGGCTGCTGTACTCGGTGCGCCACCACCGCTGAGGGATGTTGAAGAAGTACTCCGCCTCGTAGGTCTCGCCGATCTTGTTGAAGGGGGCTAATGCTCTAACTAGTGTTTCAGTTCGCTACTGGGTAGCGATGGGTTCTCTCACACAACAAGCCGTCTGGTCCGCTACCGATCTTGCCCACTGCTATCCAGCCGCATTTGGAATGAATTCCTTGGTCCGCCGTTCATGATACTAAAAATCCTAAGAACTGAGAACCGTCACAGCAACTCCCAATGTTTCACAATATGGTGAAGTGCCGCCATCGTGACGCTTTTAGCGTGTAAATAAGCGGAATAAATTTGTCATCAGAGTGTACTATAATAACACAAGAGATCATCAAAGAAACTGTCTTCCTATCATGAAGAAACGAATAATAGTCACCTGAGTGTGCTATAGCTTCAGAGCTTGAGCTGCTGAAGCGACTGCACGGTCCGAAGGTTCCAGAAAATGCGAGAGCCTCACTGCGCTTAGATCGCAATGTATAAGTCAGCTCACCTGGGTATGTGGCAGCTCCAGCACCTTCCTATAGCCAGCCAGCAGCTGTTCGACCCTCCCGCGCAGTTTGTCAAAGAGCACGACATGCGTGGGCGTTTGCCGGCTGCTGTACTCGGTGCGCCACCACCGCTGAGGGTTGTTGAAGAAGTACTCCGCCTCGTAGGTCTCGCCGATCTTGTTGAATGGAGGCTCGCAACTCAGGTAGCGCGTGGTTATGTTCGTATGGAGGTGGCTGGAAGGAGGGTGGTTTGGTCACGATTTGAAATTTCTTTATTTGGCCCATGCCAACCTTACGGTTACTGTGGGCACTGTGGGTTACATAGGGATTTTTCCAAGTGTCTTTGACAGCGATTCGCGATTTATCGCGCAACTAAATCTGTGGTTTATACACCGTGGAATTTTAGTGGTTTTAAAGCCGAAGCTATTTTGTTGCACTGGTGATTCTGAGCCAAATTATAAAATTTTTATTCCAAAACGCGCGAAAAAATAATTCACTTCTCCATACAAATGGTGTCGATTGGCGATAGCCGTTTGTATTGGGAAGTGTTTTTTTTTTCTCGCTCGTTTTGAAGTAAAATTTTGGAAATTGGTTCAGAATCACGAGTGCAACTGAATACCTTCGGCTTTAAAACCACTAAAATTCCACGGTGTATGGAAACCACATATTAATAGACTGATTTTGACAGTTATTCGTGCTATTTTTGATGTTTGGAAAAATCCCTATTACATTAATGGTTTGGTTAGTTAATAATACCACAAATTACAACACAAGGGCTGGGACACGCTTGCCCAAGATAGATACGCATGGAGGAATGGCATCAGGAAAGGGCGAAAAATGTTTGACCAGTCCTGGTTCGACAATCTAGCGGACAGGCGGGAAAAGAGACACGCTCAAGATCCAAATCCCCCCGACGACGGATATTTTCAGTGTGATCTGTGTGGACGACTGTGCCGCTCCCAAATTGACTTATTCAGTCACAATAAAAAGTGCCAAAAACACTACGCTGCATAAACAGTCCGCAATGGACGAATAAGGCCTAAAATGAATAGCACAAATGTGCGCAAGAACTGGAATCCTCCAAAGCAGAGACGAGATGGGAAGGGTTTTGTTTTAATACATTTGACACAATTATCGAAGTCGTACGAATTTTCAAATGTATGACAGTATTTTATATTCTCAGTTATTATTGTAGAGACATGCCGGGTGGGTGGGTATTTAGGTAGGTCCATCTGGGCAGGATTCGTAGCGAGGTAGTTTCTCGGCAATTCATCGGAGGTTGCTTACATTGTAATGTTTATTCAAAGGTAAGGCTATTTTGTACAATAAAATTCGTGTAATATTGAATTGTCAATTCCGCCATGTTGAACAAATAGAGTCAAGGGTAGAGGGGCTGTACTTACCTTGCAGGAACAGTTGCGGTTGCGGTAGGTTGTACAGCCGGCCTCACCCAAAGATACCCCTTTTTGTTCGATTGGCGCCCTTATGCCGCGCGCGTTAAGAGCTGCCATGGGGTATATGTGACTGTGGCCCACCGTACAATTCGCTGCACATGATAAGGCCAAATAATTTTACTTTTGTGGTACTGTAGCTACCTGTAAAGCGGCGTGGAGTGGCACGGCATCATAAAGAGTACGGAGCTGCGGTTGTTGGTGCCAACGCTCTCTCGCAGGAGCGGCATCACGGCGAGGGTCCCGCTTTGATGGATCAGACCGAAGTAGAGGGCTGGCACCGCGTTACCGACCAGCATCAGACACGCTGCGAGGTACAGGTGCCATCTGTGAAGGGAATTACGCTTAGTGCCGTAAGACCAATCACAGTTTAAACTCAGACCTTAGATTAAACCTCGCATTTTGTATGAAAATTAATCGACTGGCCTTTTTGGTTTAAACTGTGATTGATCTTACGGGCCTTAGAGTGCGCGCACGTTAACTTTGCACGTAAGTATAACCCGTGTCATTAAAGAAAACATTTAGGGCGGAGTTAAAAACCTAGCGTTGTCTCGCTTTGACTGTATTAATTAGAGCGAGAGGGCGAGTGTTTTGAAGTTCATCCTAAATGTTTTCTTTAATGACACGGGTTATATGGCGCTGATGCCAATTAAAAAAATGTTGCCAGCCAATCACGGAAGGACGCTACCCACTGTCAAGAGCAATATGGCGGCTTGTCATTTTAGTTCCTCTATTCGCCGCGCGCAGACTTAAGGGTAGACGATAGCTACGTGGCGGGAAATTCAAAATTTTTACAGTTTTTTACATTTTGTAGCTAAACTGAGCTATTTTTGTTCAGCGATTTTTCGTTCGCGAGAATAAAACCGTATTCTTTTCATTATTGTAAACAACAAAACAACAATAATTCAGCCGATTATGTGTTCTGGTCTACGAAGCAGTGGTAATGCCCAAAAAACTTGTCGTAGACCAGAACACATAGTCGGCTGAATTATTGTTGTTCTGTTGTTTAAAATAAGGAAAAGAATACTATGTTATTGCCGCGAACGAAAAATCGCTGAACAAAAATAGCTCAGTTTGGCTACAAAATGTAAAAAACTGTGAATATTTTGAATTTCCCGCCACACTACTATCTTCCAGCCTTAACGTGCGCGCACTCTAGTTAATATGTTTAGAATAGTTTCAACAACTGTAAAATCTTATTTCGGTTTTCTATCTTTCGATCCGTCTGTATATCTATCACCACGCGCTCCGCATTGTTTAATTCGAATAATTATTGCTACAGTCTAATGGCCTTCCAAAAGTGATATAAGTGTTCATAAATAAATCGTGCTCAAATTAAACTATACTGTCCTTCTTTTTCAGTAGAGTCAGTCAAGAAATTCAGCGAACGGATAATGACATTTAGGTATAACGAAACAAAAACGATAATTGAACGATCTCAGAGTTTACTTGAACAATCCAGCTTTTGTAAATTTGTATGTATGAATGGTTGTTCGACGATAACTTGAGTAAATTACGGATCGTCATGAAATTTGGTCATTTGGTAGGCGGGTAAATTGAATTAGAATATTATTTAAGTTCGAACGTGAGCCAAATCGGTCGAAGGGTGGCCGAAATATAGGTTTGTAAAGTTTATAATGCAAATATTACGAATTACAAAAAACTAACGGGATAAAATAGTTCGTATATTTTTTTTTATCGTCTTTTTCTGCTTTTGCAACATTGCGATCCGTAGTTATAGGACTACAATAAGCAACTCAGATTTATTTTATAGTACTTATGTCAGTGCTTAGTTTTTCCGGCAGAGTGAGTTCCATCGACCTCCATCTTTCTTATTTCTGTTCGAACTTAGTTATATTTTATTGGACAGGTCCTTTATGTTTTTTCTGCGTAGGCGTTGGTAGCTCTGGGCTCTGTCTGTGACAAGGCTAGCAGCCAGGGCCCTTAGCCTGTAACACAATGGTGCCAAAATGGGCTGTCAGGTGACGACTTCAATTACGATTTGCTAACGCTGTCTGTCCTTTTAATGTTTTTGTAGTACAGTAAAGAATATTTTGATTCTAATTCTAGAGGATTAGTTCTCTGGTTGTATGAGAAAAACGAGGAGAGCCCGGTTTTGTCCTTCTGCCGGGAAGCCATTGACCCGCCATTGTCTTACAGGCTAAGGCCCCAGTTCATTTGGGTGCTGTTTCAAGCGTTCGTAAAAATAAGTACTCACTGCTTAGCCTTTCGGCTCCAGCGCACGATGACGTCTTGGGCCAAGTACAGCAGGATCGGCAGCAGGGGCAGCAGGAAACGGAACTCCTTGTGGGGGATGAAGCTGGAAAACAACAGCTTTTTGCAACACTTGGTAGGTAATCGTATGAGGTAGTGGTCATCCCTGGCGTCAGAGTAGCGTGTATAGTGTCCCACTGCAGAGCAAAGGCCTCCCCCCTCTCAGCCCAGATTTTACGGTCTCGAGCCACCTCCGACCGCTCCGGCAAGTATTTGTTTAGATCATCTCGCCATCTTCGTCTTGGCCGGTAGCAAAAAGTTACACATCTGTAACTGGGGTCGCGAGTTCACAGTTCGGGGCTAACTACTATTAATGATAAACTTACCTGTAGAGAGCGACATGCAGTGCCACAGCGGAGATCAGAAGCACGCCCACTCGGTTCTCCTTAGGGCGTCGCAGGTTGGTGTAGAGGGCGATAAGCACAGGGACCAGGTTTACTCCCAGCACAGCCGGCAGGCCTTGCGTCAGGTACCAGTGCCTGTGAGACAATAGTAGATTGTTACCAGAGGGACTAAATCAAAGTCTTTACGGCGAGTGTTTCTTTGAATCCAGAGCGGAGCGAAGGATTCTAAAGTAGAATCCTAAGCTCTTTATTGCACAATATATATTTTTTTACAAATAAAAGTTCAAAAATAACAGTACAAATAGCGGTATTATCGTTAAGAGCGATTTCTTTCAGACAACCAAAAACGTAGTGAGGGATTCAAGGTACTCGAGCTTAAAACGGTTCTTTTAGTTCATCATTTACTGTAGGCATTTCATGTCCATCTGAAGGGTTAATTTACTCACCAAGGATGCTGCCCATAGAAGGAAGCAACGTCGTTCAACACATTGAATCGGAAGAATTCCCAGGGAGTCACAATTAGGCTGCCATGGAAGTATGAATCCAGACCGATGAGCGTGGTGGCTGTGACCAATCTGTAGGCAAAGGGAGGATTTAGATTACAATAAAGTCTTTCCTGTGGGCTAGGCCAACTAAGCTGTCCATCTAAAACAATGTCCCAGGCACTGCAGCGCCGAATCTCTTCACCCATCTAGTGTGATGCTCTTCACCCATCTCTAAGCGCCATCTATGAACTGCTTTGAAGTTGTGCTTTGAAAACGGCTCCTTATTTTAAAACAAAACTCACCCAATAGGCAAGTACGCACGCAGCACCAGCTGTAGCCTTGGCTGGTTGGTGGTGAGGAGGTTGAAGACGCCCAAAACAACCCACAGAGGGGCAGACGTTGGTCGCACAAACACAGCTGCACAGGCCAGCCAAATCCAATTGTTGTTCTCTGTAATAAAGGTTGAGTAAGAAAGTGAGGGGCTTTCAACAGAAGTCCAAAGTGGAATCATTCTCATACAATCGATTAAAATGTTGAAAAGTGTGAGTGAGAGGGCTGCAGTTGTCCAGGGGCATCTTAAGAGGGCGCTAGAGCACCATTTTCCCATACAAACGTAGCTCAGGTTTAATTTCTAAACTACAGGCTGGATTTTGCTGAAACTTGGTTTATATCAGTAGATGACCAATACGCAGGTTTGCAAATAGTTTTTATAATTTAAAAAAATCCTGAAAGAAATTAGAGCGATGCTTTTTTCGCGCCGAAATAGGGGTTACTTTCAGCTGTTGTTTACTTACATTATTACACTGTCTATTGGAGTCTAACTACCTTGGGAACATCAATAATGTATTGTACTTGTCGGAAAAAAATAGATTTTTGAAATAGCTAATAAAATGTAGAAATGGCAGCTGAACTACGAAATAATTTGGGAAAATAGATCTATTACATTACAACTACAACTGCATACTCGCGAAAGGACACGAACACACGTAGACTTACACAGCCGCATCGCCTCTCAATTTTCCCGCGCCCCTTCTCGCTCTGGGTGAAACAGCTATAGAAAACAGTGTTTCACGCGCTTGGCCATCGCCGGGTTCCCACGCGGTACAGGGAACTCTTAAGCCGCCTATTGACGATGGTTCCAAATGCAATGCCTTTCAAATGTTGCCTAGGGTCAGAGCATTAGAAAAAAAAAATAGTTTTTCACGTTAATACATACCTTTCTCATACTGACTGAGCCTCCCCTCCTTGAACGGAAACACAGACAGGGCCTTGGCCACCAGAACGGTCTCGAAGGTCTGAAGCAGCGTCCGCCCAGACGTGTAGAACCAGAACCAAGAGGTGAGAATGAGGAAGAGTCCCCACTTCCGACCGCCCGTCCACTTGTAGAAGCTGTAGTCGGCTATGGAGCTGATGAGGGCCTGGAGGATACGGGGAACGAGCACCTACGAAGGAAAATGGGTTTTGTATATAGTTTTTAACATTTTGTTAACTTTGAAGTCTCATTTTGATAACTGGTTTTCAGATCCTCGTCACGCTAAGCTGTTTTCAGTCTCTTGACTAGATCAGGATCATAGTAATAATGTCTAAATAATATGAGGTTAAGATAAAACGAAACATTATGTCTAGAAGTAAAAAAAGGTTTTACTTACCACAGCTTCAGGGCAGTCCAATCCAGTGGCCCCGAGCACCGTGTACAGAGCAGCCACCAAGGTTGGGTAAAGGTAGCTCCGGATGCCCTTCTGCCATTCCCAGGTCAAGTCACCGTACCCAAACACTTGTTTGTGAGCCACCTCCAGCGTCTGCCAATACTCATCTGGCACATACCAGGTCTGCACCAGGAATACCGACAGGATTCTCACGAATACTATGATGGAAGCCACCTGTAGTGGCCTCAGCCCCTTCGCCAATACCATTCTCCCGCCTAAAATCACCAAAGAGGTTACATGTCTTAGCTAAAAATAGAAAAACGAACGTGCTGTGTTTTTGTGGACAGAGTTGTTTGTTTTTATACTAATAATGGGAGTTTATTGCAGTTATGGACGGAAATTTGCGTTCCAATAAGAAATTACGTACTTGCAAGCGCTATCAAGCGAAACAAACTTTGTTGAAAAAAGTGTCAACGACGCGTCCCCAAAAATAAGACGAAAGATGAATGAACCGCTGGGTTTTACACATGGATCTAATTTTACCAAGATACATTGGTTCGGTTTACACGTATAATTCCTGTTTATTTGTTGTTATTTTCATAATAAAGCAATAATTTCGAAATAATTTCACTAACCTCAATGCCTTTGCCGCCGCGTGGTAGAGATGTGAAACAACGATAATTACCGTTTGGTAAATACCGTTATTTTACAATTATAATAAACCACGTCATTCTATGATTATAAAACGTAAATTTATTACATATTTTTGTTTAATAAATTATTCCTTTTTGTTTTATTATTTAAATTTTACTATTGTAGAAATATTTATATTCCTATTTGTTTCATGTTCATGTTATTTGAGAAATTTCAAATAACCGATAGTGTAACGGTAACGTAAATAAAAACGGCGTAGTACATCCCTACACGGCGTAGCGTAATGTCAAAAACATTCCGAAACGTTTTATATTTTAAGTCTCAATGCATGCAATATTTTTGGTTTAAATTGAAAAAATATTTTAACGCCATGATTCTGGATACGAAATAGATAATATGCCAAATTGCCAACAAAAGTTTCTGAACGTCAAGTTTTAAATGTTGATTTTCGCGTGCGAACAGAAGCCAACTATCGTAAATAAATAAATTATGCTGTAAAAACTGCGAAAATGGGTAAGTAAGGCTTAACAACAGATAAAGGACACAACAACTCACATCTCCTGCCTTTCCTAACACAAGCAATCTGTCCACAGAGGAAGGAAACACCGAAACATTGGACCTCTCAAGGCGTGGGCTAAAGAAATTAGAGAAAGCGCCCACTGAAGAATCGAAG
This sequence comes from Zelleria hepariella, assembly GCA_949319315.1. NCBI lineage: Eukaryota > Metazoa > Arthropoda > Insecta > Lepidoptera > Yponomeutidae > Zelleria > Zelleria hepariella. The sequence goes on along the minus strand of OX439380.1, from coordinate 2,533,572 downwards.
ACGATTAGTAATTTAATTCTTGACCAGAATGAATTACAGCGACTCGACAACATCGACTCGTACAGCCGCATTGAAAACGTGAGCTCATCTCTTGATCCTACTGATTGTTAGGTCACACTCAAGTGACTCTATTCTAACAGTTATTCTAATTTGATATTCTGCACTTTTTTGCTTCAAATCGTTACTTAGATGGACTATAACTGGCTCATTTGACTATAATGGCTTCAAAATTTGTATAATTTATAGTTGCGCCCTTAAAACAGTTTTTGTGATGTATATTTAAATTGTTTATGTTGTTTCCAGTTATCAATATGCAACAATTTTCTTCTCCGCATGCATGGAGTGTCTCGCTTGACCAACATTAGGGTCTTGGCGCTCAACAACAATGGGATATTGCAGATTGAAGGGCTAAAGGACCTAATATACTTGAAAGTCTTAAAGTTGGCTGGTAAGAATTAAAAAGTAAAATGAACACAATAATGTTAAGAAGGTAGTAACTGGGCCACAACTGCCCACCCCAGCTACCAATAGAAAAGAAATGAAAAGCTGTTGTGTTAAACCCAAACTCCATGATGGAGGACTAATGTGTAGGTACTTTATTAAACTCTATTTTTTAAATTGAGTCTACGGAATGACGATTGCTACAAAGGCTTTATCTGTCAGTAGCATACTAGCAACTGTCATTCCGTGGACTCGATTAAAAAATTAGAGTTTACATGTTTCGTTTTGTGATGAATAAACTTTTATTTCAACTTCAATAATGAGAGTGAAGAAAAAGAATTATGTTGAGTGTTATAAACCCACAAAGTTTACCAAAGTTTGTTAACTTTGTGATAGTAATACTGAAATAGTAAAAAAATATGAACAGAATAATGATAAATAGGGTGATGCTCAGTTGAACGCTATGTGTACATGTATCAATATAGCAATGATTTTCAGTACACCCTGGTGCATGCTTATCTAGTTCTAGGAGTCAAAATCACAGGTCAGCAGTTGGCTTGCTAGTCATTTTTTATTTTATTTCAGGTAACAACATCAAGTCTATTGAACACCTAAACCACAATATGCATCTGGAACTTCTGGATCTATCCAACAATCAGATATCTTTCGTAGCGGATATATCTTACTTGAAGAGCTTGAAGGTAAGATAGAAAGAAGTGAGGCTATCAGCACAAAAGTGGCCTAACTTTTCCAGACTATGAGTTGAGTAATCTTTAAAGTCTGTTCTTTTTTTCTCTACTCAATCGTAAAATGATAGATTACAGGTCCTAAACATATCTTTCACACTTCAGTGGGTCTCTAGTATCTGCATCTCTGAACAGATATTGCACAAAGGAATTTGGATTAGCATTCATTAATTTATTCATCCATTGTCGTGGAATATATCAGGTGTTTCTTTATGTCACAACATAATTGATTACACTGGTGTCTCTAAGATAATTTAATACGGACACATCTACGTATCATTGTAAAATAGAGTACCTATCAGCATCACATCACTTTTAAGAACAGACAAAATAAAATATTGTGTCATTTTAAATTTGATTTTGTAACCCTAAAATTTGCATGATAAGTAAACAAAAAATTATGATATTATTATACAATAAGACCAGTAGGTTCTCGCGAAAGCAAAGCTTCTTAGCTTATCTTTTAGCAGCCAAATAACTACTCCTGCCTAAGCCTTTTAGGGTCTACTTCTAGAGAGTTGGTGTATTTTGTTTTGTGTGTTTTAAGAGAACTTGTAAATCAATTACATGTTTAGGGAAGAGGCTGCGCCCTCACAGGGAATCCTATGAACTTTCTTTTAATTTTTAGGGTTCCGGACCTAAAAAGGAAAAACGGAACCATTAAAGGATCACTTTGTTGTCCATCTGTCTGTCTGTCAGTCAGTCCTTGTCTTAAGAACGCAGGTTGAAATTTATATCAAAATACTCAGTCTCTTGGAGCCGTTGTATCAAGCTGATACGGCCTTTTGCTGCATAGCAGATTTCCGCATATTTCGACCCATGTGCAAAGAATCTGCAACTGATTCTGCAAGGGAAAATACAGGGTCGCCGAAGACCTGGGCGCCCAAAAACATCATGGCTGCAAAATCTCGCAGAATGGTTCAACACAAGCCACTCACAACTCTTCCGAGCCGCAACATCACGGACCAAAGTGGCCGTAATGATAGCCGACCTCCGATAGGAGATGGCACCAAAAGAAGAAGATGCATAGAATGGTGGCACGTTACCCTCGGTGCGCGAGTCCCACTCGCACTTGGCCTGTTTGTATTCCTATTCCAGAACTTAAACCTCGAACGCAACCGCATAATCGACCTGCGACAGTGCGACCGCTACCTCCCGTCGAGCCTGGAGCAGCTCGCGCTGGCGCACAACAACCTCCGCGACCTGAACGAGGTCAGCCACCTGGCGCACCTGGGGCAGCTGGACGCCGTGACGCTGCAGGGCAACCCCTGCGTCGCCATGGCCGGGAAGGATAAGCTGTATCCTTTTTAGATTTTTTTTAAGATTTAGAAATGATTTGTTGCCACAAATATAACACAAAATAAAAACTAAGTGCTGTAATATCAATCACAGTTTAACAACAAATTCCTAACTCTAGTTTAAAACGTAATATAATTATCATGCAATAAGTTATAAATAGGTGTAGTGTACTAGCCTGGGAAACGAACCGAATATTTATGTTGTGTTCCTGCTTTACTATGTATTGAATGAAGCATGTATCAAGTTAATAAAGACTTTTAAAATCAAAATCAATCAATCACAGTTTAAACTCAGACCTCAAATTAAACCTCACATTTTGTATGAAAATTAATCGACAGATAGGGTTTAAACTAGCCTTTTAAGTTTAAACTGTGATTGATGTTACAGGCCTTATAGAAATTAACATCCGCGGTTGTAGCAAATGGGATTGTTTCAGCTGTTGCTGTAGTTACATGACTAACTACAGCGCTGGTTTTCAAAAAGTCCCATTCACACAATAATTTGAGACACACCAGTGGATTTTTGAGAACGATGCACTAGCTTTGGACCTTCCTAACATACCATACGCGCCACGAAAGATGAGACTCGACAGCACATCCTGCACTCTTCCCCATAAAAGTTTTCGTGTAGCGGCATCTGGCTTTATTTCAATGCGTAAAGCGAGATGCCGCTTCCCGATAGAGGGATAAAACTTATCGTGAAATTGTGCTCTCCTAACAGGTCCAATGACGCCCGGTCTTTTCTCCCGCTTAGATATCATATCGCTAAAGAGGCCTATAAATTTCAAAACACGTGGTGTCACAAGTCTCCTCTTTGGTGGCACGTTTTACTTGTGTTGAGATTTCAGTGTTTTTCTACGACCCTATAAATGATCCTTTCTATAACCCCCTATGTTTGTTCCTTAATTCGATCAATAAACAGAGGTTTCGACTACCGCCCGTTCGTCCTAAACTGGATCCTGAGCGTGAAGTCCATCGACGGATTCGTCGTCAGCGCCATTGAAAGGTAAACTTCACCCAGACTTAGTTTCTCTTCGCTTACTCGGCTTATTGGCACTGTAAATATTGCAAGACTTTCCTGTGGATTAGGCTAAATAAGCAGAGAAGACAGTACAGGTGCAAGGGAAGTTTATTCCACCTACAAACTCTCAAAAGCACATCTTTATCTGCACTGGCGTGTCGATGGCGTCCCAGTAGAAACCGGGTTTCCTCGTTTTTCTCCTACAACTAGTGAACTAATCCTCTAGAATTAGAATCAGAATATTCTTTGCTTACTACAAAAACATTAAAGGGATCGACAGATTCTGGGACAACTGGGAGCCCATTTTGGCATCATTGCGTTACAGACTCGGGCCTCTAGAGTTTACTAAAACCGCTTTACAGACAAACAAGATGCAGTTCCAATTATTTCTCCCTTCTTGATTTATCGAGTTTTACTTGATTTACTCGCAGCCCCAGTGTATCTCCTGGTAATCGGTGTTGTTGATTATGCATGCACGCCTCTGCTCTCCGTGAGATGTGCAATTATCTTACGTCCAAGCGCGTCACGCTTCAATGACACCCAGGCTGCAAGTTATTTATTAGTCATGTAAATCATTTCAACGGTACATACATTGACATACATGCATACTTGAACTCACGACACGACAGTATTCCGGAGGGATAGGCAGAGACGATAGTTTCAACTACGTGTGCGTTATGAGGACTTCGTCCTATTCAGGGTGCCATAATCGAAGTAGCGAACGGGATTCTCTCCCTTCCAAGCTTTAGTCCCACATGGTGGTGGGCTCAGCCTTCCTAATTTTCTCTCTCCACTTCGCTCTGTTCTTGGTAAGTAGCGAACGGGATTAATAGTGCTAAATCTGACAAAGTGCGAGTCGGACCGCTTACTGAGGGTTCCGTTTTTGTAAATAACACAAAAGTTAAAGTCCGTTCGCTATCATAGTGTCACTTTGATATTTGCCGCCTTGGCGCGCGGCGGCTTTTCACAAAAGAAAGTAAAGGAAGCCGACGCGGCGCAAACACGCCAGTGAATTTGGCTCGCCGCTCGTCATTCTATAAAGAAGCGTCGTCGTATTGAGATGTTGTGCTTGTGACTTTTGACTTAGTATTTTGTATTGAGTGTCGATCGCTGCGTGTAGATAAAATGTTTTTTCGTCGTGGGAGGATAGCGAGGTGCTTCTAGACGAAACTTCGAATGATCCAAAAATTAAAAGACGAAGGTTTTGTAAAACATGTTAGCAAACTCTAGTTAATGTCCATCAGCATTGTGTTGAAATGAATTTGTCTGCACCCATCACAGATACTTCAAAAATAGTTGGTATCCCAAGAACCAAGATTGCCGTCGTGTGTACCGACACTATGATAGCGAACGGACTTTACCCACGTCCCCCGTTGTAATAATACTGTCATCGCATCTATTTCAGTCTAAAAGCGGAGTGGCTGTACAGCCAAGGGAAGGGCCGTCACTACCAGTCCGGCCAACACGAGGAGTTGTGCGAGTACTTGGCCTCCACTTGCCCTTTGACCGCCGACGCCCTGGAGACCGAGGACCAGAGGAAACTGAGGCTTATTCTTAGCAAGGTAAGGTTCTCCCGACCCTGTTAATTCGTTTTTTCAACGTTATTCTTTCATTTTTGGTAAATATGCAGTCATCAAACTTACTCGTAGTTTGACTTAACTCGATCACTCAAATGTAAAATAAGTAATTATAAAAACCGGTCATGAATGTCAAAGAAGAGGCATATAAAATGTCGCCCACTATTGGGCATAGGCCGACAGTTAGATGTGTATCAGACGCTGTATCGATTATTTTTTTAAATTACATTACATAATTATGGAAAGGAAACCTCGATGCGCGGATCCGACTCGCACTAGACCGGTTTTTTTAATTCAATTAAATGCACAAACAACAAAGTGTTAGATTGAAGATCCGTTGTTGTTACAGGCACAACACCATCAGCAGCAGTTGAAAGATCAAAATCACAGTCCGAATCGATCGAAGCTACAGTCGCCGAGAATGCAATGTGAGTACCGACATACGAGTTCACAAGACAGCACGTCGACCCTTGCACGCTAGCACTCTACTCGGTTACTTTACGGACATCTTTATAACAAAAGTGTACACTCTGACGTGCTATCGTGTGTACACAATTAAGAGGATATCACAGTAGTGTTTTCTCCATAACAACGTACTTAGTCCCTGATTTCTTCCCTGGATAATGGAACTAGAGCAAACATTTTTGGTATGCTGGGACATCTCCACCCCCGGCATCTTAGATTTTTTCGATAAATTATTGTTAACAGGAGCTAGGACCAACCTAAAATATAAAAAAAAAAAATTTTAAAGCGGCGGCAAAAGACGTCTCGTAAACCTATTTAACAACTTTAAATTAAATAAAGCAAAACAATCCGACCTCAAGTATTTTCTTGTGATATGAGTGGTAATTTTTTTAAGGCCCAGTAGGACGCACAACTAGCGCCGACGACGAAAAAAAATCGTATTATCTTCTTTTTGTTTGCGTTTTTTGCTAAAAACTCTCCTGCGATTTGTCAATGCGAAGCTTAACTATATTTAGGACCTAAGGTTTGGATTCCAGATCCTAGAACTTACAAATGATGATGATGACATACAGGCTGAGCCTAGTGTAGGGGACACTGTATATCATAAAAGTAAATGTACCACCAAATGTCAATTATACATAACCATACTTGTAGGTGGAAAAAAATTTTTGAATTTTGGGGGCGCCATCGCTTTCCCCCAGCGTCGCGTTCCACCTGCGTCGCGTTTTCATGGCGACGCCTTCTGTCTGCGCCGCTCGAGGTACAGTCTGAGAAAAGATCAAGTAATCGGAAATTAACGGATACAAATCAAAAGAAAAAATATTTTTTTTCCCTTGTCTGCAGGTGTAGAGGAGAAAAAAAAAACTTTTTTTTCTCCACTAAAGATGCGCCACAGTTAGCCTTCTACGTCCTAAAAATAGTTAAGCCTCGCGTTGAGAAATCGCAGGAGCGTTTATTGCTAAAAATGCATCCAAAAAAAGATATGTTTTTTTTTTTATTGGCGGCGCTAGTTGTGAGACGTATTTCATCTTAACGGGTGTGTCCAGCCAAGTCCAGTTGATGCAGCCTCTTTCTCACTGAGAACCTACGCATGCAATCATTTATCGCCAAAAGTGGCCACTTTTGGCGATAAATGATTGTAATAAATGTCACATTTCCCAGCGCGCATGTCGACGCCGCGTCACATGGGCCGGTCGCCCGACCGCCTGTCGGAGCGGCTCAGCGCGAGCTATCACGCCGCTCTCCCGCGCGGCACCGACTGTGTGACGTCACTCGGGGAGCCGCGCCTCATGAGCCGCAGCTTCGACTCGACCAACCACCAGGACCTCTTCGACGCTACGGGTGAGATTTCGCAGGCCGCATGACTATGATTCGGCAAGCGAGACGAGTCGAGAGACTATCTCTGCTGGTGCTCGATAGATTGAACATGTCAAGATTTTTTCTTTTTCTCGATCTCGACAGGCGAGCGAAGATCTCGTCTTGATGTCGTTTTTATGACATCTTGTTATTCGAGATTCTCGATTGTTCATGTCATTAATATTAACCAAAAACGGCCGGCCAAAAAGGTTTGTATAATCTCTGACATGTCAAAAAATGATAGCTGTCAGAATTCTACGCAATAAAAAATCTGAGTTTAAAAATAAACAGATTCTCGCTCAGTGTCGCTTGTTCGTTGACTAATTTCATCTCGTGTTTCGTTAAACTTCGTATCAAACGATCGAAACGAGGCCTTGAAACAAAATACAAACGCGAGAAAGATTAGCCAAGATGCTTGAAAGTCTCGTCTCGAACCGAATCGCTTTACTCGATAAAAATTTACAGTTCAAACTAAAACCAGTCATGTGCAATGAACTCTACCGTTCAGATAAACTAATTATATCTCTTACTCTCCATAGCAACTGACCAATCGACGCCAAAGAGACCGATCAACCAATCACTGGAGGCAGCTTCGAAGATGGTGCCCGTACCAGAGTCACTCATGAGCCCAGACTACCAAGACCCCATCTACGACCTACACAAACCCATACAAAGGTCCATACAACCCATACAACACAACCACTCCACAACGACGTCGAGCAACAGCAGTATACAAGAAGAGAGGAGGCAGATCGTACAACCTAATAACGTAAATAAAAACCTTAGAGGCTCACCGAAACTGCCTAAAAGTGCTACCTCAAGCCCTAAGTTAAGAGCCAAGTTGGACCAGCGCAAAGGCAGTTTGACAAAATTCGACCATAGCAAAGAAGACACAAGGTCGCTAAACGGGAAAGTCAACGGTATTAAACACGAAGAGCTTAACAAAAGCGATGCATCAGACACTTCCACGGAAGTCCCAAAGGCCCCGATAAACCAGAGGAGGCAAAAGATGACTGAGGAAAGTATGGCGGCGGTGACGATACAAAGAATGTGGCGAGGATACAGGAGCAGGAACCTGAACAAGGATACTCTGAGGATTCTGCACGCGATACAGGCGGTCAGAGCGAGACAGCATATACAGTGAGTAGAAAACAGAGTATTTTAACCCTTAACCTGGCCGAGGTACGGTCGGCCATAGTCACAGATACCCCATAGCAGCTCTTACCGCGCGCGGCATAAGGGCGCCAATCGAACAAAAAGGGGTATCCTAGCGTGTGACCGACTGTACCATACATACTAAATTTAAAATACCTCCGACATTTTAGCTTCAAATAAGCATATCTCATAAACGGCTGAACCGATTTTGATAAAACATCATTATCTAAGAACACTCGCTAGAAAACCAGCTTTCAAATAAAAAGAAAACCGCATCCAAATCGGTTCATACGTCCCACGGACAGAGCTACCGTGCCACAGACACACACACACACACTCACACACACACACACACACACACACACACACACACACACACACACACACACACCTAACATATAGCGGTCTTTACAACACTCCTCTTTTTTGGTCGGGGGTTAAAAATTGGGGAGATTTTAATTTTTGTAAGAAAACTAGATTCTTACCACAATTTATTTTGTTTGAGTTCTCGATATTCTCTGAAATAAAATAAATCGTGGTAAGAATCCCGCTTTCTCCCAATAATTACGTCTCAAAGCAACGAAAGTTTAAAAAAGCATAGGGGAGAGGTTGTTACAAAGTCCACTGCTTCTTCCAGAAGGCTAACCTGCGACATGGAGGCGACCAAAGCGGCGTTGGACAGCGAACGCAAGATACAACAGTTGCAGATGCAGGCGATCAACGCGCTGTGGAAGAAAGTCTCCACTTTGCAGGCCAATGGTTGGTATTAACTTTAACCTTTCATTACTTTTTTTTTTTTTTTTAAAGTGTTTAAATGTAGTGGCAATACCAAAAATTCCAATGAGCATTTCATCTGCAAAGATGAACGCATTGGGTGGTGTAGATTAGTGCAAACTAATCACACCAGGTGGCGCCCCCCGTCCAGTTGACGGAGACTAGTTGAAGAAATTCGCATCGACAGTTACTTGACTCGGTAGCTCAATTGGTAGAGCGCCTGCACGGTATGCGGAAGGTTGCGGGTTCAAGTCCTGTCCCGACTGAATTTTTTCAACTTATTATAAATGTTTAAATTTAACCTTTCATTTTTATTTCCAGTAATAAAAAAGAAATTGCTACCTGACGAAAACCTAAACATGACATACTTCCTTGAAAGCTGAAATTTGATCTTTGTATAAAAACAACAAAAGTATTCTAAAACTTGGAACTTTTACCCCTAATCCCTTAAACTAGGGGATGGAAGTTTGTATGAGACTTCCGCGAACGGCCAAACCTATTTTGACTAAGCTGTAGAGTTTGTGAAGTTAGGGCTTGTAGAGTTGGAAGCTTGGCTCTACATGATATCTGATAGCTTTTTGACGGTGCGAGGTTTATGATCTCTTCTTGGCAACATTTTACACTAGCTTTTGCCCGCGACTTCGTCCGCGTGAACTACAGAAAAAATATAATTATGTGGTTTACATTGCCCCTAAGTGTAATAGCGTGATAATATGTAGCCTATGTGTTATTCTGATGTCTAAGCTATCTCCATTCCAAATTTCATCCAAATCCGTCAAGCCGTTTCAGCGTGGAAGAGTAACAAAAATCCATCCATCCATCCATATTTACAAACTTTTGCGTTTATTATAGTAGTAGGATGAACATGTTTTCGGTGGGATTATTGTTACAGATTCACAAAAGAGTTCGTCGCAGTCTGAAGAAACCACAGAGGTGTTGAGGCAGCTAACAGTAACCTGCATCAATTTACAATCTCAGGTAAACTGTATTTGTGTACATCTTATCTCGGATACATTTTATTAATTTACTCAAAAACGTAATGTGGTCACTATTTTGACAACCTTATTTGAGCAAAGTCTATACGTACTTGATTAGGCCCAGCGAAATTATATGGAATTTCACTGTTGTCGTGTTTTAGCGGCCAGAAATTTCCTTTAAAAATACCTTGTTGTCGAGTTTGGTTTTAAAAAATTGTGAAGCGCAACCAGTACGCATCTTGTATGTTTGCGAAATTAAAAGTGTTTCTTCATGTCACTAGCTTCATTATCTATGTCTGCAACTATATTTTATCGACCAAAGTTGAATAATTATCTTACAATCAATTAAAATGTTGAAAAGTGTGAGCGAAAGGGCTGCAGAGCTCCAGGGGATTCTTAAACCGTTGGTCCCGGTTTCTGTTGATTAAAATAATCGTTAAGGCGCTGGGCATAGTGAATTAGCCTGCGCGCAAAGTCAAATGCATAAAATCGATTCCTGTATCGAATACACTAAAAAAAAATCGAAAATGTTCACATATCAAACCCTAGAATTAGGTGAGACCTATCTTACACAGCCAGTTTCATGTTGATATCCATAACAGATAGCAAGATATTATGCTTGAAAAAAAAATGCGCCGCCTATTTTTTTTCAAGCAAAATATCTTCAAAACGTTTGTGAATGTCAACACGAAACTGGCTGTTTTAGATAGGTCTCAACTAATTCTAGGGTTTGATATGTGAACATTTTTAATTTGTTTAATGTATTTTTGTGCATTTTTCTTTGCGCGCGGGCGATTCACTATGCACGGCGCTTTAAGCCATGTAAGAGGCCCTTTGGGCTGCTTAAAAACTCTGACACCAGGGTTGGCCACCACCACCACCTCACACCTACCTACCATGCGTAAAGGACCCAGCGCGTGAACGAAAAAAACATGGAAGCATTTCTTCAAGCTAACCCATCCTCTAAAATCGGCACACGCATCTCCTCGCGCAGACGAGCTTTGTTAAAAATATTGAAAACCAATAAGAAAACAAGAAACTCCGTCATTGGTGGATAGTTTTCGCGCTATTGATGTTATTGGACGTATTATACTGACAGCGTCAAACTGACTTCTCTAATTCACGTCGATCGAATTAAGACTCCGCCGATACGAGAACCACAATGCATTAGGTAATTTCTCAGGGCTAGTGAGATCTCCATGTTTTCTTCTGCTCGCTGCCTCACCGTAACACCCTGTATTTACCCCTGTATGTACCCTGTATTTTATTTTAATCGTGTGTATACCTGCATTTACTTCCGCTCGCAATAACACGTCAAGAGCTGGGGGTTGCTGAAAACCAGCGCTGGGAACCAATCATGGTAACCAGCACAAAGCTGAGCTCTCCCCATTTGCCAACCTCTGTTTTAAGTGTTTTTTTTTTTAATGTAATGTTTTGGTTTTGGCATTAATAAATAATGTTTTATCTTTTTTTTATTATTTCTTATTGTACCAGGTGGTGGAACTCCAAAGCTCGATGCAGGAGGTCCTACGCGCCGTCTCTGTCAAGAGCCAAGCGCAGCCCGTGTCGACGCAAACCGATATCAGTGCGCTGAAGACGCCGCAGGTAAATATATCACTGTTAATTTGTTCTTCTTCTTCTTAGATCCCTTTACTCCTCCGTGGAGTCTGGGGCTGACGCAAGGGCTTTCCATCTATCTCTGTTCATGGCAAGGGAGGGTAGCTCTGGCCAAGTAGCTCCCTTCTCTTTCGTCGCTGCCAGATTGTTCACTGCCAGATGACGTCGTTTATAAGGCCAGACGCTCAGCCTGTAGAAGGTGTTGTTTTATAAAGCGACACCCGACTCAGGGGTGATTTTACAATTTTACGCGATACTAAAGCACGCACAGCATCGAGCACGCGTGGTGATTAGGCTCGAACTCTCTCTCTGAGAGAAGGCCTTTGCCCAGCTAGTGGGACATGTACAATTCGGAAGGCAAAGTTTTTTGTTCGAAAGTCCGTTAGTGGCTTAATCTTATCTTTAGACAATATTGAGAAACTAATTTCAATATTTTTTATTTTGCTTCAGTAGTTTTGTTTTTATGCGCTAAAATGTTTTGTTCCTATGACCGCCAACAGTATCCAAACTACTGAACCAAAATAAAAAATATTGAAATTAGTTTCTCAATATTGTCTAAAGATAAGATTAAGCCAATAACGGGCTTTCGAACAAAAAACTTTGCGTACCGAATTGTACAGGCTACATCTTACTTACTTTTACGTTCGTCTAAAGCCGGGTCCAGACGCTTGTAACGTGTAATGTAAAATTACGCGTAATTTAGCGTCATCGTGTGAACGGCACACGAACTTGACGTGACGAGCACTGCTGGTGCCTTTGTGTTCGCGCAAAAACCGACAGCCGATGAATCAGCCCGAGCGCCGGGGCGAGCATTACAGTACTCCCAAATTAATAATGCGCATACAGATAGCGAAGATTTGAACGTGAGTGGGCGTAACTCACAAATATCGCTGTCTGTATGCACATTATTAATTTGGGAGTACTTTGTAGTGCCGTCCACACGTGGACATTCGTGTTACATTATACAGTGGATTACATTACACGTTACACTCGTCTGGACCCGGCTTTATCTTTGAAATTGTCGCAGGAAGAGCAACGCAACTGGCTGAAGAGACCTCAATCCTTGCCCCTCGCCGCAGCCAGTGTACCAGCCGTGCCCGTCACGCGATCCGTCGAGGAGTTTGAACAACTGTGAGTATTACCTTTTGTATTTTCAAAAGTTTTTTTTTTAACCCTTGCTAGGGAACATTATATGTATAGAACTAGCTTTTGCCCGCGACTTCGTCCGCGTGGAATACAGAAAAAGGATACATGCTTTACTTTGCTCCTAAGTGTAAAAGCGTGATAATATGTAGCCTATGTGTTATTCTGATGTCTAAGCTATCTCTATTCCAAATTTTATCCAAATCCGTTCAGCCGTTTCAGCGTGAAAGAGTAACAAACATCCATCCATCCATACTTACAAACTTTTGCATTTATAATAGTAGTAGGAGTAGGATAGGAAGTAGGATCTATCCGTAAAAGCTGCGTGCAATGGCCATATTGCCTACTGCGGTTGGTAAAAATGTGCGCTTCAACCTTTCCAGCGAGAAACACAGCGAGCAAGAGACCCTAGCGGCGGTCAGCGACCTCGGAACCCTAGACACAACCCTAGACACAACCCTCGACACCGCACGAACAGACTCCCCCTCAGACAGACCGAGCCTGGCGGAGTCGACGGAGATAGAGCTCCGCGTCACCAGTGACGTCACCTCCTCTGACGTCACTCCATCGGGGCTCGCTGTGGAATGATGACGCGATGAGGCGGGGGGGCTCGACAACTGGGGCTTCGACAATGACAGTGACGGCTCTTATTAGGCCGACAAGCATAAGTGAAAAGGCCAAAGGAGAAGCGCCAATGAAAAAAAAAACATCTTATTTTTGGATGTGGTTTTTTGCTAAAAAAAACTAAGGCCTTTGCATCTACGTAATGAGATGATTTATACAGCGTCCAGTGGCACCTTCACCTAGATGGGTGAAGAGACCACTCGGCGCTGCAGTGCCTGGGACATTGTTTTTAGATGGAGTAGGCTTGCCCAGCACTTATACCATCCTGACAGCTAAAAACGAGCTGTTAAATTCCCATTCCCATTTTAATGAGGGATTCCCATCCCTGGGCTTAATTTTTAAGACCTAAAGTCTAGATTCCAGATCCTAGAACCTACGAATAAATTCGAAAAACGGCCACTTTTGGCGGCGGCGGGATTTTTTCGTAGGTTCTCATTTAACGACTCGTTTTTAGAAGAAAAAAAACACATCCAAAAAGGAGATATGTTTTTTTTTTCATTGGCGGCGCTAGTGTGCCTAGACTTGGGCATTAGAATTCACCACAGCCTTCTAATTCACCCATCTTGTGTGAGAGACGGTGCGTAGATGTAAAAAAAGATCTGTCGATTTCTGAATTGAGAAATTCGCACTTACGCATCGTTCTGTATCTGCAGATTTCTCACAAAAGATCGTGACAGAACGATACTTGAGTATTTACTTAGTAAAATTCTCAATGTGACGTTTGCAAAGAACAAATCCAATGCCTAGATGGTGCTGACAGGTGTGGCCATAGAAGAACCGGAATACGGCTGTTAAAATTAATCTGTGCTAAGCGAAGTTCGACAGCCGTATTCCGGTTCTTCTATGGCCACATCTGTAAGCGCCATCTATAAACTGCTTTAAATTTGTTCTTTCAAAACGGCTCATTAAGAAACCGGGCCTAAGTTGATTGAATCTGAGTGGAGCGAGCGTGGAGTGAAAATCTCCAAGAGCGACCCCAAAACGGCGAACTCGTAATTTGGTATGAATGTACAATTGTACAATATGTAGCCCATAAGCTTCGTAACCCCCCTGAGAGTATAACAGACAAGGAAAATGCTGAGATAGTTTTAAAAAAAAATGGCGGTTTATATTATGCTTAAGCCCTTGTAGAACGAGGCTACCGGGCTCAGGCTTTACAGCGCTTGAAACAATGTGCTTTCTCACGTCATTCTCAAGTGAATACCTTTTGTGTATTTTTTTTTAAGATAATGGAGCCCTGCTCTTGTGTTTTTTAAAAAAATGAGCTGCCCAATTTCCTAACGACATCGACCATAGTTAACTAAGGGTGGTATTCTAGAACGCTGCTTAAACTCAGTTCAAACTAGAACTCTACTTAAACCCTGTTTAAACTCAGTTCACACAAGAAAGCTCCTTGAACTCAGTTTAAGGGTCCGTATAAGGCTAACTAGCGCCACCAATGTTGAAAAAATCATATCTCGCTTCAGAAGAAGTTTCTGACAAAATCCTAAGATGAGCTCATGCTCCATGCTTTTCTAGATTTTAAAGTGTGGGTACCCAACTCAATTTCTAGTCTTAAGCTAAAAAATTTTCGATAACCGCCAAAAACGGCCGTTTTTGGCGGTTATCGAAATTTTTTTAGCTTAAAAGTAAATTTCGAAGAGGGTATCTACACTTAAAAATCTAGAAAAGCATGGCGCATAGGCTCATCTTAGGATTTTTCCAGAAACTTCTTCTAAAGGAAGATATGATTTTTTCAACATTGGTGGCGCTAGTTAGCTTTATACGGACCCTTAAGTAGAGGTTAGTAGGATCGACTGTCGATAAAACAGTGCATGTTTTGATTTGAATATCCCTCCCTTCATATCAAAACATGCACTGCTTTATCGACAGTCTGAACTCTGTTTAAACTGAGTTTAAGTAGCGTTCTAGAATACCACCCTAAGTTTCAGTGGCGTGCGTCTTGAATGTTAGTTATCCTCTGACCACTAATTGCTAATGTCGGCGTTCCCACTGTATTGAGGAAAACTGTATACCGAATGGTCAGATTGGTTCAGAATTCGAAGACTTTCGATGTGTTGTGCGTGGGGAACCATCTGTTTCACGTGAGCTTACGGTAGATTTTTTTATTAAGAAAATTACCGTAATGTTCTTCCACGTACATTATTTACGATAAATACAGCAACTAAAAGTAAAAATTGAGATTGAAAAGTGTCTTGCGACATAATAAGTATTGGTAGATTAAGTTTTGAAACCAAAATCGATAGTTTTAAGCTGCATTTCGCCCCATGCTTGCATGCTAGATTATGAGCGTTAGACCGCGTAGATATAAGCCGCAAACCCTAAATTCTGAAGGGTTGACTGAAATATAATAGTAAGGAATCGACATTTGCTAAAAAAAAAAAAACTACTCTACGTTTCGGCTGTTTGGCTGAATCGATGCTCCTATGAGATCGTGGTTTATGTATCGCAATTTCCTACCTTATTTGCCTATACGTAGTCAATCACAGATTGGTCGATTCTCTCGTCCGATTTTAATAAAGTTCAGGCGACCTTTCAGAAATGGTTCGAGCTCTCTTGTAATGTGAACGTAAAGACACTAGCTGTTAGGTTATTGATCTGTTGTAAACAGGAATTCTTTTTACATGTTTTAGCTTAGTTGTTAGTACTTGTGTAGGTCACAAATTGTGTTTGTTGTATTTTAAATCAATAACACTTTAAACGCTCTCTTAAGTGTATAAAAAAATTAAAGCAAATGTTAAAATAAGCCCACAAAAAGGGGCAAGAATTCAGCCGCTTTCAAAACGAAATGTAAGATCAAAACTTAACTTAGCAGTTTGTACAAGCTGAGAAGTGTACAATGTTGCACAAACTTGTACAATGTTTTAAGTTTTCGGCATAAACATTAACCTAGTATGAGCCGCACGCATTAGAAAAATAATGTTGCTATGTGATCTCTCTTTCTAATTAACAAAATAAGATGCATACATTTGTTGCTTAGATAGAACGCTATCTACTTAACCCACTGCCACATGCATAATTTATAAAAAAAAAAAAACTTATTCTTAATTTAATCTCAATGTGGCTTACTAAGACTTTTATAAACGCTTATATCCTAAACGGATCGAACGAAAATGATAAATTTATCGAAGATTCTAACTAGAGGAATTGTTAAAATAATGTAAAATGTGTTTGTCTAGAAGCTATTTATATGTATAATGTACTAAGTGAATGTTGGCAGGGTGAAAGTCTAAACACAGAAAACATAATTTTAGTATGCCTGCTTGCACCATTTAGATTTATAACAACAAGAATAAGGAAGGAGCTAGTGGTTAAGAAACTTATAACATGTAAATAGGCTCTCATTTTCGGGGAAGCTTGTTAATCGCACGTCCTTCGTACTGTAGTTGGCTCGTTTTTCACAATTTAAAACACAGACATCAGTTCTCTCAAAGACAGTTAACATCTAGTTGGTGCAAGTAGGTATTTTATTTTAGAAATAGTTTGTAAATGTGGTCTGATTGTTGTAGAACATAACTGGCTACACATTCCGTTTTGATAAATCTGCATTTTTAACGTTACTTTAAATAATATGTGTTAACCTTAGCATGTTTTACCCGTAATACCTAAATGCACACTACGCTTGTGATTTTATCAATATTCTTAAAACATTATTTGCACGTGAATTAGTTTTTAAGATTACTTTTTATTCTTTGCGACTGTGAAACTTTGATCTTAAGCTATTTTGTATTCATTTTATATCTCATTTTTAAAACGCTATATGCTAGTCATTTTAAAACTATACCATCTATTATTGTCATGTGTTTTTAACCACTTTTATTAATATTTTGTAAAGTTCTCGGCAAACCAAGAATACACATTCATTGTGATTTCGAATATAACTTTTATTGCATTTACCAAAATAACTCACCTCATTCCGTTGTTTGTTTGTATTGTTCAAATCTAAAAGGCTTAACTCGGTTTTACTACAATAGAAATCTTTTAGGGACATATGCAATAAATAGAGATGACCAAATTGTAATAATAAGGTTAAGTGTTCTCCATACCTTTTACGATATAATAGAATATTATAAACCCTACCCTTAGTATATCAATGTTGTCTTTCTTTGTCTTCATTGTTAGACAGAGAAGGACTATTATGGATAAACACTGCGCAATTTTAGTGGCTTGCAAATGAAATAGCTGCACGAACATTTCAGTTTCGAATGCATTAAAATTGCACGGTGTATACCGAAGTGGTTTTGATTACACGTATAGAGTGATTCAGTCATTGTTACCTCTACTAAACTTACTGATCATCTGCAAGCTTAGCATAAGGCTGGATTAGGCAGTACATAAGGGGGTTTTATGTATCTCTCTTTTGTCCGACGTAAAGCGGAATATACAGATTTATAAACCCATGGATACGCTCTAACCCAGCCTTATGTTAAGCTTCTAACTAAATGGCGGTGGGTGACAGATGTTTTATCTCACGAAGGCGGATGAGCCATACTTGTAGTTGTAATGCGTTTAGACGCGCGCTCTTGTGTGCGTAACTAAAATATTCGAAATTCAAAGACACACGCATAGACAATGTGCATGTACATTTACACACACAAGTATGGCTTATCCGCTGTCGTGAGATAAAACAACTGTATCAATGCGCCATGCCGCAATGATTTGCAATTACTCTATACCTGTTTTGTAGCTAGGGTTATATTCCAAAGATTCTTGCCGTCCCTTAGAAGTCGTGTTTCGTTCTTTGTGTCACACATAAGCCCACCTTATTTTGTTGTCATTATGTTTAGAGCCTGATTTATTATGTTTTATAAAAGACTTTGATGAAAATTATTGTTGTTTTACTTCAACACAACGTTCTGAACACAGCCAACGTTGGAAAATGTCTCACAATTAATGTTTCCCAGCTGAAATAAGAAACCTCGCCATATGCTGGATTTTATGTACACATGACAGCACGTCGACGCTTACACGCTAGAACTCTACTCGCTTGCGTTAGGGGCGACTTTACAACAAAAGTGTACAGTCTGACGTGCTGTCGTGTGTGTACCAAGGTATTTTGGTCTTTGGTTTTAGTATTGATCGAAGCTAAAGACTTATGAAAAGATAAATGGCAAGACTTATGAAAAGATAAACTTTTTAGCAGGACTATGCGAAGCGAAAAGGGATTTAAATAGAAATACATATTATGTAAGTAAGTAATATATTTAATTATGAGCAGAATATTTTAATAATTAGTTATTATCACGTTTCTACCAATAACAATACTCTTACCCCTTACAAAGACGAAACATACAGATTTTGTGACATTTCTGTCGGTAGGTCTAAAAATGTAAAAAAACAACACTAAAATAATAGGTTGCTTAAAATATTTAAAGCTATAAATCAATTTTGTTACACAAAAAGAACTTACGTATCTAACAACAGGCTACATGACCACGTCACAAATTAAAAGCTTTACTTTAAAAATAAATTCCACGGAGGCTTCAGTTTTTGAGCGACTACGGTTCCTTTGACTTACAAGCGAAGCCCTATGGTATCTATTAATAGCTTTAAATGATTTTTATTTCAAAGTGTTTAAGGCTCCGTATAAGGCTAACTAGCGCCGCCAATGTTGAAAAAATCATATCTTCCTTCAGAAGAAGTTTCTGAAAAAATCCTAAGATGAGCTCATGCGCCATGCTTTTCTAGATTTTTAAGTGAAGGTACCCAACTCAATTTCTAGTCTTAAGCTAAAAAATTTTCGATAACCGCCAAAAGCGGCCGTTTTTGGCGGTTATCGAAAATTTTTTAGCTTAAAAGTAAATTTCGAAGAGGGTATCTACACTTAAAAATCTAGAAAAGCATGGCGCATAGGCTCATCTTAGGATTTTTTCAGAAACTTCTTCTAAAGGAAGATATGATTTTTTTAACATTGGTGGCGCTAGTTAGCCTTATACGGAGCCTTAAATAAGCCGAATGGATTTTATCTGCTGGACCAGAATACTCCAGACCTATACATGTCCTAGCCACTGCCCGGGTGATAGGGTGGTAATTTCATTTTGTGCAAGGGAGGGGGTATACCACTGGTTGCTGTAAATAAGCCGTTTCCAAGCTGAATTTAAAGCACTTGATAGATGGCGCTGATGGCACACGGCTGTCTAATTAGCTTTTTCTGTGTATTGCTTTCTCATCTGTGAATCTGTGGGGAAGAGCGTTTGACAGTGTCAATCAGCCAGCGCCATCTTTCAAGCGTTTTAAAATCAGCTTTTATATGGCAAAAGAAAACAGGCCATTGTATGCATGTATGTTGATTTGTGGCTTGATTTGAATCCAATATAAGTTTTGGACGTTGTCGTATATCCTATTGTGGATTTTTAATACAATTTTGTTTACTTAGGTATAAAAACGCTTAAGATATTTACCAGCATTTCGCTCGCTACTTCTTTCAATAACGTTTTAGTACTTCCATTGCAGCCATTTGGCCTTGAAAACGTTTAACACAGCACAGACAAAGATTCACGTTCACATAATAACAAACTATAATCTAGTTTTGCTTATAATTAAAATGAAATAATATTTTTGCAAAATTATTGATTTGACGTGTTTTATTTTATTTAATAATTATTTATCGATTGTGAATAAGTATTGATGTTGTGATGATTATTCGATATGATGTATGTATTTTTTTTGCATGTTTACATCATTTGTTTGATAACATGTACTACATGATGAGTATACTTAGGGAAAGCGCATATAAGCACCGATTCTGGTGTGGTGTTGCTGATAAATCCACAAACAGATTTTCCTTGAGTTGGTCTATCATAGAGTATCATACCATACGACGACCCTCGATATCACGAAGAGCTTTAGGGCCTGTGCAGACGAGGGACTTTTGACGTTTACTAGCGTTTCTAACCCCCGATGAATAATTCGAGGCAGCTGTAAGCGATCTATTTTGACGGTCAATAACTACTAAAATTAAAATTTAAATACCCCCAACATTTTAACGTCAAACAAGAATATCTCACAAACGGCTAAACCGATTTTGATGAAATATGTCTAAGAACACTCGCTAGAAAACCTGCTTTATTAAAAAAAACCTTATCCAAATCGGTTCGCCCGTTTAAGAGCTACGGTGCCACTGACAGGCACACACCCTCAAATAGCAGTCAAACTTATAACACCCTTTTTGCATCGGGGGTTAAAAAGGAGGCCGGAATATTCCTCGTCTGCGCAAGCCTTTAGATTATGTCATCATAAAGCCGGGCGTTGACAAAAGTCGTCTCACTGAATATATTTCTGATGCAATACAATATTTCATACAAAATTTCAGTACGGACAGACGCATTTATTCACGAAGACTGCGCTCTTTTGCTTATAAAAAAAAACTATTCATACAAATTAATTCTTCACAAAAGCCGGAATTACATTAGGAAACTAGTGGCATGAAACTAATTTCGTGACACTAGTTTTACCAACAGTTTCACGTGTAATTTAGTAGTTTCTTAATACATGCATCACGAAATTCACAAAACTACTAAATTACACGTGAAACTGTTGGTAAAACTAGTGTCACGAAATTAATTTCATGCCACTAGTTTCGTAATGTAATTCCGGCTTAAAGGCCTGCTCAAACAACGGACCGTTGCGGACAAAGGCCCGGTTTCTGAATTGAGAATTTTGCTAAGCAAATACTTTACTATCGTTCTGTCACGCTCTTTTGTGGGAAATCTGCAGAGACAGGACGATACTTACCCATTTGCTTAGCGAATTTCTCAATTCAGAAACCGGCAGAAAATGTCCGCGGCGCGCTCTTATTAGTACAGTAATAAGGTTGCACTTTGTCTGCGTATACCGCTTGGCGAGACGAGTTATTGCGCAGACAAAGTGCAACCTTATTACCGCTGTCCGTCGTTTGCGCAGGCCTTTAAGGGAACTAAAAACTTAATTAATAACATTTCGAATGCATAAAATGGCTCTGAATTTGAATACGTTGATCGAAAGGAGGAACACAAAATGGTCTGAGCGAGCCTCCGTGAACTAAAACATCTACATTCACTTAAACTACTTTCACCACGAAGGAGTAAACCGACGAAGAATTCACAGGGGCACTATGTTATTTTTACACTGTGATATAAACGAACCAATCAAATCCATTCATTTTCCACCCCGTAGCAACGCGTAAGGCAGCCACTTACAGACGGAATTTATCCGTAACGGAAAAACGAATGAGGATTCCGAACGCAGCAACTGCATACAATCAATAAAAATCCGGACGGAAAAAAACCGTATGTGTGTAGTAAGTAGGTCCAAAAACTTGTACACAGTCACTGCGTTCGGAATCCCGATTCGATTTCTTTCCGTCCGGTATTCCGTCTGTATGTGGCGAGCCTAAATCAGTGAGCGGTGATTATACAGGATGTTAAAGAAAGACCCTGCCACTTTTTCTATGCAACAATGCTAACTACTTTCACTGTGGGGGCAACTATACAGGGTGTTAAAAGACCGTCAACAAAGCGGGAAACCACGTATTGTCCTCATCATAACGAACATTTTTGCCCAAAGAATTATGCCTGGGAAATCAACGGTTTCCGAGATATTGAGGTTCAAAGTCGGACTTTTCAAAACTTTTTTTTTGCAGAAATGTTTTCATTATCATTTATCAAGTACAACATTTCTTATCAAGAAGCCATATCAAAATTATGTATATTTCCTCCAAAAAATGACTCCAAAATTGCAACCCGTAATGTATTCTAAACATCGGCACCTCAAGTGTACGTAGTATAAACTTATGCCAACGCTTGCGCAAAATGACTTCAGTGCGTTACACGTCCATTGAGTGATAAAATATTTATCAAAATTATAACCTAAAATACCAAAATAATTTCCCATCAATAATTTATCGAAAAAGTACTTTGTTTTGGTGTCTAGTATGCGTGCCTTTCGGGTCTGTTGGCGGTCTTTTAACACCCTGTATAATACTAACTTCTCCTTTGTTTGGAATATCTGAGAATGTAAGTTTGAGATTTCAGTCTTGTACCCGTAGTCATAAACACCTCAGAAACACCTCATAAAACTTAAACTCACAAGGGGTAGGCAGAGACGATAGTGTACCACTTGCCACGATCCTCACTTCCTTTGTGGTTTCCTTATGTGTTCCCAAGGTTGTCTGGAAGAGATCGCTTTTAGAGTTAAGTTATTTTTTAAGAAATTATGTTACATTATTTCTGGAGTGCTATAAAGAGTTATCTTTCTCTCTGTACCTTTTCTTAACACCCTGTATAATGCGGTCACACGCTCTCCATAGGTTTACAGGTCGGTGGCTCACCTAACATTATTCGTCACCTAATCGAAGGTATAAATCATTACGTTCAGTCTCAATTCAGTTTCTTGCGGACTTAGCGGGCGCTTCTTGCTCGTGGTCACGAAAAAACTTTGACAGCCGCTGTTTTTGGATGCCGTAGTACGTTTTGTAGGTCAGTTTCACCTGAAAAAGGGTGAGAAAATCATTTATCAACCGGGTTAATTAATGCAGAGGATCTCCCTGGCGGTTCAGCGTGGAAACGCTGCTAGCGTCATGGGGACCTTTGGGTCGGATGTGGCCCGGGTGGTTTATTTGAGTAGGTATTTGCTTATGGTTATTATTAATTTTATCTTTGACATGTTTTTGTGTTTTATTATTGACATATTAGCCACCAGCGGCCAGCGGCCATACAGTACAACTATTCTAATGGAATGTTAACGTGTAGCCAGTGCAACCGCACTTTTACAGCCAAGATAGGCTACATAAGTCATATGAGGGCACATGACCGACGCCTTCCCCAGCAGCAACAGTCGCCGTGACCGAATCCGGTCGGATGGAATCATCATCATCATTGACATATTATTTTTTCTTTTATTTTTATTTTTTGGACGAAGCATATTTGAATTTTAATATTTTTAATGTAATTATGAAATTGGATGCATGGTTTTTCGTAATCATTTATTTAGTTCATTTATGGTTAACTCAGTTGACAAAGAGGCTGCATCGACTGGGCTCGGCTGGAAGGAGCTAGAGGCTGCCGCGCAAGACCGCGAAAAATGGAGATCGCTTCTTCGAGCCCTATGTCCCTGATAAGGGATAAAAGGATATCATCATCATCATCATTTATGGTTAACTAAAGTAGCGTTATCCGCCTAACCTTGGGACCATACTGGACCAGAGTAGCAGAAGATAGAGCTCAGTGCAGAGAGCTGGAGGAGGCCTATTCCAAGAGGCACGCCAATTTGCGAGACATACTATAAATATTTTTTTTATGACACAACTCCTACTTACTAGGTAGTAAGTTAACTTATTACTTGAAGTTTAAATGTAGATTATGATACGATTTATCGCCGTAAATTAATAAAATTTTCTACACTCGTTTTTTCAGTACTGCACTAAACACAAAAACGAACTAAAACAACGAATGAACGAGCGTGGTTATACAAGGTGTTACAAAAGTACCTAACTCTTTTTACAGGGTGTAACCTACTGGTCAACAGGATGTCAAATCTGTAAAAAAAAGTTGAAAAAAACAATTTTTATTTTATAACCTCAAATTTTAAAAATTTTCAATTGTTTTTGTTATTAGCTCAAATTAAAAAAATATTTTTGTGCGTGTAGGGGCATTTACATAGCTTTGAGTTGTTAAAACATTGTGAAAGTCAATGAAAACAATATTTAAAAAATACTTTTCTCCCGCCACATCGTTTACATTTTATTAATATAAAATTAACGGAACGTCATAGATCAAAAAAAAATATTTAGGTTGTGATCCCTATCACCGGGTGCTATTACCCTGTAAAAAGAGTTAGGTACTTTTGTAACACCTTGTATTTTACTTCGTAGGTATTTGACCGTGCAGCAAGTCGCGGCCGTGCGCCCGCGCCTGTCGCGGCCGTGCGCCCGCGCCTGCGCTCGCCTGTACCGCGACAGCCCTCGCCGTTTGAGCATGAGTAGGCTATTATCCGTCGCGGGCGCCGAAGCTTACTTACTATCTTTATCTGTATTGTGCACCGAACTAAATCCCATAGAATCCGCATTACGTATAAAATCACAATAAAAACGTGTCCCCACAGAAACAAAAGATATCAGTCCCCGAAGCATGACTTTTTATCGAGGCGGATTTATCCAACAAAATGGCGGTTCGTCGAGAGCGATATATAACCCACTATAGACGTCAAAAATGCTGATAAACCGCCATTTTGTTGGCTCCCCCCGCAGCAATAGAACAATACGAAACATCATTTCGACCATACGTCTAATATTCGAATGTCAACCTTATTGCATTAGTGTACAGTTTTACTTTAATTGCATGGACTACGAGCAAATAAGCTCCCAAAGGCAATTTGGGCATCTATTTTTCCAGACACATTTCAGAGTTCTATGTTGTATCTAGTTTTATCCTTGATCGAAGGTATTGTGACACGGGTTACTGCTTTAGAAAATACAAAAATAAGTTATTTCTTACCTCTTCTATTAACTTATGCACCGCCTTATTGTTGGGCGAGGCCTCGTTAGCCTGCCGGAGGTCCTCCAGAGCGTTGTCGTAGTTCGCAAGGGCGTAGTTCGCTTGCCCGCGCCGGTAGAAAGCCTTCTCATTGCGTGCGTCTTGGTACAGCACCTGTACACGGGAATATGGGCATTAAATAATTGAGAGCCGATTCGTTGATAAAAGCGTGTGTGTTTGTTATGTTTTGGAAGAATTTTTTTGCAGAAGAAATTGTAATCAAACTTAGTCCTTTGCATCGTCGTAATGAGATCATTTATACAGCGTCCAGTAACACCTTCACTCACACTAAATGAGTGAAGTGACCACTCGGACGCTGCAGTGCCTGAGACAAATGGCATTTAGGGCAACATTTTGTTATATTTCTCTAAAATGTCTTATCATTCTATACTTATAAAAATATGCATTTATTCATGCTACTAGAAACGACAATAAAAATAAATCTAAGAATTTACAAACACACAAAGCAAAAATAATACCATCATCAATAGCAATAATTGTTCTCACATAGTTTTAGTACATATCCTGAAATACAGAATACAACTGTATTCTAGTTCAGGTAAAGTGTACATTTTTACCTATGTTATATTTTATCTATTATGAATTAATCAAAGCTTCGACAAAAATAAAAAGTCAAATATTAATTGTAGTATAATCCGTGCGGGATCAGAATGGGATAATACCTTTTGGAACTGAGACGCTCGCGGTCCTATAGCGTCAGCATTTCGGCAAACTCTAGTTGTCTATGGCAAACTCGCGTCGAAACTTGCTTGTGTTTTCTGTGCGCGTGGGTGTCTGCTCGAGTTTTATCACGTTTTATTCAATTAATGCAATAACATTTAATCCTTTTAGATTACAACCATTAAACATTTTTGTGTATTTCCAATTTCATAACCCTATGATAGAACGTAGAACCAAAATTTTTTTTACTGACGCTACTCGAGAACTGTCATTTTCGATTCAGTTCCAAAAGGTATTATCCCATTCTGATTCCGCACGGATTATATCTCACATGGTCGCAAAATCTGATGCACGTGGGGTAGTCCTTTAGTTTCAGGTAACACGCCGCTAAGTTCAGGTTGCACTGCAACCGATATGTCATCGCGACCTCTGTATCTACAACAGAAGACAAGAGTTTGTGAATAAAAAATT
Source organism: Zelleria hepariella (assembly GCA_949319315.1). Classification (NCBI taxonomy): domain Eukaryota; kingdom Metazoa; phylum Arthropoda; class Insecta; order Lepidoptera; family Yponomeutidae; genus Zelleria; species Zelleria hepariella. Next base: position 2,507,716 of record OX439380.1, on the reverse strand, counting down.
CCATGGTCCACATCCACATGTGGCAACTATGGAATAACAAGGCCAACTAAGCTGAGAGGATGCTAAACATTTCCCAAAAAAACAAGGCCAACTAAGCCGAGAGGATGCTAAACATTTCCCAAAAAAACAAGGCCAACTAAGCCGAGAGGATGCTAAACATTTCCCAAAAAAACAAGGCCAACTAAGCTGAGAGGATGCTAAACATTTCCCAAAAAAACAAGGCCAACTAAGCTGAGAGGATGCTAAACATTTCCCAAAAAAACAAGGTCAACTAAGCTGAGAGGATGCTAAACATTTCCCAAAAAAACAAGGCCAATTAAGCCGAGAGGATGCTAAACATTTTCCAAAAAAACAAGGCCAATTAAGCCGAGAGGATGCTAAACATTTTCCAAAAAAACAAGGCCAACTAAGCCGAGAGGATGCTAAACATTTCCCAAAAAAACAAGGACAACTAAGCTGAGAGGATGCTAAACAATTCCCAAAAAAATCCCGTGTCTGGGAAAAAAATTAAAAGAAAACCTATCGAAAAAGTCCTTCAATCTCAGTAGATCTCGATGCCAAATCTAAAACTTGTATTATACAGAGTACGAACCAGTGTAACGTCTCTAATTCCTGGGATAGCAGCGTGGCGGGTAATTAATTTTTTTCACAGATATTTTAATTTTGAAACTAAACTGAGCTATTTTTGTTCAGCGATTTTTGTTTCACGGCAATAAAATAGTATTATTTTAATTATTGTAAACAACAGAACAACAAGACGATGATTTTGTTTGTCACTGCCCTGCCCAAAAAACTAGTTGGTATTGGTAAGGCTGGGAGAATTATTGGTCTTTCATTATTGGTAAGGCTGGGAGTATAGGATCATGTATTAGAATACTATAATATTTCTAGCAGTGGAGACTTGTTATTGGCCTTCTGCCGTAAAAAAAATATGCTAAACTTGGTATCGGCTGTAAACAAAAATAGATACCGTACTTACATTGATCCCTCTCCGTAGTGTTTTCTATTGAGGAGATAGCCCCTCTGAAGAAGTCAAGGTACCGCAGACATTTCAAATACTTTCTCGTAGCGGCGCGGTGCCGGCCGATCTCGAAGTAATCATTGCCGCATTGCTTCATTATGGATAAGCTGGATATTAGTTGTGGAGGCTGTGTAGGAAAAACAATATTTTTAGGCGCTACCCCTTACCCGGGCATTATAAAACTATTTGGAGCGTAGGCTGTTTGGGCGCGACTTCTCTACACTTGCCACGAAAGAAGAGACTTGAGATACCACGTGGTTTGACATGCGCAGTGACGATTTAAGGCCTGCGCAAACGACGGACAGTTGTCCGCGGCGCGCTCTTATTATAACAGTAATAAGGTTGCACTTTGTCCGCGCAACCTCGTCCCCGCTGGCGGTATACGGTATAGGTCACTATAGGTTAGCGGTAAGAGGTCTGAAAGAGGTCTGTGGCCCTTTGGGCGGCCTAAAAACTCTCACAACAGGGGTGGCCACTACCTCACATGATAACCTACCTAGAGGTCTGAGTGCGGAAAGCGGATGCGTTGACTAACGCTCTCGCCCTCTAGGCTGTAGCTGAAAACCAGCGATCTGTTCTCACTATAGATAATAACGCTGAGTTACGGCCCCTTTGTACTGCTGCGACACAGACTCTGTACCTACATAATATTTTGTCAGCTCTAATTTTGTATTTTTTTTTTCAACATGTGTTTTTGCTTCTGAATTTGTTGTTTATTATTGTGTGTGTCAAGAAGTACAAATAAATGCATGAATCTGAATCTGAATCGGAAAGGGACCGGGCGTCATCGGAGCCTTGGAAAGAGGTGCGGGAGGCGTGCTCAAGTCATTTCTTTCGTGGCACGTACTGTACTTACAGTGATGTCATTGCGCCGGTAGTCGACCGGATATTCCGGCAGGCGGTCCGGAGTTCCGTCGATGCAGCTTGTGTTCCGTTCGTTCAGTTCTCTCAATTGGCCGCAGTCCACTATAACGCAGTCCTGAAAAAAATATAAATTTTAAGCACGACTACTTCTCTTGTATGAAAATTCTGAAGGACAAAAGTCCAAGGTCACTCTACCAGCGACTGAAAATATATCGGACCAAATCTGTAGAAAACATCGGTTGTCTGTGGAAAGAGGGTCGAATAGCAAGAAATCGTAAGAGGTAAAAGTCCCAAACTCTGCGGAGGTAGCATGTCTTTTATCGAGGCGGATTTATCCAACAAAATGGCGGTTTATCAGCATTTTTGACGTCTATAGTGGGTTATATATCGCTCTCGATTTTGTTGGATAAATCCGCCTCGATAAAAGTCATGCTACGGGGGCTGCAGTGGGCAGGGGTGGGCTGGCATAATAGGTATGGCTTCAATACACCAATTCTGTCCCCGTAGCATGACTTTTATCGAGGCGGATTTATCTAACAAAATGGCGGTTTATCAGCATTTTTGACGTCTATAGTGGGTTATATATCGTCGAGAGTGTTATATAACCCACTATAGACGTCAAAAATGCTGATAAACCGCCATTAAATCCGCCTCGATAAAAGTCATGCTCCCCCCGCTGGAGATTACAACGGGCAGCTGTCAAAAAAATATTCTCATTTCCATCGAGGAGTGTTTTATATTTAAATTTCTTGGAATTTGCCTCCGGGGGCCGATTCTCGGTCGAAATGGAATATCAAAGCCAAAGAGCAAAAACCTTGCGTGTTTGACATCTCGAGAATTATAGCTCCCTGAACCGCGCAAAGCTACAATGGAACGTGCAGTGGCGGATCCAGGATTTTGATTTGGGAGGGGCTTGAGCCCAATGATGGTAGGTTTTATCAAGATAAAGTAAACACAAATTCGGAACGCAAAGTTTTTTATCCGAAAGTCCGTTATTGGCTTAATCTTATCTTTAGACAATATTGAGAAACTAATTTATTTTTATTTTGGTTCATTAGTTTGGATTTTACAACGTTTCAAAGATACGGTTTTATGACGTCACGCGACGGTCTGCATACTGTTGGCGGTCATAGGAACAAAACATTTTAGCGCATAAAAACAAAACTACTGGACCAAAATAAAAAATATTTAAATTAGTTTCTCAATATTGTCTAAAGATAAGATTAAGCCAATAACGGACTTTCGAACAAAAAACTTTGCCTTCCGAATTATACAAATTTTGGTATATGCTTTTGGTACTCTGTGTCGCCCGGCGGATTCTGGGATCAAGTTCTGCGTTCTGGGACCCTAATATTTTTCATGGAGGGACGCTTTTGGGGGGGGGGGGGGGGCTTGAGCTCGTGTAAAGGGCAAAAAATATGTATGTAGAACTCACAACGCAAGGCCGACAGTCTTCATCCAGGCTATACCGCTGTATCTCCTGCAGAATACCGATTCCCGTGAGCACCCGTCCGAACACAACGTTGCTTCCGTCCAGGTGTGGACACGGCACTGTTGTTATGCAGAACTGGGACCCGTTTGTGTGCGGCCGGCCTTCGTTCGCCATGCTTAGGACGCCTTCTTCGTGCTGGGAAAGAAAGACACTTACAGCACCATGGACAAAGTAATATACACTCTAATTTTTTTTTTGTTTGCGAAGGCATTGTGCTCCAATAGATAAACCAGTCACCTCGTTACGTCTGTGTCGGCAAACAGCGGGCAGTCGTCGGTGATGTGAGACAATGAGAACCGAAATTAATTGGCTATCTCGACATAAATAGAGGTAAGTAAAACCGTTTATAAAATAAAAGTCATGGTTAAGTACATGAAGACTTCCGTACGGGGTCGAAAATAGTCGGCTAGGTAGGTGAAACTAGCATTATAAAATGTTCAATATGAACTGAGTAAGCACGAAAGAAAGTAAATCATTCATGTATTATTAATAAGCTTTCAGAACTTAAAAAAAAAAAACTAGGGAACTTCCCCGAAAACTCACTAACATCGTCCCGTGCATAGTCAAAAAACCCCGCGCGCAAAGAAAAATTTACAAAATCAATTCCTGTATCAGATACACTAAACCAGGGGTTCCCAACCTTTTTTTGTCTACTGCCTACTTTAAGAATAAATTATTTTTTAACGCCCCCCTTTTTAAACATACTTAAAAACCGCTAAGTACTTATAACTGATTATTGAAACGCAACTTTATAGTATTCGGACAGAGTATCTTTTTTTTTTCTGGCTCTCTTACCGCCCCCCTTTAGGCCTGCAGCGCCCACAAGGGGGCGTTATCGCCCACGTTGGGAAAGACTGCACTAAACGAATCGAAAAAGTACACATACAGAACACTAGAATTAGGTGAGAGCTATCTAACAAAGCCAGTTTCGTGCCCGTAATCACGTTATCTCACAAACACGAAATATGTCATCGTATTTAGAAGTCTAGATGCCAGAAATAGCCTAGCAATAACATTTGTGAATATTATTATCGTGGACCAGTTTTTGTGTGCTGCATCGTCAGTTAGCAACAGATATCAATGACCTGAGATGGACCTGAGCATATTAACATAATAATCAATTTATACGACCCACTGATACCGCATAATAATACAGGGTGTTAAAAGACCGCCAACAGACCCGAAAGGTAGGCATACTAGACACTAAAACAAATTACTTTTTCGATAAATTATTGCTGGGAAATGATTTTGTTTTCTTAGGTAATAATTTTGGAAAATATTTTATTACGCAATGGAAGTGTAATGCAGAGAAGTCATATTACGAAAACGTTGACATATTTTTTTGTTACTTACGCTCGAGGTGGTTAAAAATACATTGCGGGTTGTAATTTTAACGTCGTTTTATGAAAGAAATATAAAAAAAAATGATATGGCTTCTTGAAGAGAAATGTTAAGTCCTGGATGCTGAGTAAATTTCTACACAAAAAAATTTTTGAAAAGTCTGACTATGAACCTCATTATCTCGGAAACCGTTGATTTCCCAGGCATAGTTCCTTGGGCAAAAATTTTCGTTATGATGAGGACAACACGTGGTTTCCCGCTTTGTTGGCGGTCTTTTAACACCGTGTATATCTCGGGGAGAAATGATTGACTTTGTCTGATTAGCAATTTAATGTTTTATTTTACGGTAAATTTTTTTCATCATAATAAAACTTAATAATATGTTTCCCTAGGTTAGTCCTCAATAAAAAAAACTTTCTCGATCCCTAGCTAGACTGATGTGTGTATTTTTTTGTGTGGATTGTCCAGTCTATGCTCGTTAGTTCTCTTTCTATTGAATAAAATTACCTGTAAAATAAAGTTTTCGTCAGGAAATGTGGGTCCGTATATGCTTTCGCCGCCGCTGCCATCGTTTGAGATAATGTCTCCACTCTGCACCATGAACTGGACGATGGCTGCAATCAATGTCCATAATTTCTTCAATTAGAATGAACATTTGAATGGTGAAGAAGCGTAGATTACAAAGCTGATGATCAGGCGCAGTATTATAGGTAATTTTAATAGAAAATATCTCAAAATCTAAATCAAAGACGTTTTCTACGTCTGTCTGTTTGTATATTCGCTAACTCCTCCTAAACTATGCAACGGATTTTGATGCAGTTTTCACCATTGGTTAGTTATTTTATCGCGGAAGGCTCAATACAAACAATATATCTTAATTATCTTCTTTTTCTAAATTGCACCCATGCGACTAGTTATGAAATAAGTTATTTGAATAATAAGAAAATATTGTTACACATCCAAAATGTTTTCTTAGGTTTGCAAGAGCACTATACTAATTGAGATTTAATTAAATGTCTTCAATCAGTAGGTACATAAACTAATAAATGGAAAAAAAAAGAAAATTATTTTATTTTTATCTAAATTAAACTATACTTTTACAGATTTCAATCTGTAAATGTATAGTTTTGTTTACTTCCATCCAATACATACTTTATGAACTCCTTACCTTTATGAAACTTGCACCCCTTGAAGTATAAAGGCTTCCCGCTGGCGCCCACGCCGCGCTCACCGGTGCAAAGGGCTCTGAAGTTTTCTGCGGTTTTCGGGACCACATCCTTCCGAAGTTCACATATGACACGGCCCGCTGAAAATTATAATTATACTACAGGATGTTTCTTTTATTTGCTAAGATGTATAAAAGGATTTAAAATCACTTTGTTTATTTATTGTATCCCCAACATAGGTCAGGAATTAACGGGTCTGTAATTTTTCCAAACTAATTTTATATTGTTTAGTTAGTATATAAAAGCTAAAATAAGACAGGAAAATAAATAAAATAGCTCATGACATGTTTACAAACATATCTATCTCTTGCAACCATCATAAACAAGTGAGTAATAAGCAAACATACTGGAGAACTAATAGCTGTAGATGTAAATAGAATTTATGGAGCAAATAACTTACCGAGTTCGCCTTCTATGGCTATATCCAAATACACTAAGGGGTTTATTTGTAAATCTTGCTTCTTAGGTTGCATTGTTTCAGCATAAGTGGGGGGGCCAGTGAAGGCCGCCAAATTCGTCCCCGGTAAATGGTAAGGAGTGCGAAGAGTAGAGAGACGAAAAGGTGAGCACACAGTTTCTAAGCATTTAGAGACTTTAGACGAACGAACACAATACTTTAACTGACTGACTCAATGTTTTCTAACAAAATTATTGAAAAAAATCTGCAATAAAAGTGCTCCCAAACAAAAAATTACCACAGAATATTATTTTTCGGGAAGTCATGTGTCAAGAAACGCTTCCATCAACTGATGAAAAGGTTTTCTGTGAAGCAGTTGCGTTCCAAAATATTTTTCGTATTTGGTCACTACCACAGACCAATGAACGGATCTATCTGTAAGCGATTTTTGACACAAATTAAAATCGGCTCGTCCCTGTCAGTTGCGTCATCCACGTATTGCTGAGAAAATGTACTAATTTATTGTTTTTAGGGCGCAAAAAGCAGTGCTACTGGGTAATTAACTCCTTTAGTATTTCATTAAACATTTGCTTAACAAACCAAACCCCAAAACACCACTTACGCACTTAACTCTAACCAATAAACAGGTTTGTATTTATCCTTATCTATTTTCACCTGAAACTTGCTCTTTACAGCTTCAAGATGTCGTCGTCGGGTATTTACATACTGGACGTGAAAGGCAAGGTCCTTATATCAAGGAACTACCGCGGGGATGTCGATTTAGGCGTCATTGATAAGTTCATGCCATTGTTGATGGAGAAAGAGGAAGATGGCCTTCTGACCCCGTTACTGCAGACCACAGATTGTACCTTTGCATTTATCAAGACCAACAACTTGTACATTGTGTCGACGACCAAGAAAAACGCCAACATAGCGCTTGTTTTCGTATTCCTTTACAAGATAGTTGAGGTAATGACCGAATACTTCAAAGAACTTGAAGAGGAGAGCATTCGCGATAATTTCGTGGTCATTTACGAGCTGCTCGACGAGCTGATTGACTTTGGCTACCCACAGACAACAGACAGCAAAATCCTGCAAGAGTACATAACCCAAGAAGGCCACAAACTTGAGATGCAGCCGAGAATCCCCATGGCCGTCACAAATGCTGTATCCTGGAGGTCAGAAGGCATCAAGTACAGAAAGAACGAAGTGTTCTTAGATGTTATTGAGTCTGTAAACCTTTTGGCTAACGCTAATGGCAATGTGCTACGAAGCGAGATTGTTGGTGCAATCAAAATGAGGGTTTATCTATCGGGCATGCCAGAGCTGCGTTTAGGTTTGAATGATAAGGTGCTGTTTGAAAGTACCGGGAGAGGAAAGTCCAAGTCCGTGGAGCTTGAGGATGTAAAATTCCATCAATGCGTCAGATTGTCACGTTTTGAAAACGACAGGACCATCTCTTTCATTCCTCCGGACGGAGAATTTGAACTCATGTCGTACCGGCTGAACACCCATGTGAAACCGTTGATTTGGATTGAGTCTGTCATTGAACGGCATGCCCATTCGAGGGTTGAATACATGATCAAGGCTAAGTCTCAGTTCAAGAGGCGTTCGACAGCCAATAATGTTGAGATCATCATACCGGTACCAGCTGATGCTGACTCTCCCAAATTCAAGACCACCATCGGTAGTGTCAAGTACACACCGGAGCAAAATGCCATCACTTGGTCTATCAAATCATTCCCAGGGGGTAAAGAGTACCTAATGAGGGCGCATTTCGGTTTGCCATCCGTTGAATGTGAAGATATTGATGGCAAACCCCCAATACAAGTCAAGTTTGAGATCCCCTACTTCACTACCTCTGGGATCCAAGTGAGATACCTAAAGATCATTGAAAAGAGTGGATATCAGGCCCTGCCATGGGTCCGGTACATCACACAGAACGGAGACTACCAACTAAGAACTAATTAAGCGAAGTCCACTATTTCTATCTTAAAATACATTCCTTTATTTTATGAATAAGTTTGCACGATATTTGGTTCCGAGCATTCAATCGCTAAGTGTAAGTATTAATGGAATTAGTATTATGTACCTATTTGACACTGTAATAAAATTAATTTTAATAAATTATGTATGTCTATTCTTTGCAAGATGTGGTTTTCAATGGTCGAGCTATCAGTATCTTAAACCCTTTAATTTTTAACAATTTTTGTAGTGCAAACTGCAAATCTTTTCTATCTTTGAAAGCGGCTTCACCGTAGATTTATAATGATATCTCTATTTTACTTTTTCTAATAAATAGCGCAATGGTATAAGCATAGCCATAGGATTTCCTAATCAAGAACGAAGCTTCATTGAATTTTGGAACGCAGTGGAATCATCTGTCGACATCACAGATTACTTGTTGTGATAATCTGTAGTTTGTTTTTGTTTTGAAAATGAGTGCACCGATAGAATGATTTCCTCAAAAATTACTTGTAAAAGGCACAAGTTATTTGTAAGAAACGTTAATAAGCTGCACAAAACGTATAAAAGATGTTACTGTGATATATTACCGTCAAGCATAACAAGAATAATAAGAAACAACACTGAAAGTGAAGCTAACCTAAAAGAAGAGAAACTCGAGACAAAACCAAAGAATGTCTCAAAGGAATTTAGAGTTAACGAGTTTAATATACAGATGGTATCGAAGAACATCTACGATCAGCTATTCAAGACTCCTAGAGCATCTTTGGACCCAAAAATCGTCAAAAGGTTCGTAACCATTTCATACCTATACCGTCTTCTTTCTTTCTTAAAAAAAAAAAACGTTTTCCTTTCTCAAAAAAACTACTTCATCAACTTACAAACCGAATTCACAACGTATTGTGCGAGATCTAGTAAAATATCAACTATAATTTGCCTCCACTACCTACATTCAAAATAAAAACTTAAAATAAATTATCACACCTCCCACAGTTGCCAAGCTGACCTAAAGAAGCACGGTATAGACTACACGCAGTGCGAGCATATACCAGATGTGGAGATTCAGCTGCCAAAGCTTGAGGGTGCTGATGTAGAAGAGCATTTCTACAACATCGGAGAAAGACAGTCTGCAGAGTACAGGCTTTTACTGGAAAAGCTGGTGAGCTGTGAGCTACCACCAGTGCCTGAGGTAATTTAGTTACTTGTTCATACATATATTTTCTGTAGCAGACAAACAAAAAAATATTATTTAAGGCCCAGTAGGACACACAACTAGCGCCGCCAATGAAAAAAAAATCATATCTTCTTTTTGGATTCTTTTTGCTAAAAACTGTCCTGCAAAATCTCAACGCAAGGCTTAACTATTTTTAGGACTTAGGGTTTGGATTCCAGATCCTAGAACTTAAGAATGCATTCGATTCTCGTCAAAAGTGTGACTTTTGGCGAGAATTAATTGCATTCATATCTTTTAAAAAAAGATATGATTTTCTTTTCATTGGCGGCGCTAGTCGTCCTACTGTGCCTAAAGGTGACTTAAAAAATTTGAAAGAGTTTGGATAAAAAGTTATTTCTATTGTTTTTTTTTACTTGGTTTGCTTATCCTCTACTTACAGAGCTGGTCAGCCGCCGCCGGCTGGACGCGTTACGCGGCCGACGCGCCGCCGCAGCAAGTGCCTTGCCCGCCAGATGACGCTCTGGTGTTCGACGTGGAGGTCCTTATGACCGCCGGCAAGAGGCCCACTTTGGCTTGCGCAGTCTCGCCGCACGCTTGGTGAGTTTTCTCAAGACGGTGGTATAGTCACTTGCGCCGCCAAAGTGCCTTGTCCGCCAGGTGACGCTCTGGTGTTCGACGTGGAGGTCCTTATGACCGCCGGCAAGAGTCCCACTTTGGCTTGCGCAGTCTCGCCGCACGCTTGGTGAGTTTTCTCAAGATGGTGGTATAGTCACTAGCGCCGCCAAAGTGCCTTGTCCGCCAGGTGACGCTCTGGTGTTCGACGTGGAGGTCCTTATGACCACCGGCAAGAGTCCCACTTTGGCTTGCGCAGTCTCGCCGCACGCTTGGTGAGTTTTCTCAAGATGGTGGTATAGTCACTAGCGCCGCCAAAGTGCCTTGTCCGCCAGGTGACGCTCTGGTGTTCGACGTGGAGGTCCTTATGACCGCCGGCAAGAGTCCCACTTTGGCTTGCGCAGTCTCGCCGCACGCTTGGTGAGTTTTCTCAAGATGGTGGTATAGTCACTAGCGCCGCCAAAGTGCCTTGTCCGCCAGGTGACGCTCTGGTGTTCGACGTGGAGGTCCTTATGACCGCCGGCAAGAGTCCCACTTTGGCTTGCGCAGTCTCGCCGCACGCTTGGTGAGTTTTCTCAAGATGGTGGTATAGTCACTAGCGCCGCCAAAGTGCCTTGTCCGCCAGGTGACGCTCTGGTGTTCGACGTGGAGGTCCTTATGACCGCCGGCAAGAGTCCCACTTTGGCTTGCGCAGTCTCGCCGCACGCTTGGTGAGTTTTCTCAAGATGGTGGTATAGTCACTAGCGCCGCCAAAGTGCCTTGTCCGCCAGGTGACGCTCTGGTGTTCGACGTGGAGGTCCTTATGACCACCGGCAAGAGTCCCACTTTGGCTTGCGCAGTCTCGCCGCACGCTTGGTGAGTTTTCTCAAGATGGTGGTATAGTCACTAGCGCCGCCAAAGTGCCTTGTCCGCCAGGTGACGCTCTGGTGTTCGACGTGGAGGTCCTTATGACCGCCGGCAAGAGTCCCACTTTGGCTTGCGCAGTCTCGCCGCACGCTTGGTGAGTTTTCTCAAGATGGTGGTATAGTCACTAGCGCCGCCAAAGTGCCTTGTCCGCCAGGTGACGCTCTGGTGTTCGACGTGGAGGTCCTTATGACTGCCGGCAAGAGGCCCACTTTGGCTTGCGCAGTCTCGTCGCACGCTTGGTGAGTTTGTTATATAATTTCTTCTTTTTTTATGCGTTTTTGGCAAAAAAATAGCATCTAGATCCTAAATCTATGAATACAAACTTCACAAGAAAAAACGGTTACTTTTGACTTGTGCGGGTTTATTCATAGGTTCTAGGATCTGAGATCTAAGTCTTAAGGCGCTGGGCATAGTGAATTATCCCGCGCGCAAAGAAAAATGCACAAAATCGAGTCCTGTATCAAATACACCAAAAAAATCGAAAATGTTCACATATCATACCGTAGAATTAGTTGAGACCTATCTAACACAGCCAGTTTCATGTTGATATCCATAACAGATTGCAAGATATTTTGCTTGAAAAAAAGTGCGCCGCCTATTTTTTTTCAAGCAAAATATCTTCAAAACGTTTATGAATGTCAACACGACACTGGCTGTTTTAGATAGGTCTCACCTAATTCTAGGGTTTGATATGTGAACATTTTCAATTTGGTTAGTGTATTTTGATATCATCATCATCATCATCATTGGCAGCCTCTGTTGGTCCATTTCTGAACATAGGCCTCTCCCAAAAAATTCCAGTGTTGGCGGTTTACCCCACCGGAGGCGTCTACCGACCATCCTGCGGGACGCCAGTCAAGTTTACCAGTCAAGTTTACCAGTCTAGTTTACCAGTCAAGTTTATCAGTCAAGTTTACCAGTCAAGTTTACCAGTCAAGTTTACCAGTCAAGTTTACCAATCAAGTTTGCCAGTCAAGTTTACCAGTCAAGTTTACCAGTCAAGTTTACCAGTCAAGTTTACCAGTCAAGTTTACCAGTCAAGTTTACCAGACAAGTTCCAAGTACATTCATCATCATCTTCGGCCCACATTTGCCCACTATTGGGTATAGGTCTTTTCACTTGGTTTCTCGACTATAATTTAAGTAATTTTAAAAACTTATAATAAGAGTTCAGGAATTTAGAATAAGTAAAATAAGTGCGCATATTAGGAAAGCGAATCTCTTTCACCCAAACTTATATATCTGCCTGAAGAGGCCTTTTGTAAAATAAAACTTTACCTTAACTTTTAAATATATTCTTGCACGGAATTTTGAGGTTTCATTTATTTATTTACACTTACTATTACCCTCGTTCGGCCTTCTGCCGGGCGAGGAAAATTCCCATTACATTTTGGCCTAATCGCGGATGTCATCCGCCCAGCGCCTGGGTAGGCGGCCTCGTGGCCTGCTATTTTGCCATGGTCTCCATTCTACTGGCTATGTGGCCTGCCCAGATCCATTTGCTTCGTGTGATGATGCTAACCACGTCTACAACAAGTATTTTGATACAGGAATCGATTTTGTGCATTTTTCTTTGCCGTCACAATGCACGGCGCCTTAAGTCCTAAAAAATTTTTAAGACTAGGGTAGAGAACTTGAGGTCCTTGACTTTCCTCAAGGCTCAATACAACTTAATACCAACTTATACAATCTTCAAATTAAAGTACTGCCTTTCAGTACATAAGCTAGTACGTACAAAATTAGTTAAAATATTTTCTTCGATTTTTTTCAACTCGATCGGTCCAGTAGTTTCGCTGTAAATTGACTGTAATAGACAGACAGACGCACGAGTGATCCCATAATAATGGTCTGTTTTGCCTTTTGAAGTACGGAAGCCTAAAAACGCGGAAGTTTCAGAAATAGGCATAAAAACTAAATTCAATGTAGGGCTAGTAATAGGCAGTATTTATCCCACTGCACTACTCAATATTTAACTCCTCAGGTACGGCTGGATATCCAAGCCACTAGCCAATAAAGAAGAGCACAAATTCTACTCTGACATCACATACGAGTCTCTAATACCTCTAGAGACAGACCAAGATGATATGCCCTACGGAGATATGGACAGGGCAAGGATCGTGGTGGGGCATAACGTGTCCTACGATAGGAGTAAAGTGAAGGAACAGTATCGACTTAATAGATCAGGTGAGATGACATTTGTTGAACGAGCGAGCGAACAATCCGGCGTTTGTATGAATGATGAGCCAAATCGGTTGAGGGGTTGCCGAGATATGGGGTTGCAATGCGAGCGCGCCTGCGTAAATGGTGTTAGCAAAAAGTTACACTCGCGAGTTCACAGTTCGGCGCGAACCACTAGTTTAATACACAGTTGAATAGGACGGTTTTTAGCGCATACAGCGAACGTTTTTATCTGTTCCAACTTCTCTATCTAGATTCTAACCAGTAAAAATCCTTAGGTCCTGTCTAAACATCACCCACACACTACAGCATCTTCCATTGGCCGTTAGAGTTGCCACCACATCATCATCATCGCGTTAAAAAATTCGCTCGGGACAGGACTCGAACCCGTAACCTAACTTAACATGCAAATAAATATTCTTAATTTGCAGGCCTTCGCTTCATGGACACAATGTCCATGCACACATGCGTCAGCGGCGTGACGAGTTACCAGAGGGCCATTCTGAAGTCCAAGAACAAGGAACCAGCGGCTGCTGACGAGGGATGGATGGACATCAGCTCGCTTAACAGCCTTACTGAGGTGAGGTTGCTTCCTCTTTACGAATCATCTACCTTTGATCGACTCTATTTTTGAGCGAGCGAAGCTACAGAAGTTCTCTGAGTCTACTTGAACAATCCGGCGTTTGTATGTATTCACTTTTAATGACTCGCGATATTCACACATTTGTTGAGACACACACACGCCTTTGTTGAGTGTTGATGACTATAATGTCTAAAAGCTAACTAAGCAACCTACTTTCTATGTTTAAGGCACAATAGGACGCACAACTAGCGCCGCCAATGAAAAATAATCATATCTTCTTTTTGGATGCGTTTTTTGGTAAAAACTCTCCTGCAAAATCTCAACGCGAGCCTTATCTATTTTTAGGACCCAAGGTTTGGATTCCAGATACTAGAACTTAAGAATATATTCGATTCTCGCCAAAAGTGGCGCTATTTGTGCGTTCTACTGGGCCTTAAGAGGCCCCTTCAGGACCGTGGAAACTCAGTGACGGCCAAGCGTGTGAAACACTGTTTTCTATAGCTGTTTCACCCAGAGCGAGACGGGACGCGGGAAAAGTGAGATGCAATGCGGCTGTATGAGTCTACGTGTGTTCGTGTCCTTTCGCGAGTATCTAGTTGTAGTTGTAATGTAATAGATCTATTTTCCAAATTTTTTTTGTAGTTCAGCTGCCATTTCTACAATTTATTAGGTATTTCAAAAATCTATATTTTCTGCCAAGTACAACACTTTATTGATGTTCCCAAGGTAGTTAGACTCCAATAGACAGTGTAATAATGTAAGTAAATAACAGCTGAAAGTAACCCCTTTTTCGGTGCGAAAAACGCATCGCTGTAATTTCTTTCAGGCAATTTTTTTTTATTATAAAAACTATTTGCAAACCTCCGTATTGGTCATCTACTGATATAAACCAAGTTTCAGCAAAATCCAGCATGTAGATTAGAAATTAAACCGGAACTACGTTTGTATGGGAAAATGGTGCTCTATCGCCCTCTTAAGCGGCTGCTGACCTTACAGTCTTACAGCACCATCTATTGGCAATCCTTCCTACTTACAATCAGCTGTCTTTCTCTGTAGGTCCACAGATTGTACTGCGGCTCATCGCTAGACAAAGACCCTCGGGACACGTTTGTCTCGGGCTCCCTGCCGGCGGTCCAGGACGACTTGCAAGGACTGATGACGTACTGCGCCAGTGACGTCATCGCTACGTGGCGCGTGCTCCGGCGGCTGCTGCCGCTGTTCGTTGAGCGGTTCCCGCACCCGCTCACTATGGCTGGGATGCTTGATCTAGGTAAAACACTTATTGCCGGTTTCTGAACTGAGAAATTCGCTAAGCAAATGGTTAAGTATCTTCCTGTCTCTGCAGATTTCTTACAAAAGAGCGTGACAGAACGATAGTAAAGTATTTGCTTAGCAAAATTCTCAATTTTGAATGAATTGAGAATTTCACTAATCAAATACTTAAGTATCGATCTGTCACATTCTTTTGTGTGACATCTGCAGAGACAGAACGATACTAAGCATTTGGTTAGTGAAATTCTCAATTCAGAAATCGGAGGTTAAGATTTGCAAGCCTTAAATAGGTTGAATGTTCTCAGCTTTCAAATATGAACTATTTTAACATCTGAAATTTACCTACCACGTTCAAAGAAAATAAATATCTTGAATCTTGAGGTTAGGCCTTTTCAGAAATCGGAGGTTAGGCCTTTTCAGAAATCGGAGGTTAGGCCTTTGCATCTACGTAATGAGATGTTTTAAGGCTCTCCCACACAGGCGCTTTATTGCGTTTGCGTTCCTGCGATATCTGTTATCGGTACATTTTATATCAGGAACGTTGCGGCGTTCTTATCGCAGCAGTATGTAACTCCATGGCGATCCTAATACAAAATGTATTAAAAACAGATATCGCAATAACGCACCTGTGTGGGGGAGCCTTTATACAGCGTCCAGTGGCAAATTCACTCACTCACACTAGATGGATGAAGAGACCACTCGACGCTGCAGTGCCTGGGACATTGTTTTAGATGGAGTAGGCTTGCCCAGCATGAAAGAAAACGGCCTTTTCTTCCCGATTTTTTCATATCGAAAAACCTCACACAACACAGACAGAATGAATAAATATCAAGTATCATTCAGCGCGCTTTCATAATCATGAACGCACGAAATTACGAGGGTTTTTATTTATGTCTGGCCAGCCGACTAGTTTCAAACTTCATTCGGAATCCTTATTCACGGAGTAAGGATGGAGTTCGTTTAACTAAGAATTTGATTCTATTTTACAGGTTCAACCTACCTCCCGATAAACACCAACTGGCTCCGCTACATAGAGTCGGCCGAAACGGTTTTCGAGGACCTAAAACTGGAGTCCAGGCAGCTGCTCTCTCTAAAAGCGGACGAAGCTTGCAGACTAATGGACGACGAACTTTACAAGAAAGACCTCTGGATGTGGGACCAGGATTGGTCCATACAGCCTTTGAAGTTAAAGAAGCAAAAAGTCAGTAAAAAGAAGGCGAAAAAAGAAGACACAATCGAGATCGCCGAAGAACCTCAACGGCCAGTAGTAATTGAAGAAACAAAACCGATTAATCAAGATGTGCTCAGCGAGGAATACATACAGTTGCAAGCCATAAAATATAAAAAAGAAACACCAACAAAAACAATAGAAGATCTGAGCAACAAGTTCAAATACCTCTATGATATGAAAGAGTTACTTCCGGTGAAGAGACCGTTTTTGCCCGGATATCCGGCGTGGTACCGGAAACTGTGCAGCAAGCCGGGTAAAGATCCTGATTGGGTACCGGGGGCTAATAATATTACCACTAGTATGCAGGTGGGTAAACGAACACTCAAATTCATATTTACATCTATTACATATAAACAAAAATGTCTTGAGCGATTTCTGTTTTTGATTAACTTTTTTCGGATTTCTCTCAGAATTCCAGGTGGCTTCACCATCTTCATGCATTTTCGTATTCTTTTCATTAATACAATTAATATTAGCCCCATAATAAAATTGATTGTATTTCCCTAAAAAACTGGAACTTTTTGTAACGTGAAATTGTGAATAGATTCTAAAGCAGATAATTCAGCAGATTCTAAACCTTCATAATTATTGTAAGAAAACGGGATTCTTGCATGGTGCCTGCAACGGTGCCGAAATATCGGAAACTCCAACAAAATAAATCGTGGTAAGAATCCAGTTTTCTTACAATAATTATGTCTGAAAATCACGAAAGTTCAAAAAAGCATACAGATAATCTTCCTTCCAGATAACGCCAAAACTCCTCCGTCTATCCTGGGAGGGCTACCCCCTCCACCATACATCGGACGACAAGTGGGGATTCCTAGTTCCGTTTACCCGGGAGAGACCAGTGACCTACGAACCAGTGCCGGATGACCCGCAGATCCCTTTGGAGCAGCTGGTGCAGAAGTGTCCCGTTGTCTGGTCGAGCGGGAGCCGTGAGTTTGGAGAAGATGGCGGCAGTAAGGGCATGGAACGGCTTGCTAGGAAGGTTGAGGTAAGTACGTGTTTGTTTTTTTTTGTTGTTGTAAAAACGCGAAGCAAAAGGAGGTTCTTTTATGTTTGTATAATTCCTCGCTTCGTTTGTATAATTCGGGTGCATTGACTTACTGAGAGGTTTCGAAAATAGAGGTATGGTTAGATTTGATAACATTTTACAAAATGGAGCTCAATCACTCCTCTTACCGATTCTCGACTATGCTGACACCTGCTATCTCGACCTTACCGAAGAGCAGCTAACTAAACTTGAGCGACTTCAAAACTTCAGCATACGGTTCATATTTGGTTTACGTAAATATGACCACGTTTCAGACTATCGCTATAAGCTCAAGTGGCTCCCCATTCGTCTCCGCCGGAATGCACACACTTTGTTTCTCCTGTACAGCATTCTGTTCAATCCAGCCACCCCATCCTACCTAAAAGAACGCTTCCATTTTCTCCATTCTACCCATAGCCTGAATCTCCGATCATCCCACAACCTGCTCCTTAGTTTGCCCTCCTATACCACCCAATTCTACGGTTCCTCATTTTCAGTACAGGCAGTTAAGCTGTGGAATGCTCTGCCTGTGGAGGTGAGAAAAGCCAAATCCCTACCTATTTTCAAGGGAATGGTAAAAAGACTGTATCTCACTGGAAATTTCCAATAATTATCTTCTGTTGTTATCGTATGTGTATGTATCTATGTACAATTGTACAATATGGTGTATATAAGTATGTTTATTATATCTGTAGGTATAAGTACCTATATGGCTATAATAATATATATTAGTTTGTGTATTGATATAATATGTACGTTTAGAATATTGTATCTATTTAATGGGTATTATTATGTATTTGTAACTGGTAAATATATTTACATCCCACATTTGTAACTTTCTTAGGTATATTTAATTATTTTCCTATGTTATATTTATGTACACTAATCTACCGAATATTATATTATCTCTGTCCTGTCCATCCAATGGTTGCCTGGCAGAGATCGCTTTTAGCGATAAGGCCGCCAATTGTATGCATACTGATTAGTTTAAGAATTACTTTGTAAATTATTTTCGTGTACAATAAAGAGTTTTCTATCTATCTATCTATCAATGGCGGCCGCTGTGCACCGCAAAACATTGGAAATTGGATGAAAACTATCGGCTATCATGGAAGCAGTAAGGGCATGGAACGACTTGCTAGGAAGGTTGAGGTACTAGTATTTTTGCCCTGGGGGCTTTTTCTCGGGGCTCGTATTCGACACTTCTCGAAGGAAAAAACTCTTTTTGCGGCAAAACTCACAACTCTCCTATTCTCACAAAGTCATCTTCGACATAAGGCACGAGATTTCTGCGAGATGTTTGCCTTTTTCGCTCGACATGTCTCAAGTGGTCGGACGCGAGTATTCGAGACCGAAATGATATGAGATTTTTCCTTCGTGATGTGTCGAATGCGAGATTCCCGAGAATTAGCCCCCAGCTGCGCAAAGGGGCTACATGTAGACCACGACCGCTTTGACAAAAGCTTCGATCAAGGATAAAACTAGATACAACATAGAACTCTGAAATGTGTCTGGAAAAATAGATGCCCAAATTGCCTTTCGGAGCTTATTTGCTCGTAGTCCATGCAATTAAAGTAAAACTGTACACTAATGCAATAAGGTTGACAATCGAATATTAGACGTATGGTCGAAATGATGTTTCGTATTGTTCTATTGCTGATATCTTTTGTTTCTGTGGGGAACAGTTTATATTGTGATTTTATACGTAATGCGGATTCTATGGGATTTAGTTCGGTGCACAAAAGTGTAAAGAAGAAAAGCAAACTTAGTTTTTTATTCATTTCAGGAAGACATGGGCAAACGCACTTACTACGCTCGAAGGAAACTTGACGAGAAAGCGTCTGAGTACAAATATAATGGTCTAGGTGTTTGGTGCGGGACTCAGTTGCAAGGTAAGATATGTATAGAGATTTCTATACTAAACTAATTTTTAGAGACCAGTGTTCTTGACCCAGTTAGTGGTTTTCTACCCCGGCGGTTGCGATGCTTCTTTTGGGCGGTTGCAGGTACTTTCGGCCACAGTCACAGATATCCCATGGCAGCTCTTACCGTGCGCAGCATAAGGGCGCCAATCGAGCAAAAAGGGTATCCTAGCGTGTGAACAACTGTACCACAAAAGCAAAGCATTAATAGTTGTAGGTAGGTAGGTAATCGTATGAGGTAGTGGCAACCCCTGGTGTCAGAGTTTTTAGGCCACCCAAAGGGTCTCTGACATGGCTTAACGATTGTTATTAATGAACAACAACCGGTTAATAGTTGTGAAGTTGTCACATAAATGTGAAGAAAGCCCATATTATATTTCTCTTTGATATTTTCTAAGCGCGGATTTTTCTCTTCGGATTTTTATTCTTTGAGTAGTATTGAAAAGTATGCGTTATTAACCCGGCAGGTTGCTGTCACTTTCTAAGGCTGCCTCATAAGGACGGCCCGAAGAATAAGGTCGGAAATCCCCTGGCAAGGGATTACTTGGACATGTTCAGTCAGAACGTTTTGACAGCGCAGGGGGATGAGGCTGAGAAGGTGAGTTTGAAAATATGAATAACGAACAAACATTATCTAAAAAATATGAATAACGAACAAACATTATCTAAAAAATATGAATAACGAACAAACATTATCTAAAAAATATGAATAACCAACAAACATTATCTAAAAAATATGAATAACCAACAAACATTATCTAAAAAAACCGGGCCAGTACGAGTCGGACTCGCGTAGGAAGGGTTCCGTACCATTATCTATAAAAACGGCAAAACAACTCGTTTGTTTTATGGGAGCCCCCTTAAATATTAATTTTATTCTCTTTTTAGTATTTGTTGTTATAGCGGCAACAGAGATACATCTGTGAAAATTTCAACCGTCTAACTGAGATTTCCAAAATATTGTGTTCTTACATGAAGATCCAAAACCTCAAATGTATTGTCTCGCAACCACTTTATGCGTTGTCCGTTCAAGCCATAACCGCCTCTTCCACCAACGTTACAGGTGCTAAAATTCGGCCGCATGATGTCCTACTGGCGTAACAACCGGGAGCGCATAATGGGCCAGCAAGCTGTATGGTTGCCCCCGCATCTAGCACCGAGCGAAGATACTTACGGGGCCATTCTACCTCAGGTGGTTGCGGCTGGGACACTTACTAGAAGGTAATTAGCCTGAAATTCTTAGCTGTCTGTCTTGCTTTTGGTGAGAGAAATACTTGTATCGCGCTCCAGCTCAAAGTACAATAACTCCGAAGTTTAAACGACCTACAGAAGGAAATAAAAAAAATTACATTGCGTACTAGTGAGCGAAGGTGCAACTGGACTCTGTTTAATTCTTTATTTCTACGCCAAGTAAGACCCTATTTACAAAACGCGCGATATACATTTTTCTGCACGATAATCTGTAACGCAGTTAAATACATATATTTATTTATCCAGCCCACAGCCCATAAGGAGAGCCCACAACTGGGCATAGGCCTCTTCATTATCACGCCATCCCCTTGGGTCTAAAGCTAATCTCGCCCATCGTCTTGCTATTGTATTTCTTTATTATTCCTACCTAAACGAACGTATCAATTTCAGAGCGAGTGAACCGACATGGATGACGGCCAGCAACGCGCAGCGCGAGCGCGTCGGTTCAGAACTGCGCGCGATGACGCAGGCGCCGCCCGGGTACAGCTTCGTCGGCGCTGATGTGGACTCACAGGTACATAGTACAACGAGCAGGCTCAGAACTGATGTGGACTCACAGGTACATTGAACAGCGAGCAGGCTCAGAACTGATGTGGACTCACAGGTACATAGTACAACGAGCAGGCTCAGAACTGATGTGGACTCACAGGTACATTGTACAACGAGCACGCTCAGAACTGATGTGGACTCACAGGTACATTGTACAACGAGCAGGCTCAGAACTGATGTGGACTCACAGGTACATTGTACAACGAGCAGGCTCAGAACTGATGTGGACTCACAGGTACATTGTACAACGAGCAGGCTCAGAACTGATGTGGACTCACAGGTACATTGTACAACGAGCAGGCTCAGAACTGATGTGGACTCACAGGTACATGGTACAACGAGCAGGCTCAGAAGTGATGTGGACTCACAGGTACATTGTACAACGAGCAGGCTCAGAACTGATGTGGACTCACAGGTACATTGTACAACGAGCAGGCTCAGAACTGATGTGGACTCACAGGTACATTGTACAACGAGCAGGCTCAGAACTGATGTGGACTCACAGGTACATTCTACAACGAGCAGGCTCAGAACTGATGTGGACTCACAGGTACATTGTACAACGAGCACGCTCAGAACTGATGTGGACTCACAGGTACATTGTACAACGAGCAGGCTCAGAACTGATGTGGACTCACAGGTACATTGTACAACGAGCAGGCTCAGAACTGATGTGGACTCACAGGTACATAGTACAACGAGCAGGCTCAGAACTGATGTGGACTCACAGGTACATTGTACAACGAGCAGGCTCAGAACTGATGTGGACTCACAGGTACATTGTACAACGAGCAGGCTCAGAACTGATGTGGACTCACAGGTACATTGTACAACGAGCAGGCTCAGAACTGATGTGGACTCACAGGTACATAGTACAACGAGCAGGCTCAGAACTGATGTGGACTCACAGGTACATTGTACAACGAGCAGGCTCAGAACTGATGTGGACTCACAGGTACATTGTACAACGGGCAGGCTCAGAACTGATGTGGACTCACAGGTACATTGTACAACGAGCAGGCTCAGAACTGATGTGGACTCACAGGTACATAGTACAACGAGCAGGCTCAGAACTGATGTGGACTCACAGGTACATTGTACAACGAGCAGGCTCAGAACTGATGTGGACTCACAGGTACATTGTACAACGAGCAGGCTCAGAACTGATGTGGACTCACAGGTACATTGTACAACGAGCAGGCTCAGAACTGATGTGGACTCACAGGTACATTGTACAACGAGCAGGCTCAGAACTGATGTGGACTCACAGGTACATTGTACAACGAGCAGGCTCAGAACTGATGTGGACTCACAGGTACATTGTACAACGAGCAGGCTCAGAACTGATGTGGACTCACAGGTACATTGTACAGCTCAGAACTGCGCGCGATGACGCAGGCGCCGCCCGGGTATAGCTTCGTCGGCGCTGATGTGGATTCACAGGTAATTTGTTTTCGAGCCCTCCATCCGTAGTGTTTAGAGAAGTTTCTAATACTATCTACAACCTTTTTTGGCTCATTCTCTTTCGTTGTTACTTACACAAGCTCCGTCGATTTTAATGCACTAAAATAGTTTGGACAGTTCAATCTAGTTACCTACTCTAGTTACTAGACTCTAGTAAAATTGTTAAAACAACAAAGTGCCATAATATCTAGTGTTTCATTTAATTTCATACTAAATCAGTCTACTAAGATTGTTCACATAGGAAGAAGAATGTTCCCAATGGAGCGTGTAAAGTATGGAGCGCATTTCATAAAACCACAATTTACATATGATGTACACTTCGTAGCCACTTAGCCATTACGAACAATGACTTTGTTGTTAAAATTTACTGAAATGGGGCCCAAAGGTCCTAACATGACAGCTTTTATCTCCGCTTGCTGTAGAGATTTTGTACACATAAGCCGAGTTTATAGCCACCATCTTAGCCCGGAATCGCGATCCTCACCTACGAGGAAACTATGTAGAAGAAGAAGTCAGTATTATTGAATGCCTCTCAAAACTATATTGTCCTTTCTATCCTCAGGAGCTTTGGATAGCGGCGTTGCTAGGCGACAGCGGGTATGGGGCGGCCGGAGCCACACCTTTCGGCTGGAGTGTTTTGGCGGGAGATAAGCCACGTGGGACCGACCTGCATTCACTGACGGCCCGAGCGGCTAACGTGTCGCGTGACCATGCTAAAGTCGTCAACTATGCTAGGATATACGGTCAGTCTCAAACACTTCTGTATGACTTTTTCTAGGAAGTGTTGAATGGCACTGCAAGGCTAGACACTTTTGGGTGAGATTTGTCAGGTAATTTTGTATAGCGCTGCGCGACTAGACACTTGGACGAGATTTGCTAATACAGCGGCGTGGTGCGGACGGTGCAACCCCCTTTGGCTGGAGCGTTAGATAAGCGGGATGGCAGTAGATAAGCGGGATGGCAGTAGATAAGCGGGATGGCAGTAGATAAGCGGGATGGCAGTAGATAAGCGGGATGGCAGTAGATAAGCGGGATGGCAGTAGATAAGCGGGATGGCAGTAGATAAGCGGGATGGCAGTAGATAAGCGGGATGGCAGTAGATAAGCGGGACCGACACATTAGCCCGAACGGCTAAGATTAAGGTTGTCAACTACGCTAGGATATACAGCTATCTCCCTTCAGTACTACTCAGATTTATTATAGTGGCGCAAGCAGAGCCGACAAGACCTACCGCAAATAGGTCCTGCAATCGGTCTCAATCGTTTGCTGGACGTAGTGTGCCCTTTTTATGACCAAAGCTGTCGATAAAAGAATATACAGTCCGTATACTACCACCAAGAAGGAGATGGGTAGATATCTTCCTATAAAAATATTGCCCATGCTGGATGACAAAAGCCAGGAAAAGGAAAAAATTGAGAATACTGGGGGAGGCTTAAGACGACGTACGTCTCACAACACAACTAGCGCCGCCAATGGAAAAAAAATCATATCTTTTTTTTGGATGCGTTTTTAGCAAAAAACGCTCCTGCGATTCCTCAACGCGAGGCTTAACTATTTTTAGGACCTAAGGTTTGGATTCCAGGATTGGATTTCCTACGAACGCAATCGAGCCACTTTTGGCGAGAATCGATTGTATTCTTAAGTTCTAGGATCTGGAAACCAAACCTTCGGTCGTAAAAATAGTTAAGCCTCGTGTTGAGGAATCGCAGGAGCGTTTTTTGCTAAAAACGCATCCAAAAAAAAGATATGATTTTTTTTCCATTGGCGGCGCTAGTTGTGAGACGTATTTCACCTTAACGCCAAAGAGGCGACTTCTAACTTTTAATTAGAAAAATATTAATTTAAATAAAATAATAAACTTATACATATATTACATAGTCGTAAGATACATTTTATAAATCACTGTTACTTAAGTGAGTAGAATAAAGGCTTTTTTTTATTTTATACTACCACGCTATTAGTTGTCTTTCCTGTGGGCTAGGCCGACTAAGCACCGCTGTATATTGTAGGAGCGGGCCAGAACTTCGCCGAGCGTCTCCTGAAACAGTTCAACCCCACCTTCACCAACGCTGAGGCGAAGAACAAAGCGATGAAGATGTACCAGACCACCAAGGGACGGCGCGTGTATCGACTGAGGGAGAAATACTTGGAGGGGTTCATGGATGAGGACTTGGAAGGGCAGGTTAGAAAGTTACACCATTGTCAGACTATACAGCAGTAGCGGATTTAGAGGGGGGTCTAAGGGGCTCAAGCCCCCTCCCAATGTATCAGTACACCAAGGGATGGCGGCATGTACGGACTGAGGGAGAAATACTTTGAAGGGTTCATGGATGAGGATTTGGAAGGGCAGGTTAGAAATATAGCAGTACACCATTATAGCAGACTATACAGCAGTAGCGAATTTAGAGGGGGGGGGCTAAGGGGCTCAAGCCCTCCTCCTGTCGCCAGAGAGCCCTCAACTTAAAACATTGTCGCTTGTCGCAGAGACCGGGATCTCTGTGTTTCACAGAAAAATCATTATATCGTATTCGACATATCTCGAAGCAAAAATCTCATGTCGTTTCGATCTCGACTTCTTCCGACAACTCGAGTCATGTCAAGCGAAAAAGGCGTTTGCCTTTTTCGCTCTCGCAGAAATCTCGTGCCTTATGTCGAGGATGACTTACAAAATGTATTATTTTTTTAAGCACGAGATCCTTGGAGTTTCTTTACCATGCTTCTTCTCCAAGAACGATCAGAGCTAGTGAAGCTGGAGAAAAAAAAGTAGCTAGATACTTAGTATTAGATAGTAACAAGTATCTGATTTATATACATTTTTTACTGTAGATAATATTTTGACGTTCAATGTAAATAATTTATTTATTGCATATTGAATAAAAAAATTGAATCTGAATCTGAATCTTCTTGAGAACACGAGATGTGACATAGCCGCAAAATGAGATTTTTCCTTCGAGATGTGTCGAATGGGAGATTACCGTGAATTAGCCCCCATGTCATGTTTCAGGTGGTAGAGATGACGTCATACCAGGCGATGCGGCTGGCCAAGCTTAGCGGCAAGCGAGTGGAGGAGATACTTGAACAGCCATGTCATGTTTGAACAACCATGCCATGTTTGAACAACCATGCCATGTTTGAACAACCATGTCATGTTTGAACAACCATGTCATGTTTGAACAACCATGGATAGTTTGAACAACCACGTCTTGTTCCAGGTGGTAGAGATGACGTCATACCAGGCGATGCGGCTGGCCAAGCTTAGCGGCAAGCGAGTGGAGGAAATGTTTGAAAAGGCGGAGTGGGTCGGCGGGACGGAGTCAGCCATGTTTAACAAGCTTGAGGAGATTGCAGGTATCTATCTACCTACAGGGTCTTAAAGAGAGGTCCTGTGATACTGAAGGGGGTCGTTGAACTCATCAATACAAGCAAATTTTACAATGGGGCCCCCTTGAAAATCTCGATAAATAATCAGCTGCTTCAAACATTTGATGCAGTAGGGTAGGTATCGAATATTAGTATGGATAATTATTAAGTAAGTAAGTAACTCTTTATTGTACAAAAGAAAAATAATAATATTTGTTAATAATATTAATTAGGTATTTGAGTTTGGGAGATGTTTGGCGATATTTGTTTTGACAAGCATTTTTTTTCTTCAATTTATTGTTGATGCAGTCAACGACCATAAGCTCGAGTAAATTGGGCGCCTGTTAATCGGGGTACTCGAACGTAATAGAGACTACAATATTCAGACTTTTTGTTCGCCAAATAAGCAACACCCTAACGCGTATAGGATATCCCACTTACTCTTACGATCACCTGCTTTACATACCAATTCCAAAAGACTATCAACCCTTGTTCTAGATTCCCACGAACCAAAGACAGCGTTCCTCGGCGGTCGCCTCTCCCGAGCGCTAGAGAACGAGCCGGGACGTTGGGAAGGAACCAAGCACAACTGGGCCGTCCAGAGTGCGGCCGCAGACTTCCTACACCTCATGCTGGCTAGCATGCGGCACCTCGCGCCACAAGCCAGGTAACCTCGCGCCACAAGCCAGGTAACCTCGCGCCACAAGCCAGGTAACCTCGCGCCACAAGCCAGGTAACCTCGCGCCACAAGCCAGGTAACCTCGCGCCACATGCCAGGTAACCTCGCGCCACAAGCCAGGTAACCTCGCGCCACAAGCCAGGTAACCTCGCGCCACAAGCCAGGTAACCTCGCGCCACAAGCCAGGTAACCTCGCGCCACATGCCAGGTAACCTCGCGCCACAAGCCAGGTAACCTCGCGCCACATGCCAGGTAACCTCGCGCCACAAGCCAGGTAACCTCGCGCCACAAGCCAGGTAACCGCGCGCCACAAGCCAGGTAACCTCGCGCCACATGCCAGGTAACCTCGCGCCACATGCCAGGTAACCTCGCGCCACAAGCCAGGTAACCTCGCGCCACAAGCCAGGTAACCGCGCGCCACAAGCCAGGTAACCTCGCGCCACATGCCAGGTAACCTCGCGCCACAAGCCAGGTAACCTCGCGCCACATGCCAGGTAACCTCGCGCCACAAGCCAGGTAACCTCGCGCCACATGCCAGGTAACCTCGCGCCACAAGCCAGGTAACCTCGCGCCACATGCCAGGTAACCTCGCGCCACAAGCCAGGTAACCTCGCGCCACAAGCCAGGTAACCTCGCGCCACAAGCCAGGTAACCTCGCGCCACATGCCAGGTAACCTCGCGCCACAAGCCAGGTAACCTCGCGCCACATGCCAGGTAACCTCGCGCCACAAGCCAGGTAACCTCGCGCCACAAGCCAGGTAACCTCGCGCCACATGCCAGGTAACCTCGCGCCACAAGCCAGGTAACCTCGCGCCACATGCCAGGTAACCTCGCGCCACAAGCCAGGTAACCTCGCGCCACAAGCCAGGTAACCTCGCGCCACAAGCCAGGTAACCTCGCGCCACATGCCAGGTAACCTCGCGCCACAAGCCAGGTAACCTCGCGCCACATGCCAGGTAACCTCGCGCCACAAGCCAGGTAACCTCGCGCCACAAGCCAGGTAACCTCGCGCCACAAGCCAGGTAACCTCGCGCCACATGCCAGGTAACCTCGCGCCACAAGCCAGGTAACCTCGCGCCACATGCCAGGTAACCTCGCGCCACAAGCCAGGTAACCTCGCGCCACAAGCCAGGTAACCTCGCGCCACATGCCAGGTAACCTCGCGCCACAAGCCAGGTAACCTCGCGCCACATGCCAGGTAACCTCGCGCCACAAGCCAGGTAACCTCGCGCCACAAGCCAGGTAACCTCGCGCCACAAGCCAGGTAACCTCGCGCCACATGCCAGGTAACCTCGCGCCACAAGCCAGGTAACCTCGCGCCACATGCCAGGTAACCTCGCGCCACAAGCCAGGTAACCGCGCGCCACAAGCCAGGTAACCTCGCGCCACAAGCCAGGTAACCTCGCGCCACAAGCCAGGTAACCGCGCGCCACAAGCCAGGTAACCGCGCGCCACAAGCCAGGTAACCGCGCGCCACAAGTCAGGTAACCGCGCGCCACAAGCCAGGTAACCGCGCGCCACATGCCAAGTAACCTCGCGCCACAAGCCAGGTAAACCCCGGACAAACGGTAGAGCATGTATCCAGTGGCGTAGCTAGGTAACCATAAAAATAGGCCCTGGGGAAAAAAATAACTTTTTGCACTTGTCCAAAGTAACGGAGCTTCACGATCGCTTTCTTCCACTTGACAGGTTCTGCCTGAGCTTCCACGACGAGGTACGCTACCTAGTGCCCGACGAGCACAAGTACCAGACAGCGTTGGCCTTGCAGGTCACCAACCTGTTGACGCGCGCATTTTGTTCTCAAAGGTGAGTAACTGTGCCTTAGCCTGTAACACAATGGCGTGTCAATGGCGTCCCAGGTAGAAGGACGAAACCGGGATTTTTTCGTTGTTCTCCTACAACCAGCGAACTAATCCTCTAGAATTAGACTCATAATATTCTTTGCTGTACTCAATGACATTCTAATGCTGTACTACAAAAACATTAAAAGGACTGATACTGGACCGACAGCATTAATAAATCGTAATTGAAACCGTCAACCGGGAGCCCATTTTGGCGCACCATTGTGTTACAGGCTAAGGCGCCTGGTAGTTCGCCCCGAACTGTGAACTCGCGACCACAGTTACGGATGTGTAACTTTGTGCTAACGCGATTCGCGCAGGCGCACGCGCTTTGCATATAAACTGTACAGTGTACAATCCCATAACTCGGCAAACCCTCGACCGATTTGGCTCATGTCCGAACTTAAAAATTTGTTTAATTTCATTTACTGGCCTACCAAATTTCACGACGCTCCGACTATACATTACTATACGATCCGACTATACATTTACTCAAGTTATCGTCATACAAACATACAAACGCCGGATTGTGCAAGTAGACTCGAAGAACTTCTCTCGCTTCGTTCGCTTGTTCAATAACAAGTAACAACTCAACGTTTTGGTAATAAACCTTTATTATTATTTTATGTTTACTTTTAATAAACTTGTATTTTATTTCCAGGGTCGGCATCAGAGACCTCCCCCTCTCCGTAGCATTCTTCTCAAGCGTAGAAGTGGACAGAGTTCTTCGCAAGGAGGCGCATTTAGACTGCACGACGCCGTCTAACCCGCACGGGCTCGCGCGCGGCTACGGAATACAAGACGGGGAGTCCCTGAGTATTGCAGAGGTTTTAGACAAGTGCAGGAGAAATAAAGAGGAAGTGAAATGATAATGTTGTTTTTTTTACTATTTACATACTGCATGAACAGCCATAATGAGTTTTACAGCTTTCTAGATTGGGGGATAATACTTTTATTTGGTTATTTACTAGATCTAATTAAAACAGAAATAAAAACTCGAGTTTAGATTTTAAGTGGGGAAAAAGATCTAGGCTGAATAATTACATGACCGTCGTCATATCGGAGCTGTCACAATATTAAAAAGAAAAAAACTACACGTTCTGAAACCAAAATAAAACTTCACATTCGTTTAGATACGAATGAACACTTTTGAAAAGGAAGGACTGTCTTCAAAACTGCAACATAAAAATAATAATAAACTATGATTGAGATAAATAAGCAAACAATATTGTTTTATGAATGAGAGGAAAGGGCATGATTCCGAAAATATAAAATATCGGATTTTTTTATTTCGGATGAAACACAATTTCGGAAGGTATTTAACCTCAAAATTCATTTGTTATTGTTGTGAAAGTTGTCTCTCATATTTTTTCCAAGATATTTATAAAATTCCTGCGTGATAATGTCGAAAACAACTAAAAGGAAACATGTCTTGAAAGAGATTCTTTGGGATGATTACGAGTTGCCCAAGGAAAACCAGAGTGTCGTCAAAGTTTTGAGTAGTAAAGGAAATAATCTTCATGAGGTTAGTTTTCATTATATTATTTTCATTGAATCTATTATGTAGATCTGCCTATCTAGCTGAAAAGTTTGCGTAGGTAAAACAGAATGCAACAACGATGCTTTACCGAGCCATTATTTCTCGCACTGTGACTACTTTGGGACTACAAAAAATAGGTAAACTTGGTAAAACTTTCACAAAACAAAATTGTAATCTATCTTTCAGATTGAGTCTGCAAATGGAGAAGTGTACCTTGTATCGATGCCGACCAAATTTAGAAAGAACATCTGGGTAAAACGCGGTGACTTCATTTTGGTGGAACCCATTGCGGAAGGAGACAAAGTGAAAGCGGAAATCGTGAAAATAATGAACAAGGACTCTATAAAGTATTTCAAGGACAACAGTGTGTGGCCCAAAGAGTTCGATGAAGTGAAAAAGGAGGAAAAAAGTGCTGTTGTTGGTGATGATAGTGAAAATGATGATGACTTATTCGTTAACACAAATAGGGTAAATGCAAATACTTATAGTACTAGTGGCAGTGAAAGTAATGAGAGTAGTGACAGTGACTGATATAAACTCATATGATTCTCTAGGCTTACCCTATTTCATTGCATTTTGTGTACTGCTGGCAAGTGATATCTTATTGTAAAATATGTTTGACCTTATTTTGGTAAGACTATTAAACTGCTAAATCTGTTTTTTCTTATTACATTTATTTTTAAATAGATTTTATGTATTTCAATTATAATCGGCTACTTCTATTGATAACATAGATTGGTATAACCTTACAGTATTTCCAAGTATTACTAAATAAGTACATCACAAATCTGTTTTGTAAAATATTTTAAAACAAAACCTTGTAAACTTACAATTTTTAGAGGAGATCAAAAAGTTTTTTTAATACTGTAACTATTAGGAATTATTTAATATCAGGCTCATTTTCATCAGTCATGATATATTCATAAATACTTTTGATCAATTCAACTGATTTCACCTTTGCCCAGCCTTCAGTCTTGGTTATAAGTTTGGCTTGGCCATCTTTAATGAATTCCAGAGTTAATTGCTTCAAATTGTTTGCCGAATGTATGTCTGCCAGCTGCAACGTTGTTAAAGCATTATCTACTGTAAGTTTTTTCTGCAACGCTTCTTCACAGAGGCTTTTTAGTCTAGTCAGTTGATAATAGTCTGCTGCAGCAAGTAGCTTCTCCGGAATATCATCAACTTGGGGTGCCTTGTCACTGTAGATGAATGTCAATACTTCTTGCAAGACATCAGATTCCAACGGTGACTCAAGTAAATTGGTGAAACACTCGGTAGTATTGTGCTCAAAATGGGCTTTTAATACTGCACTTCGACTTGCTAAAACTGCTTTGTGGACTTTATATTCAATGCCTTCAACCGATTTAATTATCACATCAGAAAAAAGACCGTTGTTCAGTAAATTCTCGAAGTCCTTGCTCAGCTGCGGTTCTGGCATGTTGATTCGGTCAACTTTTATATCATTTGACACCATAAATTGGAATTTTAGACGCAGGCTCCCATCGCTCAGAAGAAAAATGTCTCTTCCATCGTAACTGGCAATGTCCCTTTTGAACAAAGTGGCCAGATATTGCCATTTGTTGGCCTGTACAGTGTGGTATTCTTTGATCACTATGGATCTCTCTTCAAAGCGCTTTAAGCAGATGGTCAGTATTGATTTTAGGAACACAGGGTTAGGAGACATGAAGTATATTTCTATGATATCATTCTCTCGGCCGAGGAATTGCATCTTCAGCTGGAATCTTGGTTCTGTTACCTCATTGCCGTTTTCTTGGGATTTCTCGGTGCGAAACTCTCGATTGTGTTTGTTGTCCAAAAGATTTATGAAGTTCGAAACCGTCCAAATTATGGTGTTTATTTTTGTTTGTCCTTCCGTACGGGTTGTGTAGTTGATGCTAGACATTGTCGCTCGCTTAGTTTCAGGGATTCTACATAAAATCTTGGAAGTCTTGTCCTTGTTGTTCCTTGCGATTTTTGCAATTTTGCAGATTTTATTTTTCGGTTTCTATTCTAGTTCTACCTGCCCACAAATTAAAAAAGAATACCTGCCTGTCAAAAGGGTCAAAGTTAGTCTGTGTGACAGTGACAGATTATTTTTGACAGAAACGATCAGAAACCAGAAGCAATATTGTTGGCTCATATTTTTTTTGACGTCTAGCAGACAAGGACCTCATCTTAAAAACCTCAGAAAGAGAGAGACAGAAACAAATTTTGACATCGATTCAGTGAAATTTTTCGATACAAAAGTTTCGGAACGCACGCTATTATTGGACAGCCGTCGGACGGAAGAAAGCTGTGTTTTTTTGCAATCTCTTCTTTTCGTACATATTTCGTTCTCGGAGTGTCTTTTATTTATCTTATCTCGCCCGCACACCGCGTAATGGTAGTTTGATCGCAATTTAACAATGAAGTTATCGTATCAGTGTATTATCTCCTCCAAATAGAAAAGGGAAGTCAGTCGTCGGATGTCTAATCACGAAGCGGAACAGAAGTCGTGATTTATTTATTGGCAAATTCTTTCTGGTGGATTGTTGACAAATGTGAATAGTTGGTTCGCGATGGAGGACTATAAGTTTCTGTTTAAAGTGGTGCTAGTTGGAAATGCGGGCGTTGGGAAGACGTGCTTGGTGCGTCGCTTCACCCAAGGACTCTTTCCGCCGGGTCAAGGCGCCACTATTGGTGTCGATTTCATGATCAAAACGGTGGAAGTTGACGGCGAAAAAGTGAAGGTGAGCTTCAGAAGCCAGTCAAGGCCAACATTGTTAACAATTGTCTTTCTTTTCGCACAGTTTTGTTTTGTTCTTGCATGGTAATTTGTTTGGGATCAACTCATTTAAATCTCTTTGTTTATGCTACGCTTTTAATCGTCGTTATGAACCTTGAAAGTGATTGAATTTGTCTTTACTTTAAAGACAAAGCCTGTACTTACCATTACGAAAAGAAAAGAAGAGGTTTGGGTACGTGTTTCTCTCTTATTTAATTAGGCTTAATTTTCTTTGTTATAATAAACAGCCAATAAAAGAGTAATAATAATTTTTTGACACAACAAAAAAAAAACTGAAATTTCAAATCTTCAACTAAGTGTTGTATAAGATGTACAACACAATGTTTCCCAACTGAAATAAAGAATTTGTTACTTTACACAAGGTATGTAGGCAAATAGACTTTTTTATGTAGCTTGTGTTATGTCCCACATTTTTGTTATCAATTTGAACATGTACTTGTTTAGAGCCTTTCCCCTATTTACTGCTTCATAGTTATTAAAAACCCATCTATTCAGGAAATGTAAAAAAATGTTAATAAATTAAACATTAAACCCTTTTAGGCGGACTTGCGTCACTCAGGGTTAGCAAACTAACTCCGAGTTAACTTGACATTTCCATACAAATTTTGACGTTAACTCAGAGTTAACTCGCTAACTCTGGGTGACGCAAGTGGACCTTAGTGTAATAAATTAATTTTTTACTTTACTTTAATGTTTCAGCTACAAATATGGGACACGGCAGGCCAGGAGAGGTTCCGTTCCATAACACAAAGCTACTACCGGTCCGCACACGCACTGATCCTAGTGTATGACATATCTTGCCAGCCAACGTTCGACTGTCTGCCGGACTGGCTGCGGGAGATCGAGGAGTACGCCAATAATAAGGTGCTCAGGATATTAGTTGGTGAGTTTCTTTCATCATTATCTCATGGACCAGTATTATTTAACCTCTCGTCTGTGCAGGGAAAACATTTTGACAGCACATTCACTGTGTGCAATGGCGCGAGTTGAAGGCGCATAGGTTTTGATCGCACAGATCTGTGTCTACACAACAGAGAGAGGACCATGGGTGAACACAGATCTATGCTTACACGCACCAAGGGTTTAGAGTGTATAGCAGAACAGACTAATCTGTTGCTGTCTTGCGTATCTTGCAATACTGAGCGAAAAGGACAACCTGAAGAAAATCTACAAAACCGAGGTTTCGTATTCCCCACTTTCCTCTCTCAAAACTGGTCCTATTTAAAAAACAATTTCTTCACTGATATGACAAGAGACTACTTGATATCGGACCATAATTTTTTTTAAGTCCTGTTCAACTCACTAGCACTAGACCAAAACCCTCCAGCAAAAAGAAGTAAATAATTTAAGGCGCTGGGCATAGTGAATAGCCCAAGCGCAGAGAAAAATGCACAAAATCGATTCCTGTATCAAATACACTAAACAAATTGAAAATGTTCACATATCAAACCCTAGAATTAGGTGAAACCTATCTAAAACAGCCAGTTTCGTGTTGACATTCATAAACGTTTTGAAGATATTTTGCTTGAAAAAAAATAGGCGCCGCAGTTTTTTTCAAGCAAAATATCTTGCAATCTGTTATGGATATCAACATGAAACTGGCTGTGTTAGAAAGGTCTCAACTAATTCTAGGGTTTGAAATGTGAAAATTTTCGATTTGTTAAATTAAATGTATTTGATACAGGAATCGTTTTTGTGCATTTTTCTTTGCGCGCGGGCTAATTCACTATGCACCGCGCCCACAGATCACCCCCAATAGATACCACATACAGGGCAAGCGACGCGCACCACGCATAGGCTCAATAGCTCCTATACGAAACAAAGCTTCAATGCGCTCCTTCAGTCCAGACCAAGTGTCAGACCCGCGCGTAGTGTGCAATAATTAACCGTTAAAAAATATTTTCCGAAGAAATATGAACATTTTAATGCCGTTTTGTAGTGTAAAGTGGTGAGGGAAGTCTTCTAAGACTTCGAACTTCCAAAAAGATGGGATCACATTCCACCGGTAAGTAAAAGCCTCACAAAATATTTTTATTTTGACAGTGAAGCAAAGGTCAAGATACAATGGTTCTTAATATTAAATAATTAATAGAACTTGCGCTACGCGTTGATGTCTTTTGAAAATGTCTCTTTCTCACCTGCGGTAATGAGTATTACGTGTCTTTTTTTATCCAAATCATGCGATACTACTAGTGTTGTGTAGTGTTTCGCGCTCAAGTTTTTATCGATCTTTTTATACAAATGATGTTGGGATCTTGCTACGCAAATTTTCTTAGTGTTTAAGAGCTAGATTAATGCGAAACAATTTGTTTTCGTTTGTTTTAGGTTTCCGCAATGCCCTGAATGAAAAAATAAATGGATAGATGCAGTACATCGTGGCGATGATGGTTCCTTTCTAAGAACAGCGTAATTTGCGGAATTAATTTGTAATTTATATGCACCTTTGCACCCTCATCATAATATACACATATACAGTTATTTTAAGTGTGTTTTTGATTAAATTATGTAAATAAATTGCTCAAGAAAAACATTTTGTTTGCTTTGTAACACCTAATTTTATTTTATTTATTTAACATTTTAATGTTAAATCTGTCACTTTACTTGTGGTTCAGAAAATCGCAGGTCTTTCATCGGAATTGATTCGCTATCACTGAGTGACTAAGTATGTATCGATAAGTTGCTATCTCTGTGATTTCGATGTCCCATCACTAGATCGTCGGTGCTTTCTAGCGCGACCTTGAATTAGCCAATCACACGTCCGCCTGTTTGTTCCCCGCACACCTTTCCTTCCTCCAAATTCGGTGAGTTCGGTCCAGTGCAAATGTCGCTTCATGCGGAATCTATTGGGGGTGATCTGTGACCGCGCCTTAACATTGCAACACTTAACACGAGAACCCTGAGAAAACAAGAAAATTTGGTGTCAGTCAAAATTCGCTCCTAATTCCAGGTAACAAGACGGACCGGGAGGACCGCGAGATCCCGCGGCACATAGGCGAGGACTTCGCTCAGAGACACGGCATGTACTTCCTGGAGACATCGGCCAAGGAGGCCGAGAACGTGGAGCGGCTCTTCATGGAGATCGCCGTCGAGCTGATGGAGGTGAGAGAGGCTACTTTTTTTTGCATTAACGTATTGAGTATTTTTTTGTTTCACCTTGTATTTTTTTACTTCGAAGACGGGCTAAATTGGTAGAGGGATTGCCGAGATATGGGGTCGCGAGTTCACAGTTCGGAGCGAACTACTACAGGGTGCACTCTTAGTCAATAGATTAAGTAGTCTGTCTACTGATCAATACAGAACACTTGTATGTACTAGGTGGCGAAAAAAATTGAGCGAAAAAAATAACAGCTGTTTCATGGTAGGTAGGTAATCGTATGAGGTAGTGGCCTAGCTGTTTCATACATTTTGCGCAGTACTGAGTCGACCTTTTGCATGGAACAGATATTTTTTTCGCTCCATTTTTTTCGACACCTAGTACAAGTTGTTTGTAGTGATCAGTAGACAGCCTACTTAAAGTTCCGCTATCGACTTAGAGTGCACCCTGTAGTTAATAATAACCTCATAATTTTTTGTCCTGACCTAACTGGTTGCCTCACTCCGGACACCGGCGCCGCAGCAGGCCAAGGCGGAGATAGGGTTTTAGGGTTTTAGATTTTTTTATTAATCATAAGAAAAATGATGGCGGGACGATCTCGAAAGCTTTTTACCGGGGTGGCAAGAGGTGGCCCCAGATAGAAAAGAGTGGAGGACACAAGGGGAGGGCTTTGCCCAGCAGTAAGACACAAAAAAGGCTACAAAAAAAAATTTTTTTTTTCGTCCACAGCAAGCGAAGTGCAAGGAGCTGCCAAAGTACGACGGCAGCCTGGGCCCGATCAACGGAAAGACCACGTCAGTCGGCGACGGAGCGTGCTGCTTCCGAACATAGACGCCGCGTGCGTGACCGACTCCCGTCACGGTTTGACCCGTGCCTGCGACTCTAAGCATTGCAAGGATTTGCACGAAACCGACCGTATAAGCACAACTTATAAGTCGTGAAACAAAAATAGCTGAACAAAAATATCGCAGATTAGCAAAAAAAATAATAATTGGTTCAGCTAGAGAAAAGGTTCTGAGGTAACAAACATTTAAAAAAACATACAGGTCGGATTAAGTAGGTACCTCCTTCTTTTTAAAGTCGGTTAAGAAAATATGGAGTCATCTTTCGGTTTTTTTTTCTCTCAGAGCTCTGCTGGTAACACCGAACTATCAAATTCTGGTAAACCTAAAAAGGTGTAAAATAGGGACATTCCACTCGCTTGTAAAATGTGTTATTATAATGTCATGCAAGACTTGTCTTTGGTGTAAAAGTTGTAGTTGTAAATGGACTTAACGAGTAGAGAATGCTGGTTTGGGGTGTGTAATTTAGGTTTGGATTATTCACTTTTAATGATTCGCGATATTTAAACATTATTGTATTCGAAACGGGTCGAATCGCGGTTTGGATTACCATGCCAACTTCCATACGATTTTTATGAAGTCTTTTTATGTGAGATTACGCCAGTTAATGTTGTATGTATCGTTGTAAAAAAATTGCAGCTATAATCCGTGCGGAATCAGAATGGGATAGTACCTTTTGGAACTGAGACGCTCGCTGTCCACCTGTCAGCTGTGGCGTCAGCATTTCGGCAAACTCTAGTTGTCTATGGCAAATTCGCGTCGAAACTTGCTTGTGTTTTCTGTGCGCGTGGGTGTCTGCTCGAGTTTTATTACGTTTTATTCAATTAACATTTAATCATTTTAGATTACAACCATTAAACATGTTTGTGTATTTTCAATTTCATAACCTTAAGATAGAACGTAGAACTAATTTTTTTTTACTGACGCTACTTTAGAACTGTCATTTTTGGTTCAGTTTCAAAAGGTATTATCCCATTCTGATTCCGCACGGATTATAATATTATTGGAGATTAAGCACTGCAAGATTCTCAGTAAAGTATTTAGGGTATTATTATTTTCTATTCTTCGTTTTGCATTTAATTAACATTTAAATTGTGAATGTATTTGTAGACTTAGTTTCAAGCGCAGCATCGAAGACTGAGTGATTGAAAATTGTTGAGGGATTATTATTACTAATACTATTATTAATATTATTAGATTAATTACTTTGCTACAAATGAAAAAGTTTTTCATAAAGTGGTTTTTTAAAAGTGGCAACCCTTGCGCAATGGCAAGATTTCAAGATTGCGCAGTGGCGCTGTAATCCGTAGCTAAGTATAGCGGATAAAAAAGTAACCCGCCCATTCGCGCCGCCAAAGAAAAAAAAATTTATCTTATTTTTGGATGCGTATTTTGGCCAAAAAAGACCCTTCAAATGAGAATCCCTAGGCTTAACTATTTTTAGGACCTAAAGTCTAGATCCCAGATCCTAAAACTTATGAATAAAAATAGCACAAGTCAAAAGTGGCCGTTATTTTTCTCGTGCAGGATTTATTCGTAGGTTCTAGTATCTGGGATCTAGGCCTTAGGCTCTAAAAATAGTTAATCCTAGGAATTCTCATTTGACGGCTCGTTATTAGCAAAAAAGCATCCAAAATGAAGTTTTTTTTTCATCGGTGGCGCTAGTGTGTTGATACCTTAATGCAGCTATTCCAGCTGGATTCCTTGTATCCAGCAGGGGCTTTTTGAGCCTAGGCAGCTCTAAAGTAGCTGTGTTTGATTACGAATTTAATAAAAGAACACTTTATGCAAAACGTATTTTTTCGTAGGTGGCGCTCATAGTACGTCTTAAGTAGGTAGTTGTCGTTTCCTAAACTTACTTTAGTTAGGGGGTTGTTATCGGATTAAAAAAAAACTTGTCTTATGGGGCCAACCCAAATAGCTGCAAAAATATCTGCTATTCTTACCATACTCACTGATATCATGACAACACGTTAGATAGTTATGTAAATTAAGTAGTTATTGCTGTATACCTATTAAATTTAAGTAGTTCTAGAAGTACATGCAATATTCAAACTGCGATCCTTGGAGGGGTAAGCAGTAGTACCAATTCTTTCGGAACTGCATATCAGTACGTATTTAAATTGAAATCTTGCGTCGTCAATTTCATAACCATTCTCTAATCTTTAGCTACAAACTGTCTTAAATATAAAACCTGTTCAGAAGGTATAAAATACCCTGCTGTGGCGAGGGTTTTTAGTTCCTGGTTAGGCTATACTTACTACACTTTTAATACATAATTTAAAAGTGTCATGACATTATAGCAGTATGAAATAATAGATTTATTAATTAAAGTGCCCGTTCAATAATTTTATCAATCTGTAATCTGTACAGTTTGAAGTTATAATAATATAAATACTCCATATTGTTTATAGGTTCCTAACATGCTTGACATAGTTCGAATATTGTGACGAGATTTTCAATGTAAATTAAGTTTTGTTTGAAGGTTGTAAATTGTTGAGATGCAAAATGCAAATGCAATGCTTTTTAAGATATTAATTATATGAATTGTTGTTGTAGCTGTTTGCTAATTTTTTAATTGCGATAGGTTGTAGAATTTGCGTTGTGTTGCTGCGAATCTGACTAAAGTGTCTCTACTAGACTATGTCTCGTAGACATATAATAATATTTTAGCATAATTGGAACGCACAACCCGTACAGATAAATAATGGGGCTGGCTATGTATAAGTTTGCCTCTCGCTTGCAGAGATCTGCATTTAAGGGTGGACGATAGTAACGTGGCTAGAAATTCAAAATTTTTACAGTTTTTTACATTTTGTATCTAAACTGAGCTATTTTTGTTCAGCGACTGCTTACCGTTTTATTACCGCGAACGAAAAATCGCTGAACAAAAATAGCTCAGTTTAGCTACAAAATGTAAAAATTTTGAATTTCCCGCCACGTTGCTAATTAGCGCCGCCAATGGAAAAAAAATCATGGCCACTTTTGGCGATGAAAGATTTTATTCGTAGGTTCTAGGATCTGGAATCTAAACCTTAGGATCTAAAATAAAAATAGTTAAGCCTCGCGTTGTTAACCTAATAAGACTTTTTTGGCAAAAAACGCATCCAAAAAGAAGATATGTTTTTTTTCCATTGGCGGCGCTAGTTGTGCCTCGTCCATCACCTTAAGTGGTGCGAGGGAGAGGAATGTATACAGGTGCTACAAAGGGGTCTTGCCATTTCAAAGTTTTATATTTGCCTATTTGAGTTTATTCTACAAAATATAAAAGATAGTTTTGCACGGCCAATAATTTATCTGTGTGGATTGTACATACATTTACATAGTTATTTCGCTATAACATATTGCTAATTTAAATAATTGCTGTATTTATTTGTATTGTTACGTTGTGTGTGTCTATTTATTTTTTGGGATTTTGTACTTTTTTTATACATCACAATTTTGTAGTTGCACTTTGCTCATGTATTTTGATATATATTTATCGCATTTGTGCTGTTTTTGGGCGAAATGTTTCATTGTTAAATGGTTATTGTGAGCGAAACTAAAATCTACATTCACATAGCGGCAGCTCTGGCTCATTCCATAAATACCAAGTTGATATGAAGAGTATTTGAGTTGCTCAATTTATTGTAATAGTGAAATACCTACTTGGCTTTTTATTTTGTACATTATATAGGGTTAGCGCGGGTTTAACGTTACCATTACTATTCAACAACCAGTGTGCTTATTCAGTAAAAAAAATAACCACGCAGTTGCTGGTCCGCAATACCGGTTTATTTGCGGGAAAATATAAAGGAAAAAAAAGTATAAGATTGTTTATTTCTATAAGAGGAAAAAATAAAATAAGTATAACATTGTTTATTTCGATAAGAGCTATTTTCCCGCAGATAAACCGGTTTTGAGGACTAGCAACAGTGCGGATTTTTACACTCGTACACTTCTACTTCGTGCTATTTTAGTGGTTTTAAAGCCGAAGGTATTTTGTTGCACTGGTGATTCTGAGCCAAATTACAAAATTTCATTCCAAAACGCGCAAAAAAAATAATTCAATTCTCCCTACAAATGGTGTCGATTGGCGATAGCCGTTTGTATTGGGAAGTGTTTTTTTTTTCGCTCGTTTTAAAGTAAAATTTTGGAATTTGGCTCAGAATCACGAGTGCAACTAAATACATTCGGCTTTAAAGCCACTAAAATTCCACGGTGTATTGTATGACTTTATATGTCATCCAAAACATTACTTATGTGTGACTAATTTCGCCCGCATACGTATTTGCTCATATGGTATGAGCATTAAGTGGAACAATCCGAGGATGCAAATACGTGTGCAGACGAAACAACTTATAATCATCACTAGGTAATGGTAACTTAACATTATACCCGCGCTTACCCCATAGATATTGCCGATAAATATATCTGGTATTTAGTAATATTGAAAATGGAAATTGTCACCAAAGAAACTGATTATTCATAGGTGTATATTATCCGCAATAAATGAATGCATGATCACTTTGGTTATATTTGTCTTTCATTCAGTAAGTACCTACTAGGTAGGTACAGTCAGCCACACGCTAGGATACCCCCTTTTGTTCGATTGCCGCCCTTATGCCACGCGCGGTAAGAGCTGCCATGGGGTACCCTAGACCGTGGCCAACCGTACCTGCCTAATTCCTAACTCAGAGCGCTTGCATACAAGCAGCGCATACAAGGTACCTATAGTCTGTTAACAAAAAAATGCATAGGTACTAATCAAATCACATAAGCATAAAGCAGGAGCATAAGGACATATTGGTCCTCGTACTCCTACCAGTAGGAGAACCGAGTAGGAGCAAGAGGGAGTCTTGATACCTACACAAAAAAGGATCGATTGGTATAAGAACAAATATTTTTTTTTATTTTTTATACCCTTACTTGAAAAAAAAAGAATAGAAATACTTTTTAATTTTTGTAAAGGCGTTTCTGATACATATTTTTCACGATTTCAGCCAGTTTTTGTGATGATGTTTTTCTTCTTTCTATGGAGGTTGGCCTTCGCGTCGGCTAAATTCTTTTTGCATTGAAAAGAAGAGTTCGGCCACAGCCTTCTTGTGGTTCGGCTGTTAGCTCGTGCCTTGCAAAGAGCCAAGATTTTTTACCAAGCATCTAGTCAATCAATCTATTTCTTGAGATCTTATCCATCACTATCTTAATCGATAAAAATAACCTCAGTCGATCTCGATTATGATTTTGACAAATAGCAGCAATCGAAATTATCGATCGGCTGGGTACCTCACTACGCTTCAATGGCCGACGTTTGAAGGGGGAGTGTCCGACGGAAATTGAGTTTTTGTGTATTTTATACGTTTTACGGTGAGCATATTCAATAAACTTAGTATAAAACAAGAAACCCATCAATAACTTTGCCTTTTAGATATTTTGCTGTGTATATTTATTAGTTTTTAGTGTCATAAATCTATGCATTTCCTGCAGCTATCGGCCGGCTAAGTTATTCAAAACAAAGGTGTTTTTTCTAACAATAAACCTCGATTTCTTCACAAAACACCTTTGTTACGCTTTAATTCTCCAACTTGAACATTTTGGCTTCAAATTTACTGTAGTTTTCTCAGTAAATAGTGTCTAAAAAGTTTTTTTACTCGAATGTTTGGCCAACTTGCTTTGTGGCAAGCTACCCATTTAAATATGCGTAAACTTCACCACGAACTCACTCACACTCACTACAAACCTTCTAAACATTACTCTCTCCTCTCCAGGCCTCTCTTGAGAGGCGAACGCACATTCCAAACAAAAAGACTGATCGAGAAAAAAAAAGTGGAGCATCATGGCTTGGAGATTCAAGGCTTCGAAGTATAAAAATGCCGCTCCGATTGTTCCGAAGCCCGAGGCATGCGTGCGGGATGTCTGTGTAGGCTCCTACCAGACCTACGGCAACAACATATGTTCCTCGGCAGCATTTATGGCCTTCAACTGGGAGCATGTAGGGTCCAGTATGGCTGTTTTGCCGCTGGATGATTGTGGAAGGAAGAGTAAGACAATGCCGCTTCTGCACGCTCATTCGGACACAATAACTGACATGCAGTTCTCGCCATTTCATGACGGGCTGCTGTTGACTGGGTCACAGGACTCTATGGTAAGTTGCTTTGTAATCTCTAGTTAATTATGGAGGCGAGTACAGATCCATCCATCTCGCCAGCCGTGTTAATTGAAATAACCCAGCCAAGCCCAGCCCACAGAAAAGCCTCTAGTCTTTTAGCATTATAAATCAAAGCATAGGAATGAGATAGGCAACAAAGAAAGTAATTCCAACCACACATCAATTCAAACTTGTTTATTTAAACCAGGGGCCTTAGCCTGTAACGCAATGGTGCCTAAATGGGCTCCTGGTTGACGGGATTCAATTACGATTTATTAATGCTGTCGGTCCAGTGGCGGTCCTTTTAATGTTTTTGTAGTACAACAAAGAATATTGTGAGTCTAATTCTAGAGGATTAATTCGCTGGTTGTTGGAGAAAAACGAGGAAATCCCTGTTTTGTACCTTGGACGCCATTGATACGCCATTGTGTTACAGGCTAAGGCCCCTGACTACACAATGATTAAGGCATACTCTATTGCTTGTAATAATTTTGTGGGGAAACCGATACAAGAGATGCTGCTGTCAATCTAGTCTTCAACTACCATATGGTTGGAATTTTGAAGTTCCATCATCATCATCAGCCAACCTCTGCTCACTGCTGGGTATAGGCCTTTTTCCCCTAGCGCCGCCTCTCGTGGTCCCTTGCCATGGACCCTCTGCCACCACAACAATGTCGTCCGACCATTGAGTTCCATAAGAAACAGAAATCTAAACAACAAAATGTTTCAGGTGAAAGTTTGGCACATTCCACCGGAAGGCTTGAAGGAGTCACTCTCGACTCCTGAATGCTCTCTCTCCCACAAGCAGCGACGGGTTGAGAACGTTGGCTTCCATCCTGTAGCAGATGGGCTGATCCATGTCGCCTCCGGTCACGAGCTGGCTCTGTGGGACTTGACGAAGCAGCAGGAGGCCTTTGGTAAGCGATTGTTGGATATTCTGCTATTTGTTCTTTATTATAATGTTCATTACAAACTATCTATCTATCCAGCCCATTAATAGAGCCCACTGCTGGGCATAGGCATCTTCCTTTACACGCCAACCCCCTCGTCTAATGCCAATATTTACAAACATAATCCAGAAATAAAGAAGAGGAGTAGACTTTAATGGAAGACCTCACATGCTACAACTACCGAAGAACACATCTGCTAATGGCTCAAAAAGCCAATCAGATGATAAAGGCTGAACAAAAAAAAACATATGTTCAGGTTTTGATACTAAAAACAAGATCTTGTAATACTTTAGAAGAGGCTTCTTTTTTTACCATTTCCTATCGCAGGTTGGTTATCTACAGTATGGCTACTTTGTCCCATGATTCTATTCAACAATATTATCTATATTC
Organism: Zelleria hepariella; assembly: GCA_949319315.1. Classification (NCBI taxonomy): domain Eukaryota; kingdom Metazoa; phylum Arthropoda; class Insecta; order Lepidoptera; family Yponomeutidae; genus Zelleria; species Zelleria hepariella. The sequence continues at coordinate 2,463,627 of OX439380.1, read as the reverse complement.
TGTAATACAATTTACCTCTGCAGCAAGAATAATACGAGTATTTCGATTTTGACTATCCTATTGATTGACCACTCTTGTGGATTCACCTCTACAAGTTTTATGAATTCACTTTTTTATGAATTTACTCTTTTATGAATTGACCTCTAAAAGTTTTATGAATTCATTCTTTTATTAATTGACCTCTCCAAGTTTTATGAATTCACTCTTTTAGGAATTGACCTCCAAGTTTTATGAATTCACTCTTTTATGAATTGATCTCTACAAGTTTTTGAATTAACACTTTTATGAATTGACCTCTCCAAGTTTTATGAATTCACCTCTACACTTGGACTTTTTACTTAGTCAAATCCACAGTATCCCTAACAAAGTGATTACAACCGCAGTGAACAGGGACCACGGAGAAGTGATCCAGTCCACATCGTGGAAGAAGGACGGCAAGCTACTAGCGACCTCGTGCAAGGACAAGAAGGTCCGCATCATCGACCCCCGTGTGGACGGTCCGGTGTTGGACGTGGCCAACAGCCATCAGAGCATCAAGGACAGCCGCATAGTGTGGCTGGGGGAGCAGGATCGCATTCTCACCACCGGTAAGTGTGCACATCCACTGTAGAACAGGGATAAAGGAACAAGGTTAAAAATAAGGTGTACCATCTGATATCACAAAATCTAGATATCTGTAGGATTTTGATTTTCTTGGAAAAAGAAAAAACTAGACAAAAACAAATAGACGAAGAAATAAAGTTGCGAAAGCGGCATTAGATAAGATAAAGATAAGATAAGATAAAGGTTTATTTTTCTTGCCACAAATTTGTTAAAGGGTAACAGACACATAGATAAGACAAAAATTTGTGGAAAGCTGGAGCCTAAACTAGACCAGAAGATCTGTATTTTAGGACTCCAGGCCTCTCATTTACAGGCAACAGTGTAGATAGGTCATAATATGCGAAGATCAGAAAACCACCCCTCCAAAATAGCACTTAAATGGTGTCCAACTGGACACGGAAGAGAGGACGCCCTAAAACTATCCGGCGTTCAATCAGTGTAACAGGAAGCCAATAGTCTTGGGACGAGCATATCCGAGCTTGCGATCAAGGCGCAAAATCGGCCAGAATGGAAAACTGTTTCAAGAGCCCTATGTCCCTGAACAGGAATTGATGATGATGATGGAATAAGTTGCCAAATTCATTTACCAGGCCTGTCGGTACGACGATAGTTGCGGTGTCGTGCCGCCATTTTAAATACACAATTTATGGTTTTTACTAGGTCTTGAAGGTTGTACACGCAACAGCATTTAGACGCTTACACGCTAGCACTCTACTTTACAACAAAAGTGCACACTCTGACGTGCTGTCGTGTGTACCAAAAAATAAACTACTAAACATAGGAACATGCCAGTGGTGCACATCGAATAGTGTACCAAAAATTCTGACTCTAATTTCGAAATCCAGTGAAGAAATCGGTGTATCCTTTTGCTTAAAGGAAACACAATTTAGCTATTATTTTAATGCCCGTTTTCACCAACCACCCCTAATTTTAAAAGGCCTTTTAACGAAAGTTATCTGCACCTCTGCAAGTCTATGGGTCATGGACGAAGGATCATATAACCCGTGTCATTAAAGAAAACATTTAGGATGGACTTCAAAACACTCGCCCTCTCGCTCTAATTAATACAGTCAAAGCGAGACAACGCTAGGTTTTTAAATCCGTCCTAAATGTTTTCTTTAATGACACGGGTTATACACACTCAACTCATAACGCTTGTGAGTGGAATTCGTATGGTCCTTTATCCATGAGCCCTAGACTTTCAGAGGCGCAGATAATTTTCGTTAAAAGGTCTTTTAAAATTAGGGGTGGTTGGTGAAAACGGGTATAAAACACTGGACACCGTTATTTTGTCACTCCCATGACTGACTTGACTCTGGCAGAAATAATCGTCCTGATGTTTGCATTGTCATTTAAAAAAAATCTCTTGTTTCCATCGACAGGTTTCGACGCCGCCCGCCTCCGCCAGATCATAATCCGTGACGTGCGAAACCTCTCCCAAGCGCAGCGAACGCTGGAGCTCGACTGCTCCACCGGCGTTCTGATGCCGCTGTTCGACGCTGATACCAACATGCTGTTCTTGGCTGGCAAGGGCGATACGACTATCCTGTACATGGAGCTGACTGACCGCGATCCATTCCTCATCGAGGGGCTAAGGCATTCAGGTGGGTTCTATATCTGTCTAATTCATGACTACACAGAGAAAGATCATCCTTTATCGGTAATTTTTGTCCTAGATAGTTGTTTATTGTCGAATCCAGTACGTCCAGTATTCAGTGCCACTATTTTAGAGCTTATTGGTTGAATAGGCTTGAAAGAAATAGCTGTGTCGCGCATTATTGGATGTGCCTAGGTTCTTCATGTTAAATCACATTGGCGACAAAGTAATAGGTACACGTAGATTTCAAATTCATGAGGGTTTCTAGGTGATCGGGAAACAAGGCTTTCTTTCATATTCAAGTTTCACTTTATTTGAGACCGTTGACTTCAGGTGCCACACGTTCTCATTCATTTACTATAGGGAACTTCCTGGTTCCACTAGGATATATCAGCGGAACTTCCTGGTTCTGCGATATCAGCAAAACTTCCTGGTTCTGCTAGGACCTCCTCACACACCCCTACAGTCCTGCCCTTGCCAACCACGAGCTAGGCACTTTCAGCTCGTATTTCAGATTCAACATTCAGTGCCATTTCGTTATTCACAATTCAGTAAGCCTTGTTTCTCTTCTCCTTACACACAGATTCAGTAGGTACAGTCAAGAAGTTATTAGATCTAAAGACTCACCAATATTCTGATTTCGGGCCGCCGCCACGCACTTCTTCTTTCATTCCTTTTTTATATCACCTTTTTCCCGCCAACCGTCGTTAGCCGCTTACGTCATTCTGCAAGCTACCCGATCAGTCAGCACAGACAAAAAATGACAGATTCAATTCAAAAAGTGTTGATCTGTGGTAAAGTTTGTACTTACGGTTTCGATGTTCGTGATGATTCGCGACACTCCCGACGGCCAAAAGAGTTCTTACTTCAGCAGAGTGAAGAGGAGACGCGTCCATTCAGCAATTTTTTCTCTTGCTCGAATGGCTGCCGCTCTTTGTCCTCTTACTTCAGCGTTGTTTTGTTCTTTGGTCAATTCTTCGTCGGGTTGAACACAGTTCAGTTCAGTCATTTGAGGGGTAGTGGTTTCAATGTCTTCTACTTCCATCAGTTCGGTTGGGCTTTGAGATTCGTTCGTTTCAACTACTTCGATGCAACTTGGACTTCCGGTTGTCACGTCAGCAGTAGCCTCAGGAACCATTCGGTCTTCTTCAATTCTTCTTTGGATTGAAATATGTTCAGGAATGTCAGCATTTAGTCTGACATTGTGTTGAGGCTGTTCGACCATTTCAATCTCCTGAAATCTTATTTCGGGATTCTGAGTCCTCTCAGGTTCTGAATTTGGAGTTTCTTCATCTACAATGATATCGGCTTCCAGCGGATACAGATGTCCGATTGATCGAGTGAATTCTGAGTCTCCAACCATCACCTTGGCTACTCTGCATTCTCCATCCGGACCTTTGATAAGAGAGGATATCTTTCCAACTTTCCAACCTTCTCGATTCTTTAGTTCCCCCTTTATTTGGACTATGTCTCCAATGCAGGGATTCTTCTTCGATTTTACTCGCGGTTGTTTGTGTGAGTGGCGATATCTTTCTCTCAGGCCAGTCAAGTATTGTCCGATGAACATTTCCTTAAATTCTGTCATGATTCGCTGACCTCGTTTCCATCCTTCTATTAAATTCTGTTTCAGGATTGTACCTTCTGGTAGCATCTGTTCTTGTGAGACTTCAAGGGTCAGGCATTTTCCAAGCGACAGAAAATCTGCAGGTTTCAGAATGTGTTCTTGTTCTGAACTCACGTATGTCAAAGGTCTTGTGTTGCATACCATTTCGACTTCCTTTATGACGGTGACCAGTTGGCTGTCAACTAGCAGATGTTTTTCAAGTGATCGCTTCAGACAATGTTTTACTACCGCAACTAGTCTTTCGTACACGCCTCCGTGCCATGGTGCTAGCTGGGGAATAAACTTCCATTTTATATTGTTCTGGCTGCAGTATGGTTTTGCGAGGACTTCAGATGTTAGTCGAAATTGCAGAGCATTGTCAGAAACAATCAACGACGGAGTGCCTCTGGTTGCAACAAATCTTCTCAATGAAAGGAGGCATTCTTCTGCTGTAAGATTTTTGACAACTTCCAAATGGATGGCTCTTACGACGAGGCACGTATAGAGGCAGATCCATCGTTTCTCTTTTCCTCGTTCTGTGGACACAAACATGGGGCCAAAATAGTCCATTCCGGTATATGTGAATGCTGGACTAAATGTGACCCGTTCAGGTGGTAGATCAGGGGTTGGAGGTAGTTCGTAGGGTCCACCACCGTGCTTCACACATTGTGGACATCTCTTCAAGACCTTCTGAACTTGCGATCTTCCTTGAGGTATCCAAAACTGTTGTCTGATTATGCTCAATGTATGAGACACTCCCACATGATAGTTCTTCACATGTGCTTCCAAGATTACCTTTGATGTGAATTCACAGTCTTTGGGAAGAAGGATGGGATGCTTCATTTCATAGGACCAGTCTGTATGCGTTACTCTTCCTTTGCACCTTAGGATTCCGTCCACATCTACAAACAGACCCAGATTTTTACTTAGATGAGTTTCCTTTCCCATTGTCTCTTCTCTGAAGTATGTCGACTGCAAATTCTTTATTTCCATTAGTTGTGAGCTCAATGGATTTTTATCCGGTGAGGTATCTTGCACTGTGTGATTTCTTTCTGTCTGTTCATCTAAGACTTCATCTGTCTCAGCAGTTTTTGAGGTTTCTGTGCTTTCTGGACCTTCTGTGTCCAGACCCTCCGCCACCGCGGACAGAGCGACGTGATGATGCTCGAGATTCATGTCAATTGGCCAAGCTGCTTTTTCCTTTGAAAGAAATGGAGGGCCATTAAACCAGAGCTCCCTCTTCTGTGACCAGAGTTCCGGTCTGGTAGCTAAGTCAGCTGGATTCTGTTCGGTGTTTATGTAGCACAATTCGACTCCAGGATTTTGTTTGATTTCATTTACTCTTCTGGTGACGAATGGTGGTAACAATTTGGTTGATTTCATCCAGCTTAAGACGATAAGGCTGTCAGTCCAAAGATACTGTTTTTTGATAGGAATATCAAGAGCATTCTTCACATAGGTCAGTAACCTGCTTCCAATGACGTAGCCAAGTAACTCCAGTCTTGGTATTTTCAGGTTTTCCTTGTCTGTCAATGGATTCACGCGTGACTTTGACATGATGAAGACTGTCTTGCTGCTCTGTTCAGTTGTCACTCGAAGGTAAACGACAGCGGCGTGAGCGACAGATGAAGCATCTGTGTAGCAATGCAGTTCATGTTCTACGCTTTCATCGATTGCCTTCTCGTTGCCGATGTAACGTGGAACTTTGATGGCTTTGGCTGATTGAAGAGCTTCCACAATTGTGTGCCATTTTTTCTTCACGTCTTCGGGTAAGGGAGTATCCCACTTGAGTTTTCTTTTCCACAGTTCTTGCAGCAGGATTTTGGCTGGCAGTACGATGGGTGATGCAAAACCACAAGGATCGTAGAACGAGGCCAGTATTCTTAGGACATCCCTTTTGTTATTTGTATTCTTCGAGTTTTCTTTGTTGAAAACCTTGTCATTTAATTTTAATTGTAGGCTGTCATCTTCCAGATTCCATGTCAGCCCTAAAATCTTCACATTGTCAGTTTCTTCAGCCCGATGTTCTTTAGGAATCTTCTCAATGAAATCTCGATCGTTGGATGCCCAGTCTCTGATGTTCATGGAGAGCTCGTTGAAGGCCTGTCTTGTTTCAAGATACAGATCATAAGCAGATGATCCAGATGAAGCCGTAGTGACAAGATTGTCTACATAACACCTGTCTGCGATTTTGTTTAGAAGTTCTGGGCCTTTTGTTGACAGGTGATGTCGTATTGTGGCCGTTAGTAAGAATGGACTCGAAATAATTCCGAATGGCACTCTACAGAATCTCAAGTGCAAGATATTGTCTTCCGAGGCTCCCTTTTCGGTGTCCTTCAGCCACAAAAATCTGGTCACATCTCTGTCGGCTTCTTGGAGACCTACCTGCAAAAATGCCTTTTCCACATCGGCTGTGATGCCAACTCTATTTGTGCGAAACTTGATGAGCAGTTTTGTTACGTCTTCTAGCATGGACGGACCGCGGTACATGCATTCATTTAAGCTTCGTTGCTCCTTTATTCTGGCAGAAGCGTCATACACAATTCTAGCTTTCTTTCCTTCATGTTTCACAATGTGGTGTGGCAGGTAGTGCACCGGCGGTGATTCCTGAGTAACTGCGTTCTGTTGTGGATCAATGACTTCAATGATGTTTGCATTCAATTGTTCTTGAAGGATGCCATCATATTCTTTTAAGGTGCTCTGATCCAGTCGTTGAACCAAGCCTTTCAATCTTCCATATGCTAGGCCGAGATTTGTAGGTAAGTCAGGCGGGTACTCAGTCCAAGGCCACTTCACATTGTACCTGCAGTTGTCATAACTGACTGTTTCAGTGAAATGTTTCACGGCTTCTTCTTCACGAGTGGTTTTAGCAGAGTCTGTGATCCCAATGCTTTCGAGTGTCCATAAAAAGTTCACATCTTGATCTCGTAATGGAAGGTCAGGTTCAGTGAAGTACAAATGTTCAGGATCTTGACACTGACAGTAGGTGACAACAGACAGGGTGTTCTCTTTCTCCATTGAAGTGTCAATTTTTCCTGTGAGAATCCACCCAAAATCGGTATCAATAAGAAACAAGTAATCCTGTACCTTCACAGATTGGTTTCTCATGAAAGACATGTACAGGTCGCTTCCGATCAGTAGGTCAACTCTCTCACCGACACTGTTATCATCAGCCAACACATCTATGGTAGGAAGTTCCTTTATTTCTGGAACAGGGACTCTATCAGTGATGTGTGGGACAACATTGACACGTATTGTTCTACAGATGCCACGCTTTGTTATTATGTCAATTTCGGCAGATGGGCTTGGAGTTTCAGTTGGATCTTCTGACCCAAACGTGTATATTATAAGCAGATCCTCCTGGTCTGCGACAACCTTTAGATCTTTCGCCGTTTGTGCTGTCATATAGCTGCGTTGGCTGCCGCTATCGAGGAGTAGTCTGCATGCCCTTTGTCTACTGCCGCTTCGTAACATCACTGTTGCCGTCTGTAACAAAGATGTGGAATAAAGTAACAGGTTTGTTGCTACTGGGTCTTTCTTTCTTTCATTTTCATCCTTACTTCTATTCGGGCATAACACCTGGTGGTGGTCCTCCTTGCAGTAGTAGCACTTCCTTTTAAAGCTGCAAGAGTTGAGCATGTGACCACGGCGCAGACATCTAAAACATCTGTCACCTAATTTTCCTCTTCGTTGCTCTAGAGATGTATACTTCTGGCAATCACTATTAAAATGATTCCCATCACAGAAGATACATGATTTCTTTAGCCTTTTGTTGGACTTGACACGTGGAGCTTCCTCCGGGCCTTTGCGTTTTTTCAGGTCCTTTACAGTGTTTCGTGCTGTCGGGTTTGCTGTGTTGGGCCTTTTCCCCCTTCTCTCAGGTTGCAGCAACGCTTGTGTTGATGTCTGTGGAATTGGTGCCAATTCCAGTTGTTGTGTCAATTCATTGACAGTAGGGTTAGCACGTTCTAAGGCCATTATGACCTTTTCCAACATTTTTCTTATATGGGGCACAGTATTGTCTTCTTCAGACAGGGCCATATTAACCTCATACATGATGTTGCTTGGAAACTTGCTCGTTATTGTGGCCCTAAGATGGTTTCCATCCGTGTTTTCTCCCAGGGTCTGGAGAATGCGAAGGTGATGTTCCACAGAGTTTAAAGTCTGACGACAGCCTTTAGTGCCTTGAGCAACAGGCAACAGCTTTAGGGCCTCATAGTGCGCATCAATTTGTGCATCCTTGCTTCCAAATTGTCGTTGTAACATGTCAATAGCAATTTGATAGTTGGCGGAAGAGATAGTTAATCCGCTCAATGCTTCTTTAGCCTTCCCATCCACAGCAGCGATCAAATATGAAAGTTTATCAACTTCTTCAAGCCCACGCCTGCCAATAGTTGCTTGGAATTTGTCCCAGAACTCGCTAAAGTCTAGTATGTTGCCTGAGAACCTTGGCGGCGGTAGGGTCGGAAGCTTGCTGTGCTGTGTCGACGGTTGGGAGGTTCTTCGGAGGTCGTGCAAGTATAAAACTGCGTCAAGTTTGGCAAGTACTTCATCGACTACCAGTTGTTTGCTAGTGCACGACGCGATGAACTCGGCGGATGTATCAATGCCCCGCGAGATGTACGCATCGAGGTCAGCCGTGTATCTCGCAGCCGTCTGTCGTATCCGGGTTTTTAAGACGATGATCGCTTCCAATTCGACTCCGTCGGACTCCATATTGGAAAGTTCGTTGGACGCGCTGAGGAGTTGTTCGTCCAAATTCTTTTCCAACATTCCAAGCCGGGTTCGGTACGCTTCCTCCATCTTGGCGCAACTGGAATTTTGTAAGAATCGGTCTTTTAGCTATAAGATTCAACTGGTATCTACACCACAAGTGACCAGAAGTTCTGGTCCAGAACGGAGTTCTGTTTTGTGAATTAAATGGCTGCTTACCGAATGGGTATTTGCGACTTTCTTGGGAGGAAGTGTTTTTGGGCGTGTAGTGACTCCGTACTGCAAACACTTTTAACGTACTTTACACTGTAGTTTTCTTTTCATCAAGTTAATAAGTAAACTTTTCATAGATTTTTTCACTATAGCACGCGCCCGCTAAAAATTTTCACTTTGACAGAATACCACAGAACGCAACTTATTCTATTTCAACAATGCACACACAGACAACCATGTCTACAAAAAGTAGCCTTACGATCAAACTTGTGGTCGTACCCGACCAAATCGGTCGGGTGACCTGCATTAAAAGAAATAAAAGTGGGTGGTAAAAATAATAAAAAAAAAGGGCAAATAAAACACACTAGTGTTATTTTATTTATTATTTCACTTTAATAAAATACCTTAAATGTGTTATCTGCAAAAAATAAATAAAAAGGGTTATTTAGAGTTTTGTCATTACCACAGATTAGTCTGAGGGTAACTTCGAGTTGATTTTGTTGTGATTTTGTTTCGCCCTTCGTGTGTGATTTGCCCTTGCCACATTCCGACAGAACTTTTCTTTATTATTGTTATTATTTTCGTTATTCGCGGTAGGATTCGTTACGATTCGTTGGTAACGATCATCGCAGACCATTTGTTGGTTGGTCCACGATGGCCTCCGTTCAGTTCGATTCTGGAGTCGCCACGATTCGTTCGTGACGATCACTGAGGACCACTCGAACAGCTAGTCTACAGTGGCAACTACTTCTGCCTCCGGTCAGTTCGATTCTGGAGTCGCCACGATTCGTTCGTGACGATCACTGAGGACCACTCGAACAGGTAGTCTACAGTGGCAACTACTTCTGCCTCCGGTCAGTTCGATTCTGGAGTCGCCACGATTCGTTCGTGACGATCACTGAGGACCACTCGAACAGGTAGTCTACAGTGGCAACTACTTCTGCCTCCGGTCAGTTCGATTCTGGAGTCGCCACGATTCGTTCGTGACGATCACTGAGGACCACTCGAACAGGTAGTCTACAGTGGCAACTACTTCTGCCTCCGTTCTTTTCGCGATTCAGTCATTCAATTCAATCAATTCGATTAGCTAACCGATTCGATTTCTAATCTGTCGGGATGTGACAAGGCAATGACACATGGGCATGATTTTCGGTTTAGTTCTGGCTGAAATACAGAATCATATCCCAGCTCCTCCACCAATTTGTCGCGCATTATTGGATGTGCCTAGGTTCTTCATGTTAAATCACATTGGCGACAAAGTAATAGGTACACGTAGATTTCAAATTCATGAGGGTTTCTAGGTGATCGGGAAACAAGGCTTTCTTTCATATTCAAGTTTCACTTTATTTGAGACCGTTGACTTCAGGTGCCACACGTTCTCATTCATTTACTATAGGGAACTTCCTGGTTCCACTAGGATATATCAGCGGAACTTCCTGGTTCTGCGATATCAGCAAAACTTCCTGGTTCTGCTAGGACCTCCTCACACACCCCTACAGTCCTGCCCTTGCCAACCACGAGCTAGGCACTTTCAGCTCGTATTTCAGATTCAACATTCAGTGCCATTTCGTTATTCACAATTCAGTAAGCCTTGTTTCTCTTCTCCTTACACACAGATTCAGTAGGTACAGTCAAGAAGTTATTAGATCTAAAGACTCACCAATATTCTGATTTCGGGCCGCCGCCACGCACTTCTTCTTTCATTCCTTTTTTATATCACCTTTTTCCCGCCAACCGTCGTTAGCCGCTTACGTCATTCTGCAAGCTACCCGATCAGTCAGCACAGACAAAAAATGACAGATTCAATTCAAAAAGTGTTGATCTGTGGTAAAGTTTGTACTTACGGTTTCGATGTTCGTGATGATTCGCGACAAGCTGGTAGCGTCTACATGAGAAAGGCCGAAGGTAGGCAACCTCTCTCAGGCACCGTACGCTGAAGCTAGACTGTTCTACCGGCCGATTTTGGAAAAACTACAGTCAGAAAAAAATAATGATAAAGTACAAAAAAAAATATCGATCCTGTTTCTTGTAGGGATCAAAAGACTCCAACTGAGGTTTGAGTACTAGAAATGACAGAAATCGCAAAAAACTTTCGCCATACATTTTGTACGAAAGAAAATGCCTATTTTTTTAATGTTAATCGATCCTATTTCTTGTAGGGATCAAAAGACTCGAAGGAGCCAATGGAGGTTTGGGTGCTAAAAATGACAGAAATCGGCAAAAACTTTCCCCCGTACAAAATGTGGATGAGAAGTTTTTCGCGACTTCTAACATTTAGAAATGTTCAGTTTCTTATAATCAAGGAATGTTGTATGATTAATCTATTGCTCACGTTGTTGACATAAAATAGTTCTTTATAGGAAATGTTTTCTGCAAAGTAGCAGCTCCCCTTTTAGGTGAATCATTCAAAAGCTTTCAGTGATTCACTCTTTCAGACTCACTACAGTCTGGGAAATTTGTCCTTTCTGCCTAGTAGCTTTTATTTGTTTTCCACCCCTCTTTTGTTTGAATCTGAATCAGTGCCAACAATTAGCTTGTAAACGCAGACTAGCCTTTAACTTGTAATAGGGATTGACTCACACACTTTTTATGGTATGCCAACTGCCAAGCCTACAAAGATAATAATTACGATATCGCAAAAAAGCAAAACATAAACACGAGAGACATTAGGCCATTTGATTGTTAACAAAATGTAAACATTATCTTGTGAAGTTTTTTTAACTTTTTTAACTGTATGATGTGATTGTTGTTCAAAATATGTAAAAAATCATACATAAATCAAATGCCTTCTCACGCTAGAGACAGATATGTCTATTAATTGGCAGCTAAGTGGATCTAACAAAGCATCTTACCCCACAGGTGAACAGACGAAGGGCGCATGTCTGGTGCCTAAACGCGCCATGCGGGTGATGGAGGGTGAAGTTAATCGAGTGCTGCAACTGACTGGCTCTTCGGTCATACCCATTATGTACCAGGTGCCGCGAAAGGTAAGGTTCAAATCACTTGATTCAGAATTTATCTGTCCAATGCTGGGGCCTGAGTCTGTAACGCAATGGTGCCAAAATGGGTAACCAGTTGACGGCTTCAATTACGATTTATTAATGCTGTCGGTCCTTTTAGTGTTTTTGTAGGACAGCAAATAATATTCTGATTCTAATTCTAGAGGATTAGGTCGCTGGTTGTAGGAGAAAAACGAGGAAACCCCGGTTTTGTCCTTCTACTGGGACGCCATCGACACGCCATTATGTTACAGACTTAAGAGGCCCCAGGACATCTGCAGCGCTCTCGACCGCATTTTTCAACATTTTAATTGATCGTAAGAGAATGATTCAACTTTGGACGATAAAATATAGTTGCAGACGTAGCTAGCTAGGGTAACGTACGTATCTATGTAGGTACTTATACTTATCTTATTAAAACTGTAATGTAAGACATAGATAATAAAGCTATCGACACGTGGACACACTTAATTTTACATATTACTGAACTACTGCTTTTAACCGAAGTTCGGTGATATTTTTTTTATTACTAGGAATATGAAATCAAAAGTGTGTCCACATGTCGATAGCTTTCTTATATATGTCTGCAACTATATGTTATCGTCCAAAGTTGAATCATTCTCTTACAATCAATGAAAATGTTGAAAAGTGCGAGCGAGAGCGCTGCAGAGCTCCAGGGGATTCTTAAGCCCCAGTTCTCTCCACCACATCTAACTCCAATGAACTTCGTTCGCAGAGCTACCGCGATTACCACGCCGATCTATACCCGGACACCAGCGGCGCGGTGACCCATCTCAGTGCCCCAATGTGGCTGGAGAAGCAAGACTGTCCTGTACCCAACATCTCTTTGCGGCCAGATGCCAATAGCTGCGGACAGGTATGTTTGAGCTTCAGTTTTCTCCATATTTTTTTAGGAGGATATCACGATCAGACTGCCAAATTCAGGCGTAGTTTCCTGACAAACTAGAGAAATTGGTTGCATGTTAGAGTTATGATTTTATGAATCTATCTTTGAGACTGCGTTTTGTGATTGATTGTGGATTTCTAAACAGAGATAACGCAATGATGTTTGGATCATTTATGTCGCAGCTTTATGATAAGATCGAAACCCTAGGTTTTTGATCACAAACCTGATTTTATCATAAACCTGCGATATAGACACTTGCATCCGTCTATCAGACGGACCATTGTATTTATTTTATGTTTATTAGTGTAGTTTTGTGTGCGTCTTAATGTGGCTTTACATGTTGTGCCGTATGCTATAGCAGTTTTTTTTTATTACTATTTATCGGGTGTTATTATTATATAATATTTTTTATAGTGATTATTATTTGTGTACAGTGTGGTGTTTATTTTATTTTTCATGTTGTGTAGTGGGATTTTAGTGCTCGCATGGTAGTGGATAGTGATCGGAAGTAAGTAGAATACCTTGGTTTTTATTTCGTGCTTGATGTCTTACTAGTAATGTAGCTTTTATCGTCATTTGAATACGGTTAAAATTCCATTATAGGTCCACCGCGGCGGCCTCGACGAGTTAGTGTCAGCTATCCAAGCCATGCCACCGCCGAAGAAAACCACAGCTTGTCCCAAACCCGTAACCCATAAACCCACAATCATCGACGAGACGCCAAAGCCTTTGCCCAAGGCAGAGCTTACCGACGAAGACCGGATTGACTTCGTGAACGTCAAAGACCTGATAAAAGACATGGAGCGTCAGAAGACGGCCGTCTCACCAAACGTACCAGACACGCCGACTAATGGCTTCAGTCATAATAAAAATAATGGCCACACGGAAAAACCAGACGACAGCGAAGACGTTGAAAGTGAAGCTAAGTCTGAAGAGCCTCAGTTGCCCCTGTCTCGCAGTGAGAGTCTCACAAACGGGGCTCCACTGCAGCCGCCCAAGCCTTTGCCTCGGTCGTCCATATCGGAAGGCGGCGCTGGTGAGGAGCAAGGGTCGGAGGCGCCCAAACCGAAGCCAAGAACCACCGCGGCGCCTGTCTCGGGATATAAGGTAGAAGGGAGTGTTGCTCTTGTGATGTTGGGTTGTTTTTTAGGGATTGAGTCCCGATGCATGCGTTTACAATGATACTTTTTTTTCTTTTTTTATCTACGATCAGTCTTTCATAGACTTTTATTAGATTTGTTTGTGTTTCCTTTTGAGTATTGTAGGTGCTGCGTTCCGCAACGCAGTCTCCCTGTATCTTCAAGTCACTTTATTTATTTAATTTGTGTCATTCCATCAGTGGTGGACGCTTCGCCTGTGTGCGTTGAGTGATGTGTCTAGCAGGATTTATTGTGTTGTGTATTTTTAAGTTGCCTCACAGTTGTATTGTGAGGCTTAACTTTTTACTGTTCTTTATTGCGTTCCGGAACACACGACCTGTGGCTTTGGAACTGAGATATCGACCTAGTAGCTATACCTATTGATGAAACATTTTTAAACCCTGTTTTTAGGCAAGACGAGATGAATCATCCCAATGTGGTGCAATGGTGCTATGGAAATCCTTTTAAATGCTTTTACTGCCTTTAGTTCGACAGTAATCTTGTGTTATTTGTGTGGCAACACATTTTTTTACTTCGTTGGTGGACTGCTGGTCCGCATCAAGCTACGAAACAGTATTATGATTAATTATTGTAACAAAACGGGATTCTTACCACTATTAGGTTGATGTTTTGAGCACCCTATATTTCGACACCGTTGCAATGTAATCGTGGTGGGAATCCCATTTTCTTACAATAATTTGTGAAAATAACACTGATAGAGTTTCAAAAAGTAAGGTATTTTTGCTTGAACAAACCTTTTACTGACCCTTCCTTTGTTATACTCCAACAGCCCCGCTTGGGTCCGAAGCCGTTCTCAGCATCTCAAGGCAGCGAGGAGTTTTCATTCGACAAAGTCTTCTCGGTGCCAGCTGTTCCGGGTTCTGTAAAGGGCGATTCAGGTTAGTACACCAATATCTAACTTTAGGGGGCCGCATTTAACACTTTTGGAGGTGTGGTGCTGGAGGAGGATGTTGGACATACATTGGACAGATCGCCGCACCAACGTGTCGATATTGGATGAGCTTAAAATAAAAACGCGACTCCACCATCTGCACACGTAGGATCCTCGAATCTTTTTGGTCACATTGCCAGGAAACTTGCCGCGACCTCTTAGAAAATACAGATTTTCACTGGCAAAATCGAAAGCGACCAAGAGGGAGTTGCCCGACATATTGTTTAGCATTGTGTGTAACTTTAATATTTGCATGCCTTAAATAGGTTGAATGTGCTGAGCTTCTAAATAATGTAATCTTTCAAAGCAAATAAACGTCTTGTATTTTGTTGAACCGACCAAATCCGGGCTACACTCAACACCACAGTATACGATGCCATACACCTAGCCGCAGATAAAAACCACTTCGAACCGATCGAATGACCACGACCCTCAGTGGGGAGGATACCGATGCAAGGAGGAGGATTTAACACTTTCACTGCCGGCCGTTTTTGCACGGGTGCCTTATTTTAGACAACGTTGCCGTTTTTGTACGGTTGACAACCTTTTTACGGCCATTGCACACATTATACCTACCTTAATTAATTTTATGCTGTATGCTGATTTATATGTGTGTCGTGGCAAGTAAATAAACGTTTTTATCTACACTCATGTCGTAAGATTGGAATTATGATCTTAAAAGTTGACACATAAGACTGAGTATTATTTCACAGACAACTGTAAAAATAAAAAAAATAAATTACGATACAAGTTTTGTATGCGAATTTCCGCCAACCTGTATCGTAAAATAACTTTTTTTGTTATTACGATACACTTCCGGTATAAATTCTCCTTGCTGATATACTTCCGGTTAAAATTCTCCTTGCAGTAAACTATGGCTGTACGTAAGTAGGACTTCTTTGCCTCCAATACCAAATGGAACAAATAAAATAAAAAAGCGTCCGGTTTCTTTTTCTTTTTTTTGTGACATTTGTGTTTACTTTGGATTTGTTTTGCCGCCATTATTAGTTTCTTCCGTGACAATTAAACTAAAAAAGTTGAAAATGATGAATGAGTGAAGATAAAGTAGTGTATGCAGCTGCATATAAGACGATATTAGAATACTCGTGTGATACTATTATCATACTCGGCTTCGCCTCGTATGATAAACCCACACTCGTATTCTAAGAATCTCTTTTATATGACAGTTTCATAAACTACTATTCTATTTATATTTATAGACTATCTTTCAGTGCCTCACGACGCTTCATTATTTCACAGGCGCAACATCGCCGGTAACGCCCGCGCCCACCGCGACCTCTCCCAAAGAGTGTCCGGCCGCCCCTGCCTCCCCTAGCAACGACCCTGCTCCGCCCAGAGAGGGGTACACCAACGGGGATGCAGGGGAGGACTCGGGACACCCTCCCAGAACGCCCCGACCCGCCGAGACACGCAAGTGTTTGGACGTTAAAGAGTGAGTGTTGCTCTTTATTTGTTGTGCTTTCTTGCGCTCTTTCACGCTCCTTGTGGCGCTCTGTTGCACTCTCGTTTGAGTCTTTACGCGCTCTCTATTGCTCTTTCTCTTCCCCCCCCCCTCTCTCTCTCTCTCTTGTAGAACAAAAAAAAAATCATTTTATTTTTTTCTCTTTTACTATTTTTCTTTCTTTGGCTGTCTTTCTTTATATCTCTCTCCATCTCTGTATGTCTCTCGCTGTCTCTATATCTTCTCTTTTTCTTTCTATTCCTCTCACTCTAATCACCATCAATCAGAGCAAGAGAGCTTGTCATACCAGTCCACTCGTTTGTATCGGCCCAAGCACTCCCAAAGAGTGTCCGGCCGCCCCTGCCTCCCCTAGCAACGACCCTGCTCCGCCCAGAGAGGGGTACACCAACGGTGATGCAGGGGAGGACTCGGGACACCCTCCCAGAACGCCCCGACCCGCCGAGACACGCAAGTGTTTGGACGTTAAAGAGTGAGTGTTGCTCTTTATTTGTTGTGCTTTCTTGCGCTCTTTCACGTTCCCTGTGGCGCTCTTTTGCACTCTAGTTTGCGTCTTTACGCGCTCTCTATTGCTCTTTCTCTTCCCCCCACCCCCCTCTCTCTCTCTCTCTCTTGTAGAACAAAAATATCTTTTGATTTTTTTCTCTTTTACAATTTTTCTTTCTTTGGCTGTCTTTCTTTATATCTCTCCATCTCTGTATGTCTCTCGATGTCTCTATATCTTCTCTCTTTCTTTCTTTTCCTCTCAGTCTAATCACCATCAATCAGAGCAAGAGAGCTTGTTATATCAGTCCACTCGTTCGTATCGGCCGCCCCTCCCTGGACTCGGGATACCCTCCCAGAGCACCCCCGGCCTTTTGCGCGCGGCCGATATTGCGGATGCGGCCGTAAGGGCCACAATTGATTGACTTTTGGCCATTTTTCACCGATTTTTTTTTTTTTTTTTGGCTTCAATATCGTGTATTGTTCAACAGTGGCAGTCAGTCGATCGCGGACCGTCGCCGCGCCTACGAAATGCGATCGGTGAGCGTCGCAGTGGAGTCCGAGACACCGCCTTCGCCCGCTCCTCTCAGGTTGGTTTCCGCAACTTTTATTACTTTTTGAAGGCCAGATATCTTTGTCATTTAAATAATCATCGATTACGTAATAAGCCTTTTGTCACACAAGTTTTTTGAAGTGTAATTAAATGTCAAATTAATTCCGTACCTTTCCCAGACGCCGCGACTCGCTAAAGTCGCGCAAGAGCCCCGAGCGCGATGACAAGCGAGCGTCCGTCCCAAACGCGGCCACAAAGCGCACGTCCACGGTGTTCGGACGCGTCTCCAAGTTCCGACATCTGAAGGGCACGCCGGGACACAAGTCCACTATGCTCGAGAATATTAAGAACATCAGCAGACAGCTCTCTGGCGAGTGCAATGGGTTCTATGGTGAGTCTTTTTGGCTTTTATGGGTTACTTCATCCAGCTACCTTAAATCACGGAGGAGACCGGAGCTTTCCGGGGAATGTAATGGCTTTTACGGTGAGTTGAGCAGTTTCAGGCTTCATTCGGGGCCCTTATACTAAGAGGAGAGATGGAGCTGGCAGCGAAGGCTACTCTTGACTTTGCTGGCTTCATTATAAAGCCTTTATCACAGAGGAATGTTTAAAGAGCCACATTTATGACTGCCGACTAGTTTCTGCCTTTATCTGGGGGACTAACGCGGCCACAAAGCGCACGTCCACGGTGTTTGGACGCGTGTCCAAGTTCCGACACATGAAAGAAGTCTACTATCGAGAATATTAAGAACAGCAGACAGCTTTGTGACGAGTGCATGGGTTCTAACTGGATTCTCACTTCATTCTGGTACCTTAAATCGCGGACGAGACTTGGAGCTTGCGTCGCAGGTTACTTTTATGCCGCCGAATAGTTTCAGACTTCATTCTAAAGTCTTAATCTTGGGTGACAGATACGACAAAGATTACTTTATCTTGTGAATAAATATCTTACTTACTTTCGAGACTCTTCACGCATCTCAAAGTGGTGTCACATTTTTAAATGTTTTTCTTTAAATACTTTAAGGCGCTGGGCATAGTGAATTAGCCCGCGCGCAAAGAAAAATGCACAAAATCGATTCCTGTATTAAATACAGTAAAAAAATCGAAAATGTTCACATATCAAACCCTAAAATTAATTGAGACCTATCTAACACAGTCAGTTTTGTGTTGATATCCATAACAGATGGTAAGATATTTTGCTTGAAAAAAAGTGCGCCGCCTATTTTTTTTTCAAGCAAAATATCTTCAAAACGTTTATGAATGTCAGCACGAAACTGGCTGTTTTAGATAGGTCTCAACAAAATCTAGGGTTTGATATGTGAACATTTTCGATTTTTTTTGTGTATTTGATACAGGAATCGATTTTGTGCATTTTTCTTTGCGCGCGGGCGATTCACTATGCACAGCGCCTTAAATAAAAGGTTCTTCGCACCCTTAAACAGCATGGTTTGTGTGGGTGTTGCACATTCTAGACGTCTAGCTAGATAAACTTAGATGGAATTCTGTCTCCTTACAGCGAACGGAGTGCGTTGCGCCGTGCCGGTGACCGGCGGCGGAGGCCGTGTCGCTGTCATAGAGCTTCCTACCAACGCTACCAAGGTAATAGATAATTTTTTTTTACTTACAATCATTTATCATACCTATCATCATCAGCCCACCTCTGCCCACTGTTTGGCCTTTTTTCCCCTCGCGCCACCTCTCACGGTCCCTCGCCATCCGCATCCATGGACCCTCCGCCGCAAATTACATTACAATTGTATTATTTTTAGACCAGTCGGTTACACCCTGTAAAAATTGTTAAGATCTTTTTAACTCCTTGTATGACGGCCTCTGCAGATGGTCGGACCTTCGCCGCAAACAAAATTGTGCTTCACATAATATCTGTTGCTTGGTGTTAAAAGGGCCAAAGTCGGATTTTGCCCAAAATCTGCTTTTGATGCCAAAGTATTGAAAAGTGTATACATTTATTTGTGCTAAAAGGGCAGTAAAAGGAACATAAAAGGGCGTAAGTGCAACGGCAATATTTTAAAAATATTGTCGTTGCAGCTCTTATACGTTGTAGCTATTTTAGATCTTTTAGCACAAAAAGATATATAAATTTTTCAATACTTTGGCATCAAAAGAAGATTTTGGGCAAAATCCGACTTTGGCCCTTTTAGCACCAGGCCACAGATATCATTATCTGTATTTTTTTTAGCTGAATGCTATTTACAATTGTCTACTTTAACCCTCCCTCCCTCCACAGGTATCAGTAGCCCCACCGGCGCACCCGGGCGGTCTGCGGCCGCACGCGCTGTTGCACCCCGCTCCACTGCAGGATTGGTGCTGGGACCCCTTCAACGACACCCGTCTGCTGGTCGCTTGCGACGACGGCGCCGTGCGAGAGTGGATCGTGCCCGAGAATGGTATGTAACTTCATCCATTGCCACTAAACAATTTATACATTTTATCCGATAGTTGGCGCCCACTGCTGGAAATAAGCCTCTTAAAGTCTGTTCGCTATCATAGTGTCACTTTGATATTTGCCGCCTTGGCGCGCGGCGGCTTTTCACAAAAGAAATTAAAGGAAGCCGACGCGGCGCATACACGCCAGTGAATTTGGCTCGCCGCTCGTCAAAGAAGCGTCGTATTGAGAGGTTGTGCTTGTGACTTTTGACTTAGTATTTTGTATTGAGTGTCGATCGCTGCGTGTAGATAAAATGTTTTTTCGTTCGTTAGGACAGCGAGGTGCCTGTAGACGAAACTTCGAATGACCCAAAAATTAAAAGACGAAGGTTTTGTAAAACATTTAAGCAAATTCTAGTTAATGTCCATCAGCATTGTGTTGAAATGAATATGTCTGCGCCCATCACAGATACTTCAAAAATAGTTGGTATCCCAAGAACCAAGATTGCCGTCGTGTTTACCGACACTATCTAAGCGAACGGACTTTACCTTCCCTGTCACGCCAACCATCCCGGTTACTTGCTAGTCTTGTTCATCGTTTTCCAGACGCATCGTGTATGTGGGCTGCGTTTGTTACGTAATGGCGTATCGATGGCGTCCCAGCAGAAGGACAAAACCGGGGTTTCCACGTTTTTCTCCTACAACTAGCGAACTAATCCTCTATGTAGTATTAGAAACAGAATATTCTTTGCTGTACTACAAAAAAACATTAAAAGGAACGACAGCATTAATAAATCGTAATTCGGAAGGCAAAGTTTTTTGTTCGAAAGTCCGTTATTGGCTTAATCTTATCTTTAGACAATATTGAGGAACTGATTTCAATATTTTTTATTTCGGTTCAGTAGTTTGGATTTTACAACGTTTCAAAGATACGGTTTTATGACCTTCACGCGACGGTCTGCATACTGTTGACGGTCATAGGAACAAAACATTTTAGCGCATAAAAACAAAACTACTGGACCAAAATAAAAAAATATTTAAATTAGTTTCTTAATATTGTCTAAAGATAAGTTTAAGCCAATAACGGACTTTCGAACAAAAAACTTTGCCTACCCAATTGAAGCCGTCAACTGGGAACCCATTTTGGCACCATTGCGTTTCAGACTAAGGCCCCAGTCTGTAATGCATAAACAACAAGGCACACCTAGACAGATTAGACACGATTAGTTTGTCCTCTAACCCGCGGGTTTCCTCACGGGCTTTGTTGGCTCCGCACGTCTCCGCGCATCCATGTTATGTATAGTGCTCGAGTAAATTTAAGATAAAATTTTTAAATTATTTAATTTTGTGTTAGGTTGTTTAACAAAATTTGTTTAATATTAGAATAATAAGCTTGTAATAAGAGCATAAAATCTGCCAACAAACTACTTAGTAGTTTGGCGGAATTACTGTATTATGTTAAGTTTTTTGGCCTAAATAAACATTTACTTACTTACTTACTTACGTATTGACCTTTTCTTTCCAACTAAGTTGTCATGACGGTATAGGTGCTGGGCCAGCTTACTCCATTTAAAACAATGTCCCAGGCACTGCAGCGTCGACTAAGCTGTCAGGATGGTATAGGTGCTGGGCAAGCCTCCTCCATCTAAAACGATTTTGGGACATCGTTTTAGATGGAGGCACTGCAGCGTCGAGTGGTCTCTTCATCCATATAGTGTGAGTGAAGGTACCACTGGACCCCGTATAAATCATCTCATTACGTAGATGCAAAGGCCTAAGCTTTTTCTAATCCGCAGGCCTCCAAGAGTCGACGAACGAGCCACACCGCCTGTTCTCGGCTCACCCCGACAAGATATACGTGATGCGGTTCCATCCGACCGCTTCCGACCTACTGGCGACCGCCGCGCACGATCTTACCGTGAAGATATGGAACCTCAGCGACGATCCACCCACCTGCGCTATCACTCTGACAGGTAAACAATGTCTCATCTTCATCATCATCATTTTCAGCCCACATTTGCCCACTGCTGGGTATAGGCCTTTTCCCCCTCACGCCATCCTCCTCGGTCTCTAGAGGCACGCATCCGCGGACCCTCTGTCGCAAATTACATTACAAATGTATTATTTTTAGACCAGTAGGTTTAAACCCTGTAAAAATAGTTAGGATCTTTTGTTATACGTTGTATGACGCCCTCTGCAGATTGTCGGACCTTCTTCACAAACAAAATTGTGCTTCACATAACACCTTTATCTGTTATTTTTTAAGGTGAATGCTATTTGCTATTGTTCACTTTAACCCTCCCTCCAAGATTCAAGATTCAAGATGTTTTTTTGCTTTGATGTCGTCTGTCCAATGTCTACGAGCGACTTTTTGTAGCGATGCTGTCGCGCGATCGTATCGATACAGTCGCGATGCGGTCCCTCGCCCACCATAACCACGATTCAGTCGCGATGCAAACGCGATACCGTCGCGCTTCTGTCGCGATGCAAACGCAATTCGCGCGCCACCCTTCCTCCGTTGTCTCCCCGATGTCGTCCGACACCGCGCGTTAGTAGAAGGACCAAACAGGGGTATCCTCGTTTTTCTCCTACAACCAGCGAACTACTCATCTAGAATTAGAATCAAAAACATTTAAAGGACCGACAGCATTAATAAATCGTAATGAGCCGTTTTCGGCACAAATTCACAAAGCATTTCGCTTATCACGGATTAATTTTGACAGCCGTATTCTAGTTCTTCTATGGCCACGCCTGTAGGCGCTATGAAATCTATCTAGCTATCTATGAAATTCTTTGTGAATTTGTTCTGAAAACGGCTAATTGAAGCACCATTGCGTTACAGACTCAGGCCCCAGGTCTAACCAGCTAGCCAAACAACAAAGTAACGTTTGGAATATCTTTTCTCAGGACACACCGAACAAATCTTCGCTATCGAGTGGTCGCCGTGCGGTGAATACTTGGCTACAGTGTGCAAGGATGGACTAATTAGGGTAAGAACATTTAAAACATTGAAATAGCATGAAATAATTTAGTCCAAACACTCAATGTAACAGAAATCAATCGAATAATTGTTTAGAACTTTTTCGATATTTTGTGACTTTACAGCGCATCTATTCTAAAAAAAAAACACTCAACCGTCGAGCTTCAAAACACTAGAGAATATAATAGCTCTTATTGAAATTCTAATCTTATTTTGCGGCAAATTTCACATCTCCTATTTTCACGAAGTCATCGAGATAAGGCACAAGATTTCTGCGAGATGTTTTCGTTTTTCGCCCGACATGACTCGAGCGGTCGGGAGTAGTCGAGATCGAAATGACATGAGATTTTTCCTTCGAGATGTATCGAATGCGAGATTTCCGAGAATTAGGCCCCAGAGGCCCTTTGGGCGGCCTTAAAAACTGACACCAGGGGTGGCCACTACCTCATACGATTACCTATCCGGATTGGCGAATTTCGAGTTGTTTTGTCTAACATTACCAATACAAGGTGTTACAAAAAAGAAAAGTATTTTTTAAATATTGTTTTCATTGACTTTCACAGTGTTTTAACAACTCAAAGCTACGCACCTACACACACAAACATATTTTAAAATTTGAGCTACTACAAAAAAAAAGTTATAAAAAAAAACTCAATTTTGATGTTGTGATCCATATCACCGGGTGCTATTACACTTTCAAAAGAGTTAGGATATTTTGTAACACGTTGTATAATTTCTCAGATATACAAACCGCGGTCGTCCACCGAACCCTTACGCTCGGGACCCGGGCCGGCCGGCGGGCGCGGCGGTCGCGTCGTGTGGGCGCTGAGTGGAACGCATTTAGTCGTCACTGGGTTCGACAAGTGAGTATTTCTGTTTCTTTACTCGACTGCCCCAGATGGAGGGTTACGTTTTTCGAGTGTATGTATGTATGTGGATTTTTTTGGAACACTCTGTAGCCGAAACTGTGGATTTAGGTTAGGTGTCTTTAGATTCTTCTTGATTGTAAGAGTGACACTGGCTAAATCAAAGTATTTAAAAAACTAAAATGGCCGATTTTGGCGCCAAATTATGTAAAATCTAAAATTATTCAAAACTCTAGATTAGTCTTGAAGACGAAACTCTCTTTGGGTCTCTGCCCAACTGAGCGGGCGAACAATAATTATTCTCTGATATATTGCGCTACAGTCTAGCAGAATTTATCTGTAAGTATTTGAAAAGCGTAGATAATTATTTGCATTTAAAAAAATTAACAACACTAATCAGTAAGCGCAACACATTTTGACAGTAAAGTTATGAAAAAAAAAGTGCGGAATAAATATTACCCCAAATAAAATAGCTGCAAAATTTTGGTAAAAATTTTAGTACAGTCAACAGAAACGCTTTTTTGTGTCGTCGGTCTATTTCTGTCCGGTATGTTATTGTTAACTCTATGATGATTGTGTTCCTCAGGGTGTCGGAGCGTCAAATCGTGCTCTACTCTGTGGAAAACCTGTCCACACCCATCTGTACCATCGGTCTGGACGTGTCGCCGGCGATACTCCAGATACACATCGACCACGACTCAGGGACCCTGTTTCTGACCGGACGAGTAAGTAGAAAATAACATAGAACATACCCGTGAGACACACACAAGAAATAAACACAAACATCAGGGTATAACACGCGCCACGAAAGAAAAGACTTGACCGCGCCTCCCGCACTCATTCCTTTATTAAACATTTTATAAAATACTAGCAGCCCGTCCCGGCTTCGCACGGGGTAGAAAAAGACATTTTAAGACTCATTTTTCTACACCTTCGGTTACATTGTTCAAATTTTACCAAGGATCCCTATTTTTTTTCAAAATGAAATGTAGCCTATGTCAAATTGGAAGAATGTAGCATTCTATTGGTGAAAGAATTTTTTAAATCGGCCCAGTACTTTTTGAGCCTATTCATTACAAACATACAAACATACAAAAATAGGTACAAATCTTTCCTCTTTATAATATTAGTGTAGAAGTGTAGAAAAAATACAAAAATAGGTACAAATCTTTCCTCTTTATAATATTAGTGTAGATGTTCCTCCTGTATCGACAACTGTGTCTCCCTGCCTATTTCATTGTTTTTTCCGTGCAATGTTGTAACCGCCAATATTTTTTTTTTATCGTCCAATGTAGTTGCTAATATTATTTACTTAATTAATTTAACAATTGAATAATCGTGAATGCGTCACCTGAATATCTGTCTGTTAAAATGTTTGTACGTACCTTAGTTGATAACTATGTTTGTATAAATGGATCAGTGGCACGGGGCTAGCTGAAATAGGTCCATAGGCTTCCATTTTCGGGAAGATATTTCGTAAATATTTTTAATTTTAATCTTTATTTTGTGATGTTTGTCGAAAAATTTTTTTTTTCAATTTGAATTTCAATTCAATTCTTTCGCTACGCAGGGCGACTCGACAATCTACTGCTACGAAGTGACATGCGAGGCGCCATTCCTCTGTCCGCTGTCGCACCATCGGTCCACCACGCTCCACCAAGGGATCGCCTTCCTTCACAAGAACCTTGTCGCGGTCGAGAAAGTGGAGTTCGCGCGCGCTCTGCGACTGACCAATGGGAATATTGAACCGCTGTCCTTCACTGTGCCGAGGATAAAGGTGAGTTAGTGTATGGGTTAGGGAGTAAGGTCTACTTTGGAATGGCGCATTCCCTGTTAGCTTCACAGTGTAGCTGACAAGACCTTTTGCAGTTCTCAGAGCGATCAAGATTGATTGATTGAATGTCGGGTATTTTTCATTGAAATATTTAGATTTTTTAAATATTTATTTTGGCTTCTGGACAGGTGGGCAAAGATCGCCACCGTCTGGGTCCCACATGACGGACATCGAAAGCGCGGCAGGCCTAGGCGACGATGGCGTGATGACCTAAAAAGTTCTTGCCCGGATGGCCAGAGGTGGCACAGGATAGAGATGTGTGGAAGACTAGGGGAGGCCTTTTCCCAGCAGTGGGACACTAACATCCAGGCTAACTAAAAAAAAAAAAAAAATATTTGGCTTCAGTATCGTCTAATTAATTACCTCTGAGTCAGGTGCCACTTAACAAAACAACACCCTGTATGTATCTCACTCTTGTTTGACGCAGAGCGGGATAGACAGAGTTATAAACCCATGGAACCTTATTCTAACTTGCTAACGAGATATGGGGTTGTTAAGTTTATATGGGGTCGCGAGTTCACAGTTCGGGGCGAACCACTAGTTATTGTTGTTTATGTACATCTACTACCTTCTCTATTTTTACTGGTTCTATCAATCCGAAGGTTGTCTGGAAGAGATCGCTTTTAGCGATAAGACCGCCGTCTATACTATTAGGTTAAGAAAAATCCTGTTAACATTTAATTTCTGGTGTACAATAAAGTGTTCTCTATCTATCTATCTATCTAACCCACGTTGCCCAGTGTTTATTATTTCCACATGTTTCTCTAAGCCAAGACTTCACGTTTGTGTTTCTAGACGGAGCTCTTCCAAGATGACCTGTTCCCGCCCACGCTTGTGACGTGGCAGCCGTGGCAGTCGGGCGCGGCGTGGCTGCGAGGGGAGCGTGTGGCGCCACTCACCAAGTCACTGCAGCCGCCTGGGATGGCGCCACGTATGTGACTATTTACTTATTTTTCATTGTATTGTCCTTGGTTTGTCACCACAAGGGCACATCTGAATGGGTTCCATTCTAGACCAGCATTGCAACTGGCTTCCCTCAAGGCGTCTGACATATTTTTCTCTAAAAACCCGCACTACACTGTATGATTTTGCAGACCCTTTTTGGCAGATGGCTGTCTGTGTGCTCACATGGAACGTAATGTGACGGTACAATACAGATAAAGATAGTAAGTAAGCTTCGACGTCCGCGGAGGATAATAGCCTACTCATGCTCAAACGGCGAGGGCTGCCGCGACTCAGGCGAGCGAGCGGCAGACGCAAATTCATTTACGGCGATAAATCGTATCATTATCTTTCTTAATAAGTAGGAGTTGTGTCATAAAAAAAACAATAAGTTATTTGAATAGAAAACACAGGTCACAACTTGAATGAATGAAATCATGCGCGGCCGGCGGGCTGGGCGCATCGGCAACCGCTCTCATACACCTCCGGCACACCTCTCGATGCGGCTATGTGTGCGTTAGGCGGCGTGTGCTTACGCGGAACGGAATGTGGCTGTGTTTGTGCGGCTGAACGAGCGCCTTTGTATGGAGCTTACCTAGCGTGGTGGCGGTGTGTGTGCGGCTGCGTTTGCGCCTTTTTATGGAAATTACCTGGCGTGGCACAATGGCCCAAGGTGCCAAACCGAAGGGAGAAACTACTGTAACCTGCATCAATGAGGAAACGATTTATAAATGGCGGACATTCTCGCCCCCTCTCGCTTTAATAATATCTCCGTCTATATCCACACGTAGCGTTGGAAAATTCCTTTTAGGCAGTCTTGATTACTCACCTACGCTAAGCTAACAAAAAATGCCAAAATACGTTTGCCTCTAAGTGCTGTTTTCATTTTTGACGAGTTATTTAATTATTATTGGTTACGTTAAGTATTGTTATTTGTTGAAGTTTGTATTATTTACTACGTTTCAATGCTTTTGATAATTTTTTCATCAAGATTGTTGTTTATCCACAAACGCAATGTAAAACAATTACAAAAACATAAGAAACCATCATAAAACAATATTTCCTCATCAACAATCCTAAAGTAAAATTATAGTTTCCCAAAGTCTTAGATATGAATCGATATCGTATTTTCGTGACCTCTTTTCCCGACCTTACCAAAGGTACCCGCCATCATTTTCGTATCGTTTCTTTATTGACACGGCTTATATAAGTTTCTAACTTTTTAATTCTCTTCCCCAGTGTCGTCTTCGACGCCGCTGCCGCAACCCAAAGAGCCAAAGGACAAGCCGCTGCAGAAGCCCAAACCGGACCTGATCAAGTCACACGTACCCTTCGACCCGAAGGATAAGCAGGATAGCGTAAGTGTTTAGGGCAGAGGTTCCCAAGCTGCTTCTTCTTCTTTGATACCTTTACCTGCAAGCCATTTAGCTGGTCGTGAATTATTTTGGTTCTACAAGTCTCTGGAATTTAAAATAGCTTCTCACAATATTTTACGACATAAGATACAAATAGAAAATACAAATAAAAATTTATTTATTAGCAAAACAATTTTTACATGAAATATAAACAGTGGCACTAAGTAAACTTGTATTGCGGGCTCCCTAATTAGGTTTAACAAGATGTAGGGTTATACTAGCAAATCATTAATGTAGTTAATTACAAAACAGAAAATTACTAACAATATTTTAAAAATAATAGTTTTGTTGCAAAAAAAGATATATTAAACAACCAAACAAAACAAAAACAGCAGCCCAAGAAATCAGATACAATTCATAATAGTGTTCGACATTTCCCAAAATTGGCCCTTAAAAAATTTTTAACCCTTCGTAGCTTTGTCAATACCACTTATGTTGTTACTAACAGTAGGTTAAGCTTAGGTTTAATTATTTATTACTAACATCTTGTACTGTGTTTTATAATCCTCACAGTTGGTCGAAATAAATTGAATTTAAATTGAAAAGTTAACAAAAATAATTCCTAAACATTTATAATAAGTTGAAAAAATGCACTCGGGACTGGACTTATTATAAATGTTTAAAAATATTCCCTAGCACGGCTTAGTGCTTTAGAAAAAACAAAAAGTGGTTAAAAATAATTCCTTCATCAACAGATAATGAAATCGATGTCGGCCAAAGTGCAGATCAACATGAAGCTAGAACAAGACACAATGGAGGGCGTGGACGAAGCAGAGTGGGAACAGTAGACCTTTTACCAGGTCCACTACACCGGCGGACTAACAATATTAACCTAGGGTTAGCTAACACGAGGATTCGTATCGAACTCTTCCGTCACGTGAGTAAACTTGGGGCTTGGCTTTCCGGGCCCACTGTACAACGGCGGACTAACGCTTTGCCGCGCTCTACAGGGTGTTAAAAGACCGCCAACAAAGCGGAAAACCACGCATTGTCCTC
Source organism: Zelleria hepariella (assembly GCA_949319315.1). Classification (NCBI taxonomy): domain Eukaryota; kingdom Metazoa; phylum Arthropoda; class Insecta; order Lepidoptera; family Yponomeutidae; genus Zelleria; species Zelleria hepariella. The sequence goes on along the minus strand of OX439380.1, from coordinate 2,434,967 downwards.
ATCATACTGAACATTTTTGCCCATGGAACTATACCTGGGAAATCAACGGTTTCCGAGATAATGAGGTTCAAAGTCGGACTTTTCAAACTTGTTTTAGTGCAGAAATTTGCTCAGTATCGAGTACTTAACATTTCTTCTCAAGAAGCCATATCAAAATTTTGAATATTTCTTGCATAAAATGACGTTAAAATTGCAACCCGCAATGTATTCTAAACATTGGCACTTCGAGCGTAAGTAACACAACTTTATGTCAACGCTTGTGCAATATGACTTCTCTGCGTTACACTTCCATTGTGTGATAAAATATTTTCCAAAATTATAACGTAAAAAACCAAAATCATTTCCCAGCAATAATTTATCGAAAAAGTACTTTGTTTTGGTGTCTAGTATGCGTTCGGGTCTGTCGGCGGTCTTTTAACACCCTGTATAGCAGCTATAACGAATTTAAAAAAAGGAAAACGCTTAGACATAGATTCTACAAAAAAGATCTCCTTCGTTTGTATGGGAGTGAGCGTAAACACTAGTCTTAACCCTTTATATGGCAGAGGTAGTCCAAATTTTTCATTAGTTTTGGACTCTATTCCGAAGCAATAAAGTTCAAATTATGACGGTCATATATCCGCCAGTGCCGTATAAATGGTTAACCTGGGGTTAGCTAACGCGAGGGTTCGTATACATTTAACTATTCCGTCACGCGAGTTAACTTGGGCCTTTATGTTAGATGACTTGGTCAACTTGCGTCACCTAGGGTTACCAACTCTGAGTTGACGTCGATACAAGCGTTCCATACAAACGTAATTGTATGGAAATGTCAAATTAACTCAAGAGTTAATTGGCTAACCCTGACTAACGCAAGTCCACCTTATACAGCGGTGGTATCCCAGTGGGTATAACGTAATGTCGGTGCGGGCATGTTTTTATTACTTTAGTTTATTCAAAAGTTACGTATACGTTGGGCTGAGCTGGAGCGAAGCCAGAAGAGTTGCTGAGGACAGGAAGGCGTGGCGTGATCTTGTAAAGGCCCTCTGTACCTCTGGGGTACCATAGGATAGCAACAACAACGTATATTGGTGACTTTGCAGTAGCAATACCACTCGCTAACGTGTGAAGGAAAACATCGTGAGAAAACCCGCGGCTTGGTTGGCTCCGCACGTATTGACTTGTCTTACATGTGGGCTAGGCCGACTAAGCTGACAGGATGATATAGGCCATTGTGAGAAAAGGTGCCACTGTACCCTGTATAAATCGTCTACAATAAAATTATTATTGAAATGAAGGCCCAAGTTTTTTTCAAAATTTAATGATGGTATAACTTTTCGCCTATGTTAGTATTATTGAACTGTTTGGTACATGTGGGTCTAAGGGCCGAGTCCTAAAGTAACCAACGGTTAGGTGTATTTTGTAGTCCGTTAGGTTAGTCATTAGAGACATCCCAAGTAATCTAGTCTTCATAACGATGAAATTGTACTTTTATACCTACAAAAAAAAAAAATACGTCAAAGCAGTTTGGAATAATGTTAGCTTCGTTCAGCCATCTTAAAAAAATCTATGAGACAAAACAATTTGAAAGGCTATATTTGTCTCCTGCTGTTTTGAAAGTCGCGTACAATGAACTTAAAAGCTAATGTTTTTTGTTAATTGTACATACTAATAAAATATACACTTATATGAACTCGTATAAAGTACTTTGTAGTACGTATAGTATTAACATTTTTGTATTGTACATTCGAACAGCATATCAACCTTTTCATGCTTAAATCAATTTAGTTTTCACGCATGATGACTGTGAGATATCTACAGAAATTGTGTATCAGGCAAGCCAATGGGAACTTACAAGCAAGTTGTGAAAACTATTTGAAAACTATTCTCACCACACTTAGAAACAAAAAAATGTAGAGGTTGATGTGCTGTCATCTGTACCCCTTATTATATGACAAGGCGCAATATTGAGAAGGGGATCGCTTAGAAAGCTTTTGGGTGAGGAACGCTAGTAAATGCGGTATGTTTTATTATATTATGCTTAGTTAGGTACTCCAATATAGAAATATTCTTATCTCTTAACAATCACGTCATGTATGATGTCTCGATGAAAAAAATAACATAAAACTAGTTTACTTTACTGATTACTGAACGTAATTTAAATCATTTAATATGCAATTATATCTTACTTTATGTAAGTCTGTATGGTGAAACCGAAGGGTCTATAGAACTGACTGGTTTTCCTTGTAGAAAACTTCTACGTATAGTTATCTACAACACGTAAAACTTAAATATTTTAACAGTAGCTAGCCCTTTATTATACAGGGCGTCCCACGGCTATGCCACATGGAGGGAAAGTACCTTAAATATTGTAGATGGAACATTTTACTGAAAGAAGACATTATTTTAATTTTAAAAACAATTTAAACTGCATTCATAGATATTGAAATAATTACATGGTTGAACCGGGAATCGAACCCGTTACATGAGAAAAAATTATTACCCTGTAGTTTTATCATACCGATCGAAAGATTTCATGATAAGGATAATTTTTTGATAAATAACATAGTGTCAGAAATAAAAGGAACACCATGAATTTTAACATTTACCTGGTAGTATGCAACAAATCGAGCCGAATCCTGAGCCGACAGACGCGTAAAATTTTGTCCATCGCAATGCGGCTGGCTGATTATAAAGAAATAATTCAAAAATGTGTTTCATTTTCATACCTTTAATCTTTTGTTACTGTGATTTTCATTGATAAATTGATTAATGTTGTATTAAAAATGTTAAAATTCATGGTCTTCCTTTTATTTCTGACACTATGTTATTTAGCAAAAAATAATCCTTATGATGAAGCCTTTCGATCGGTATGATAAAACTACAGGGTAATATTTTTTCTCATGTAACGGGTTCTATTCCCGGTTCAACCATGTAATTATTTCAATATCTATGAATGCAGTTTAAATTGTTTATAAAATTAAAATAATGTCTTCTTTCAGTAAAATGTTCCAACTACAATATTTAAGGTACTTTCCCTCCATGTGGCATAGCCGTGGGACGCCCTGTATACTTCACTTACTTAATATTTATAAACTAAGTTTTATATAAATAAGTTAGTTAATTCTTATCATACAGACAAAAATTTACTCTTTTACCATTGTGTTATGATCTCATATACTTCGACGTACACTGAGATGCTCACGATAATGCTCACTGTTTAGTATAATCTATAAAAAACACCCAAGACATAACATTCCGACAATTTTGCTATATCAAATTGCATTTATTTAAATAATATCAATAAAATATACTCTTAGTATGTGATAAATTTCTCGTATACATATTTAAAACACACATAGGGAATTGACCTTCAACTCTATACTAAAATTATTATATGAAATATATAATTTCTAACTTTAAAATCATAAAATGCATAACTTCATTATTAGAAACTCTAGAACTCCTTCGCCCGCATATAATAAGCCGTTAAGTCGGCTATAATAAACACAATATAGTCTAGTTAGTTTCCAGTGGAAACGAGCCTTAGCATTTATAAATAAAAGATAGTTAACGCCATACAAAAAACAACCTTTTTGCTCAATACGCCAAAGAAAATTCTATGATTTTATCTAATTCTCTTTCTATGAATTTCAATAAAATGCGTAAAAGCGTAGATTTTTCTATTTGAGATTTTTTTTGATTACTTGAGTATTATACAGAATCTTACTCCATCATCTACTTGTATGACATCGTCAACTGAAGTTGGCTATATTTATAATACTGTATTAATGCGTTCATTCTGGTATAATAATTGATTCTAAACTATACAAAGAAGTGTGGGCGCATCGAAATGAGGTATGGCTATAAAAGTGTATGAAATATATTTGTAATTAGTACATTGTAATATGTGCGTCGATATTGTCTCGTAAATACAAGATTTCGGTTCGTAAGATACATAGAAAAACAAACTTTGGTTTTCAAAACAGTATTCTGAAAAAATATGTTTCTTGTTCACTTTCAACCAATTTGAACATGTTTGTTTTGTTCTTCTTTTGAACATTATTTTGAGAATTTAACTTACGCATCGTATCTTGTATGGAATCGTGCGCTTTTGTATTTGACTGTATTTACGTAATATAATTATTATTGCTAGCTGTAATTTTAAACTAGTCAACAAAAGGGATAAATTTACTATTATTAAAAAAAAGGGACATTTCACCAAGACTCCCTTACCCTTTTTAGGGACTTCGTAACGGTCTCCTAACACGTTTAGACAGTAAAACACTAGGGGAGTCCCTACAAGTTAGGTATTCGCATCAGATTACTTTGTAAAGTATCTTTTACTTTGTATTTTTAAACAACTGAAGTTGTTAACGTAAAATACTCTGGAGATGTAACTGGGTACGTATTATTTTTATTCAACTTTATGTAGCACAGGCACGAAGCAGAAATTAATGTTGCGTCTCCCAAAACTAAAGACGACTTTGCATAGTAAATGTGCTGTTAAGCATAGTAGCACGGTAGAGTACAGTCAACAGCACGTAAACCTTTACATTTTCGTTGCAAAGTCACCCGTAACGTAACTAAATAGAGTGCACGCGTATAAGGGTCAAGGTGCTGTCGACTGTACTAATGATCTCAATGTAAACAGCAATATTAGAGGATGAAATAAAACTGGTAGAGTGGTATTGTACACAAGACAGCACGCAGACGCTTACACGCGTGCACTCTATTCACTTACTTTACGGGCCACTTTGTAAGTTGTGGAGGTGTAAGCGTCTACGTGCTGTCGTGTGTACTTGACTCTACTGTTTACTCAAACAATCTGGCCATTTTGTTGGTTTACTTATCTTTTAATGAGGAGACGCGAATATTTGATTTTCTCCGTAGAAACAGTTAATCTTATGGTAGCAAGCTAAGAGCTTAACAAGCATTTATTTACATTCATTTGTATATTTAACTTTACTATTAATTAATTAGCACTTTTTGCACATATTGTCTTTGGAAATATGTAATCCTGAAAAGGCAAGATTTATAAAATTTTTGTGTATATTTTCCTTTATTTATACACTCATGCTCATACCCCGAAGGGGTAAACATAGGCACAATGAGTCATTTATAAGTATTTTAATTGGTCTCTATATTAGCAGATATATTATTATTATTATTTATTGATAGTAACCAAACACAAAAATACTGAAAATTTTCAACTCTCTCCACTTTCACACCAGAATGTTGTGAAATAATGACAATAAATTTGTTTCCATTTGCGTATATTTAACCGCACAGTATTTGTATTTGGTTTCTTAATTCTTATACAAGTGTATGTTTTGATATTACTTAGTGCCAATTATTTGTAAACTCCCTAACAGTCCAGTTCCAAAACCGATTAATCCGGATTATCGCCATTTGAGATGGAACGTAGTTAATTTTTAATACATAACCATCAAAATCCCATCTGCGGTGGCAAAAATGTGGTTTGATCGGTTGTGGTTTCGGCTATGTAATTATGACTTGGTTTCTCAGCTCGATGACAATCGGCATTTATAGCATATACTTACATGTAACTAGAATTATCTCATTCTTTTTCTTTACCTGTAGAGGGCCTTAATACCATTATGCGTCCTTTGAGCTCAGTTTAAAATGGTTTCCTTTATTACATCTATATGAAACTATCTTTCACCAAGAAACATTGTTTCAAGGAATGTTCTTTTAGGGAAAACAGTGTAAAGTGAGCTCCACAAAATGCCTTCAAGAGACCACATCCATTGTAACCTCAGGAGATTTTGAAAGCGAGTGAGTTTTTTGTATTTTTGGACCTTAAAAACCTACTGATATCCTAGCAATTAAGGCTCAATATTTGGAGATATTTATTATTTTGCATTTTTTTATATTAAACTCTTGCTAAATAAAAATAACCGATACGTTTAATTTGTTAAATTACCTTGCAATGTCCTAAAATAATACTCTTTAAATTGACAGCTATACCATGCGACAGGGACTAAACTAATCAAACAACAATCCATTCAACAGTTGCACAAAACACTATTCCAACATCGGCTACCCAATGGCCTGTTGATTGCGTGTTTGAATTCAAACTGCTTCTATTGTTGTGGTAGTTATCAGAGATTTATTGTGAGATCTCACAACAAGCAACTTTGCATAATTTTTTTTTGGATCAGATATGTGCAGTCCGCCACACTCTAGGATACCCCCTTTTTGTTTAATTCACGCCCTTATTATGTCGCGCGCGGCAAGAGCTGCCACGGGGTATCCTTGGCTGACCGTACTGCAACTGCAACGATAGACACCACTAGTTCGATAGTAGAACTGTATGCTTTCCGTAAAAAAAAAGCTCAGTTGCTAGTCCTCGAAATAGGTTTATTTGCAAGAAAAAAAAAAACTAGGTAGGAACGTATTATTTGTCAAAAAAAGATTGTTTATTTTGATTGACCTATTTTCCCACAAATTAATCAATTTTGGGAACTAGCAACTGCGGTTTTTTTTACAAACTATAAAAGCACACTGGCCAGTCGAATTACCTACTGGGAACGAAGAACTAGGATAGATTCTGATACCTACCCCTTTTTGGTCAAATGACGCTCTTATGCCTCACGCCATAGGAGCTACCATATGATATCCTAGTGTACTTACACAAGCTATGAATCAATGAATAAGTATATCGCTTGCGACTTAATTTCAAAATCGAGTCGAAAGGTTCGGTTTTGGTACCTATCTCTATGGCGATTTCATCAGTTCTCGGCTCTTGAATATTTCAGCAGCAGTCGTTTGATCCTATTCGACTGCGGAACGCATAATTCTGTGGCCGTACCGCGAATCGAATGCTACTATGGCATCATCACGAGAAGCAGGTAGGTATAAGTATTTGGGGTATACAGTATCCCACAGTTTTTTTTTGTGGTATCCCGGATACAACAAATTTAAGAAAAAAAAAACTGCATCACTGGTGAAAAAGATAATGCTAATCCGAGTGATGATCGTTCGTTGAAAAGGCCGTTCTCCATCTCCTAAGCTCTTCATCAGATCACCATCTATGGGATGGGACCACATGGGATACCCTTTGAAACAAAAAAATCTGTTCATCTAGAAAAAAGTTCTGGGGTTAGCAAAACACATTTAAAAAATAAAATACGGTTTAAGTTGATACCGCCTTCTCTTCCTGCCCTACCGTAATCGTAAGTAATAGTCATTTCGTTTGACTCGGGGAGGGCCCTCAGACTACGCTCGAACGGTGAATGGATTTCGAATATCCACTGTTGGTTTTGTACAAATACAAATAGAGAGGAACCGTTGCAAAGTGAAATGATTTGTGGAGAGCTACAAATTAAACACAGCGCAAATCGGCCAAACAGCGAGAGGAAAGAACTAAGTAGGTATTTTATTAGTAGAGAAAGCACTATTTTTTACTGGGCACGGGTTACTTAGTGCTTTAGAAAAAAATAAAAAGTGTTTAATCTGAGGTATTTGTCCAGCAATGATTTTTGTTCTGTTTAGAATAATGAAAAGAATACTTAATTGTTGTTTTAACTTTATTGTCGTGAAAAAAATAACTGCTGAACAAAAATAAGTAGCTATTAAGGGCGATTCTGTCTAAAACTATTACTAATCTGACAGCACTAAAGTGACAGATAATGTACTAAAGTGACAGATAGCTGTCATCTTTAGTACATTATCTGTCACTTTAGTACATTATCTGTCACTTTTAGTGCTGTCAGATTAGTATAGTTTTAGACAGAATCGCCCTTAGTAGCTACACAAAATTGAAAAGACTGAAAATGTGGGCTTTCCCGCCAGGCTACTTTCATTGAAACTTAAGTAAGCACATAATAGAATAGAAAAATCCTTGCCAAGGGGAGTAAGTACTCGTAAGTACTAAACATTGACCTCTATACCTACCTATTCTTGAGATTGGCACTCACGTGCTACGCTCATAGAGTTGCATGTAACAAACAAACAATCCTAAGTCCAGGGCCCTTAGCCTGTAACACAATGGTGCCAAAATGGGCTGTCAGGTGACGACTTCAATTACGATTTGCTAACGCTGTCTGTCCTTTTAATGTTTTTGTAGTACAGCAAAGAATATTTTGATTCTAATTCTAGAGCATTAGTTCTCTGGTTGTAGGAGAAAAACGAGGAGAGCCCGGTTTTGTCCTTCTGCCGGGACGCCATTGACCCGCCATTGCGTTACAGGCTAAGGGCCCAGGCAGGGTCAGTGTCGTAATCAATAATTGTAGTCAGGGCGGTGGAGAAGACAAGTCTTTCTTGTCCCACCTTTAATAACCTCCATGATTTCTGTTGTACAATAAGGATTTAGGGTGGTATTCATGAACGATACTTAAACTCAGTTCAAATTAGAACACTACTTAAACTCTGTTTAAACTCAGTTCAAACTAGAAAGCTCCTTGAACGCTGTTTAAACTCAGTTTAAGAAGAGTTTAGTAGTGTCGCCTGTCGATAAAACAGTGCATGTTTTGATTTGAATATCCCTCCCTTCATATCAAAACATGCACTGCTTTATCGACAGTCTGAACTTTGTTTAAACTAAGTTTAAGTAGCGTTCTAGAATACCACCCTTAGATACTTACTTACTTACCTACCTACCTACCTACTTTCTTATTGTCATGAATGAACATGAACAGCTCTTTAAAGGTAGGCGTCCATTAGCGGCGAGTCGGGCCGGGCCGGGCAGGCCACAACGAAAAAATCCGCCTGCCTGTATTTATATGTATGAAACGGCGTCCACTAGCAGTGGACTATTGCGCTGCGGCCCGCCCGGCGGCGCCCCGGCCCGCTCCGCCTAGTGGGCGCCAGCCTTAACACCCACTGCTGATTAAAGACGTCTCCATCATTCAATGAGTAAGCGACATCTTGGGCAAAATATTTTCGGATACTTTGTCCGAAATGTCACTAAGAAAACTAAGGCCTTCTCGTATGTAATGAGATGAATTATTGGCACCTACACTCACACTAGATGGGTGAAGAGACCACTCGGCACTGCAGTGCCTGGGACATTGATTTTAGATGGAGTAGGCTTGCTTTAATCCAAAGAGCGTAGGTTTTCAAGGTAAAAAAGCATACAAAATTTAGTTTTATAGAGGGTTTGATGCTTTCCCCCCCTTAAATCCGCTACTGTGTACCTACACCTGCCATCTTAGTGCACTCGGGTGAAAACGTCCAATCGTAAGCCGCAAACAGCTTTAGTTGACGAAGACGACGCACAAAAAACGTGAAAACGCAGCTTTAGTGCCATACCTAATATCAATCACAGTTTAAACTCAGACCATAGATTAAACCCCGCATTTTGTATCAAAATTTATCGTCAGATAGGGTTTAAACTGTGATTGATATTATAACCCGTGTCATTTAAGAAAACATTTAGGACGGAGTTAAAAACCTAGCGTTGTCTCGCTTAAGCTGCATTAATTAGAGCGAGAGGGCGAGTGTTTTGAAGTCCATCCTGAATGTTTTCTTTAATGACACGGGTTATACGGGCCTTAGTGACAAAAGTGTCACGTAGAAGACAAAGAGAGCACCCGCTCCTATTCTTAGCCGCACAGTTGTTGTGCCCGTAATTTGTTCCCGTCAGTGATCGCAGCCCTTGTCAGGGCGGGCCAATTGACGCGGCGTCCTGAGTGGCCCTCATTTGGGCCCTCTCGTGGCCCGCAGGATTGGCAGCTCTATTTAGGGCCTTCAAGTTGACGGAAGTATGCGGAAGTTCGCGCGTGTTGCGGATGTAGAGTTTTCGATATCATATTAATCGAACAAGTGAAGTTCGATATCCAGTACGGAATACTGAGTAATTTGGTTTTGCTCTATCGTTAAAACGGTAATAGACACATTCCTGAGTGGTCCTATTTTGGCCCTCTGGTGGGCCTAATTTGGACCTCCCGTTGCCCACAGGATTGGCAGCTCCGTTAAGGGCCTGCAACTTGACGGGACTAGGGCGCAATCCCACGTCTTGCGGATGTAGAGTTTTTTTTGATATATCGTAAAAACGGTAGGTAGTACGTAGAGGCCTAAAATTTGGTGTGATTAAGGGCTTACTTTAAATAAGGTATAACAACAAATAATTGCCAAGTGCGAGTCAGACTCACGCAACGACAGCACGAAGATCCTTACACTTTCGTTGCAAAGTTTCCCGTAACGTAAGTGAATAGAGTGCACGCGTCTATGGGTCTACGCGCTGTCCGACATACAGGGTGTTAAAAGACCGCCAACAAAGCGGGAAACCACGTATTTTCTTCATCATAATGAACATTTTTGCCCAAGGAACTATGCCTGGGAAATCAACGGTTTCCGAGATAATGAGGTTCAAAGTCGGACTTTTCAAAACTTTTTTTTTGCAGAAATGTATTCAGTATCTAGTTCTTATCATACCTTCACAAGAAGCCATATGAAAATTACGAATATTTCTTACAAAAAACGACGATAAATTGCAACCCGCAATGTATTCTTAACATCGGCACTTCAAGCTTAAGTAACATAAACTTATACCTACGCTTGCGCAATATGTAAAATATTTTACGAAATTATAACCTAAAAAACCAAAATCGAAATGATTTATCGAAAAAGTACTTTGTTTTGGTGTCTAGTATGCGTGGCTTTCGGGTCTGTTGGCGGTCTTTTAGCACCTTGTATATATTAGCTTGATTGTACAGTCTTCCAAATAAAATCATAATATATTTTCGTGACATCTGGCCACGTTCAGCACATTTCCACCGCAAAATCTCGTCCGCAATCAGTGTGTGTTGTAAGCTCCTAATGCGGTACCTCTCGCAACATATCGCTGACGATTAATCAAACTTGTAGTTCTCAGATGGATGGCCTCCTAACGTGGGCTTTTTAGGGCTAATAGGTAGCTCTTTGGGACGAGAAATGGGCCAGGCGCTTGTGTGCGTGGGAGGATAACTGCTGCGGCCGCTGTGTAGTGTAGACTTGTAGAGTCACCAGAAAGATCACAAATTTTATGATACAGGGAAATTTTTAAAAAGAAACACTCCTAAAAAATCCGTAATTTTTTTCCGTTTTTTCGTAATTCGTGAAACACGTTAACTTCTAAATTCTACGACTTTTCAAAAAGCTCCATACCTTTTATTTATTGAACGTTTCTTATTATTTAAAAGTTTGCTTGTATGTACATACTCGTACCACTTTAGCGGTGCCTGGGCAGCGCGCTTTCGTGGCCCTCTATTCTCTACCACAGTTTCAACCACTCCTGCACCTATTTGTTTCACAGGGTCGAATATTTTACAAAAAAAAAGAAAAATTTTTTCATGTAAAAAAAATTGCGCTTTCACCAAAGTCTAGAACAAAAGTTGTTGGAAATCACATTTAAAAGTTGACGTGTTTCAGGAATAAAGCTATTTCAAAATTGCTCTTTATTGAAGTTTGGAAATTATTATACCTATTTATATCCGGATCGGATGACATGCGTCAACGAAACGTTCTACATCAATTCAATGCACAACACCTCCCTCTATGAGTCAGTACATAATTTAACACGAGGCTCTTTTATGTCAGTGTTTTTATTTAGGCCATTGTTGCCGGAATAGTCGGCACTTTTATTCGGAACCAGTGTCTGAATCGGTCAATGATTAGAACGGGAATGGCGTGGAGAAGCTTACTTCTGCTTCTGAGCTAGGTAGGTACGCCACAGTCTAGGATACCCGATGGTAGCTGCTGCTCTTACCGCGCGCGTCATAAGGGCGCCAATCGAACAAAAAGGGCTATCCTGGAGTGTGGCTGACTTTATGACTTTAGAAAGTTACTAAATACTTACCTGATGATTTCATAGGTTTTCTCGAGCACATGCCTACCTACTTAATTAAAATACACTGTAAAAACCAAATAAAACGAGTGAATTATTGAAACATTGAAGTACCTAGGTACTTTAAGTAAATACAAAAATAAGTATGTTGATAAATTACGATGTTTCTGTAAAACCCATTACATTATTATACTACGTATAATTCAATTTATTGAACTATAGAATTTTTGTGACTTTGCAGCTATAAGGATAAAAAAATAAAATATATGTGTGAAAAAGTGAAGTCCCCGTTTTTTTTTAGGCTAAAAAGAGTCACTGTTAATTTTGTTTTTAGTGAAGGTCACACACGTAGGTATAGGTAACTGCATTTATAAATAAGTACTTAGCGTTTAAGGTGAAGGCTTGAGTACCTACCTATGCTGGTATTTTGCCTAAATTGTGTGAAAAACTCGGCAAAGGCCATTAGAAATTATTCTCTACAAAAATATACCCACTCCACGGTTTTCCTAATGAAACGGTGGTATATGATGGTATCAATGTTAATGGGGCAAAGCAAAGCCAGTGCTATGAGCTGTGCAAAGGAAACGCGACGTATCTTTTGTTTTAACAACAAAAACAAAACAAAAAAAAACAACGCTTGCAGTGTTTATTTTGATATAAGTAAGCAAGTATCTACATAGTGCTTTATAGTTCAACTAAGTATTGGTACGAAAGAGTTGTTAGTGAATCCAAGGTTAGTAAACACATTCTGTATTGATTTTGTGTTGTTAATTGTTATAAGTTAGACCGCTATTGTGTGTGTGTGTTTAACTAAGGGTGCGTCTGTCTGTGGCACCGTAGCTCTTAAACGGGTGAACCGATTTGGATGCAGTTTTTATTATTTGAAAGCAGGTTTTCTAGCGAGTTTTCTTGGATATGTTTTATCGAAATCGGTTCAGCAGTATATGAGATATGCTTATTTGAAGCGAAAATGTCGGGGGTATTTTATTTTTGAATTGTGTAGGTAGTTATGTTTCGGAAGTTAAAGTTTACTTAGTAGATTCTTAGCATTCCCGTCCAATAGTTTACAATAGGTGATTTAAGGACCAATGAAAAATAAAAACTATTTGCTTGCATTTTTTTGCAAAAACCAGACCTTCAAGCTGTCAACCCTAGTCTTAACTGTACGGCGCTAGTATGCCATCTCCTTACCAGCGACCTAAAAGAGGTGTAAGTAAAAAGTTTTACGCTTTGCGTCAAAACTATACAAGGTGTTACAAAAGTACCTTACTCTTTTTACAGGGTAATAGCACCCGGTGATAGGGATCACAACCTAAATATTTTTTTTCCTCTATGACGTTCCGTTAATTTTTAAATTAAAAAATAGAAGTTAAAAACTAAAACCCGACTACTAAAAGGCTTAAAACAAGACCTGTTTATCCTTAAAATAGACTCATAGATAATTAATCGTAGTCGGAGGCCGTCGGTTTATCAAATGCGAATGTGGTGTCCTCCGACTACGATTAATTATCTATGAGTCTATTTTAAGGATAAACAGGTCTTGTTTTAAGCCTTTTAGTAGTCGGGTTTTAGTTTTTAACTTCTATTTTTTTTTGAGCTTTTTAGTAAGTCATTTTGGACGATCACCAAGAATAGAACCAAGAAGGGCAAAAAAAAACACATTTTTGAATTTTTTGTATACCCATGACGATGGTATCCGATAATTTTTATTTTTAGGTCCACCACTTTAGGGCGCAGCACAGCCGCCATCTTGTTTTTTTCAAAATTAAACTATCCTATGTTACCTGGGTGATTAAGACGAATCCAACGACACCTCATTTGTTGAAATCGGCCGAGTAGTTTAGGCTCTGCGAGGGAACAGATGAACACACAAACATACATACATACATACATACATACATACATACATACATACATACATACATACATACATACATACATACGCTGCTAAAATCATAACCCTCCTTTTTGCTTCGCCTAGTCGGGTAATAAAATGGGAACGATGTGGCGGGAGAAAAGTATTTTTTAAATATTGTTTTCATTGACTTTCACAATGTTTTAACAACTCAAATCTATGTAAATGCACCTACACGCACAAACATATTTTTAAATTGGGGCTAATAACAAAAACAAAAAAGTTATGAAAAATTTGCAATTTTGAGGTTATAAAATAAAAATGTTTTTTTTCAACTTTTTTTCACAGATTTGACATCCTGTTGACCAGTAGGTTACACCCTGTAAAAAGAGTAAGGTACTTTTGTAACACCTTGTATAGACGCTGGTATCTGGTATCTTTTTCATCCAAAGGACAGTCGACCGGTACTTTATTGATTTATGCAAGCGGCCTACATTCGAAGCGCGGGTTACCAGCCCCTCTACTCTTGACGCATTTTTTTCAATATGACGCAATTTACTAAATTCAATATTTCACTTTGAATCAAGACGAAATTTACATTTTTATTGCACAAAATTTAATAAAAGCACCTTTGAATAAAAATTACAAAGTAGGTATATAAAATCAAAGCATGACAATGCGCATTCAAGGAGAAATTAATTAAAAACCTTTATAATGATTTTTATAAGGTTAAACTGTTCGCTCGGGACAGGACTTGAACCCGCAACCTCTTGAATATAAAAAGTGGTTAAAAATCTTTGTCAATATGAACGCAATGGCGTCATGGGTAAGCCCCCAGGGGCGAGCACCCCTATTTGACATATCCCTGAACAAATACTGTTTCATTAAAAGTGCATGCCTCTCTTTATCCCTTTATCCCGCAGGTTTCTATTCAGCCGTTCAATTCTGTGCCATATTTTCAGCCTGTCAGAGTTTAATTTTGTGCTGTGAGAAAACCTATTGGTTGCGGAGTTCGAGTAATTTAACTTTTCTAAAGAGTGCCTATTTAAGTATATAACTCTAATGGTCCCATATTTTCCTAGTAAGTACCTTTTCCCGGGATGCTAAAGAATTTTCTTCCGAGATGTAGAAAATTGCCCAAGGTAGTTATGCGCCTCCTCCACCGAACAAAACTTCAATCATTTGCACTTTACCACGGAAATAGAACAAACAAACGCGTTTACGATGATCATGCATTACTAAGATAAGAACCAGATAAGACGATTAAAAGAGATTGTAGTTTGTAGCCCATTCATGTCCCACTAGTTTCACGTCCGAGTCTGTAACATAATGGCGTATTGATGGCGTCCCAGTAGAAGGACAAAACCGAGGTTTTCTCGTTTTTTTTTCCTACAACCAGCGAACAAATAATCTAGAATTATAATCAGAATATTCTATGAAGCACTACAAAAAAAAAATGATCGACAGCATTACTAAAATATCGTATTTGACGCCGTCAACAGGGAGCCCATTTTGGCACTATTACATTACAGACTCAGGCCCCAGCTATGCACAAGCGATTTTCGCATCTAATAGGTACTCACGATTTTTTCCTTCACAGTTCGTTATATTAATACTAAGTAATAATTTGACGTGAAAGTTTACGTAGGTACCTAAGTAAAAGGTGGTAATAATCGTTATGATGCACTTTTAACCCTGAATAACTTTGGTAGAGAAACAACGCGATCGATGAACGGAAGGTTTTTTTAATGACGTCATGTGAAATAGATTGAAACGATTAACTTTATGAAATTGTCGTTTTAACGTACTAGCCACTTTAAACTCATGTAAAACGTGCATGTTGTAAGGTTTCATAGTAAAACTTTTTTCACACAATAACTAAATAACATTCTAGATTTTAAAAAGGTAAAATTTTCGATTGTTTGACTTTTAATTGTTTTTTCAATTAGTTTTTAAAGTAATTACCTATGGATCCATCGAAAAATAGATTTTGGACCGAATTGTTTCGTGTGAAGAAAAGTGGATGCTTTACGATAATAGCAAACCATGTTTTGCGCGATTAGGATAATTTGTTACTTATCAAAACATTTTTCTTCTCAGGAAGCGGTGGTCTTTACATAGTTTGTTGAGTCCAGGTCCCCAAAGTTCTACCGCAAAGGAATAAATGACCTTCTCATGAGACGACAGAAATGTAAAGACAGTGAGGGTAATTTCGTTATAAATAAATATTTTTTTGTATGTTTTTTTAAATATTTCAGTACAAAACGGCAATTTCATATTTTAACCCCTTGGTGCCTAAAAATCTTAATATATAAAACAAAGTCGTGTTAGTTACACCATTTAGATATAAACTCGAGAACGAGTGGACCGATTTGTATGATTTTAGATTTTTTGGATTTCTCTCCGCCCGAATAGCAGAATAACCATTAAAACAACGGAACAACTCACGAGAAAAAAAAGTCTGCGCGGACGAAGTCGCGGGCAAAAGCTAATGTGATATACCTAAATATAAGTTAGTATCGGCTGTTCAAATGTTATCCTCTAGGTATTATTAAAATGTGATATTACTGGCTGTTTTTTTTGCTGAAAAGAGGAACAAGGTAGACTCCATTATGGAGATTCTAAACAATTTACTTATGCCCTGACACTTTTGAAAACGTTCAAAATAACCTTGTTTCAGTTACAATGACGCGTTTGCTACTGCTCTGCGTTGTCTTCCCTGCCATGGCGGCGGCGATGGATTGCTCCACGTGCGTCAAAGTCAACACGACCTGCTACAACATCTCTTACCTGTTCGACTTGCAAGGAGAGTTCAGGAACAAGATCGTCATCAACCAAATGGGGATCCTGAGGAGCAAAAGAATACTTTACTACAGCTTCGAGCCCAAAATCGAGGACCCAGAATACTACAAGGTCGGTTTTGTCGACCTGACCGATACGACCAACCATGGCGAACTGAGTCCTCCAGCAAATGTGAAGCTAAACTTCGGTGCTTTCGATTTCGATCAGGGCAACAACGTGATATACTTAGGTGGGAGCGATGGCGTGTATAAATTCAACACTTTGACTAAAAGCTTGACCCATTACAGCTCACGAGGAGACATGATAGTCTCGCTCGTCTTTAGAGACAACGTCTACTTTGTCAGGGACAGGGAAAACGAGATAACTGTGAAGAAGGCCAACGCTTTCGAGTATGTACTGAAGGATGACGAGAATAAAACTCGCTCGGAGATGCTACCGAAGCTGACTGTGAAAAAATTCGTCTTAACCAACGACAACATGGTGGTCTTTCTAAGCAGCCAGGGACTGTTCGCGGCTAAAGCTGAAAAGAACTCGCAAGTTCATAGACTCTCGAAGAACTCTTACTTCAGGGGTCTCACAGTAGATTTAGATGGTGAGGTCTACACTTGGTGGTTAGACGGAATCTACAAAGTGGTTTTTGATAAGAATCCCGCCAAGTGGAGAGTGGTTAGAGTGGCGAAGTTAAAGGGGATCGGGGCATTGACTTTTGACGACGATAATTCTATGCTCTTTACGGCTGAGAAGGAATTGTTTCGACTGGTCAAAACCGACGTCCTTCCCGAGGAATGCTGAAAGACAAAAAAATATTGTTATTAATTGCTGGTTTTAATAGACTTTTCTTGATTTTAAATGCTTGTGCCAGAGGATCAGACTAATAAAATGGAAGTGGAGGGTGTCAAAGGTACACACGGGTTCAAGTAAATATTTTTGATCCCTCAAATATTTTTGTTCCTACCTTTGGTAGAGTTCTAGTGATATTATGATACACTAACAAAGTGCTTTCTCTGAAGTTTGGTACCTAAAGTAGGATTTAAATTTTA
This sequence comes from Zelleria hepariella, assembly GCA_949319315.1. Lineage (NCBI taxonomy): Eukaryota > Metazoa > Arthropoda > Insecta > Lepidoptera > Yponomeutidae > Zelleria > Zelleria hepariella. Next base: position 2,417,500 of record OX439380.1, on the reverse strand, counting down.
TATTTTACTTTGTATTTTTTATGTGTTCGCCAAACGGTATAACTCTGCCCTTTTATTTACTAAGTAGGTAATCACTGATTGACAAACTAAATGATCTATTTTCTTTTATTTATTTGTATATGTAGAGACGTAAATAATAAACATTCTAAAGATATTATTTTATCATGAATTGTATATCAACCATAAAGTGACTTAAACTTAGAATTAATTTACAATAATCCCAGAAAATGTCTGTGATTTAAGAACGGTGAACATTCGACCTCATTAATCTGGCACATTCTTTAAATCCGGCTATCCTAAATTGAAAATGTTGTCACATGAATGAGCATCTCATCATGATCTAAGATTCATCGATTCTGGGCGATCATCATCATCATCACTGTCATTTTCAGCCCACATTTGCCCACTGCTGGGTATGGGCTTTTTCCCCCTCACGCCATCCTCCTCGGTAGACATGTGTAGGTAATGCTTGTAATATTACAAAAGACATATTACACAACGGTGTCATGAAATATTACACATTACACGAGAGAATAAAGCATGGCACATAGCATTTCATTACACTCTAGACGACATGAAACATGACACATGGCATTTCAGCACACTGTACGTACTGCAATGAAAGTGTGCTGAAATACCATGTTTCATGTCTGCAATGAAGAAATACCATGATGTCATGTTTCATGTCTGCAATGAAGAAATACCATGATGTCATGTTATGTTTCATGTCTGCAATGAAGAAATACCATGATGTCATGTGTCATGTTTGGTGCCATGATATAAGGTAATATCACGCGGTATGAAATGTCATGAAATATATCATGACTTCGAAGTGCACTGTTTCGCGCATGTCTACTCCTCGGTCTCTAGCGGCACGCATCCAAGGACCCTGTCGCCTTAGAGATGTCGTCTGACCACCGGTCTGCCTACTGGGCGATAGGTAAAGAAAATTGATTTTCCCATACCATATTGAAGACACGTATTTCGAATGATCCCCAAAAATTCGTGGAAGGTATTAATAAGTTTTAAGATTAAATTAAATTATTAACTAAGTTACAAAGGGATTGTTCGAAGCTTGAGGTAAACGTTAGGTAGCACATATTCAAAGAGTTCTAGGGAATTCGTTGGTTTTGAAATAAAGTTGCCTATTCGTGTTGCAAGAATTTGTTTCATTATTTTACCTACTGCCATGGTTTTCCAACCACTATTTTAGAAAACCTTTGAAAAATAAATTGTAGGTTTTTTTAACAGTTTACATGAGCGTCAACCTCAATATGGAAACGGCGCAAAACAAAAACGCTTGTTATATTAAATCAAAATCAAAATAATTTGTTTGTTGAATGTGGGTATATCACAGGTTAGCTTTAGTTACCATAAAGTTCAGTATGTTTAGAAATGATTTCATATTTTTAAATTTTGTAGAGACTGAACGAAAATCCAAGTCATCTTGTTGCATTGCAGCAATGAGGTTTATAGAGTTACTGGACAGCTAGCGTGTACTTGTGCATTCTTCCTGACCTTCTTTTTCCTTCTATCTTGCCCATCATTATGGTGTGTAGCAGGTGGAACAGCCGGCCTCACCCAAAGATATCCCTTTTTGTTCCATTGGGGCACTTACGCGGTGCGCGGTTAGAGTTACCATGAGTTAGACTGTGGCCGACCGTACCTTTTACGTTTACCTGTCTTAAAACACACACAATACAAGTGTTACAAAAGATGCTAACTCTTTTTGCAGGGTAATAGCACCCGGTGATAGGGATCACAACCTAAATATTTTTTATGCTCTATGACATGACGTTCCGTTGATTTTTAAATTAATGAAATGTGAACGCTGTGGCGGGAGAGAAGTATTTTTTAAATATTGTTTTCATTGACTTTCACAATGTTTTAACAACTCAAACCTATGCAAATGCACCTACACCCACAAACATATTTTTAAATTTGAGCTAATACCAAGAACAAAAATGTTCTGATTTTTTTTTCAATTTTGAGGTTATTAAATAAAAATTGTTTTTTTCAACTTTTTTTTACAGAATTGACATCCTGTTGACCAGTAGGTTACACCCTGTAAAAAGAGTTAGGATGTTTTGTAACACGTTGTATGTCTATTCTATTCAAAGACTTCCTGTAAACAAGTGGTTTGATTGGCCGTGATCTTGTAGCGGTCGATCTAATTCATCGGGTTAATTGTTCAGCATGGGACACATTGTTTATGAGGTCGATTAGAGTGCGTGTGGATACTTGAATAGGTTCATTAAACAATTCCATTTATAGCGGCCAATCGAACACTGCAGTGCCATGGACAAATGGACAATGGACATACTCACGGCTTAGTTAGTTCAGGGATAAAATTAGTTAGTTTGGTTGCATTTTTATTCGGGTCTAATAATTTCACAGGTCGTTTTCAAAAGAGTGCACTTTAATTAAAACAACCAATCAGGAGCTTTGACGACGCCGCCGTGCGCACTTTGACTGTAAAAACGCAGCTTTACACTTATACAACGTGTTACACAAAACGTCCTAACACTTTTTACAGGCTGTAACCATAACCAACTGTTAGATAGATAGATAGAAAACTCTTTATTGTACACGAAAATAATTTACAAAGGAACAGGATGTCAATTATTATGTACGCGAGTCTGAAGCCGCGTAGCTTTATCAAGAAGTAAGTTTGTCTCCATACAAGGATAAGGAATAGGAAACGCCAATAACATCAATTAAATACAACTCCTGCCTGAGGCATCAATCATCGAGTGTAGCACGTGTATCAGATAACTCCTTGCCTCGTGCCTCTAGTTATGAAAATGTGTAGGTAGTAGATAGTATTTGCTCATATGATGGTATCCAGATGGTATCTAATACAGAATTTTTCATGTTGTTATCCATAGCAGCTTGCAAGATATTTTCGCAAAAAAAACACGCTGCCTATTTTTTTCTGTGAATATGTCTTCAAAACTTTTATGAATGTCAACACGAAGTTGACTAACTGATAGATAGCTCGCCTAATTCTGTGTTCTATATTAGTACTTTTTGATTCATTTATTAGTGTATCCGATATACTTAGGAATCGAATTTGCACATTTTTATTTGCGTTTTTATTTTTATTCACTATGCACGGCGTCTTAAGCCTTAAGAGGGCGCTAGAGCACCATTTTCCCATACAAACGTAGTTCAGCTTTATTTTCTAAACTACTAGCTGGATTTTGCTGAAACTTGGTTTATATCAGTAGATGACCAATACGGAGGTTTGCAAATATCTTTATTATAAAAAACATTGTCTGAAAGAAATTAGAGCGATGCGTTTTACGCGCCGAAAAAGGGGCTACTTTCATCTGTTATTTACTTACATTATTACACTGTCTATTGGAGTCTAACTACCTTGGGAACATCAATAATGTGTTGTACTTGTCAGAAAAAAAAAAGATTTTTGAAATACCTAATAAAATTTAGAAATGGCAGCTAAACTACGAAAAATTTTGGGAAAATAAATCTATTACATTACAACTACAACGAGATACTCGCGAAAGGACACGAACACACGTAGACTCATACAGCCGCATTGCCTTTCACTTTTCCCGCGCCCCGTCTCGCTCTGGGTGAAACAGCTATAGAAAACAGTGTTTCACGCGCTTGGCCATCGCCGAGTTCCCAAGCTAGTACAGGGAACTCTTAAGTGTAGGTAGCTATAGGTACTCCTACTCCACAGATCTTTCTGAGCCTACCTCACTTCAGCCTTTTTCAGCGAAAGAATGCCAAAGGGGCACTTATCTGCTGAAAGTTTGAGCATTATTCTTTACAAGACTAGTTTGGACTGCCCACTTCAGTCCCCTTTATCAGATTTCTCATAACTTTCACAAAGCGCAATCTGGAATTTCTTTTGCCCCTTTTATTTGGCTATTAAAGTGTCGCAGTGTTTACTCTGGCAGAATATCTTATGGGAACATTATACCCAATGTCTTAGTATCATGATCAGGTAGTAAGTATGGTTGTTTCTAGTATCGAGGTGTGCCAAAATGAAAGATTAATCTAAATGGCAAAATAAAATAGTATGTTATACAAGGTGTTACAAAAGTACCTAACTCTTTTTACAGGGTGTACTGGTCAACAGGATGTCTGTAAAAAAAAGTTGAAAAAAACAATTTTTATTTTATAACCTCAAAATTGAAAAAATTCATAACTTTTTTGTTTTTGTTATTGGCTCAAATTAAAAAATATGTTTGTGCGTATAGGTGCATTTACATAGCTTTGAGTTGTTAAAACATTGTAAAAGTCAATGAAAACAATATTTAAAAAATACTTTTCTCCCGCCACATCGTTCACATTTTATTAATTTAAAAATTAACGGAACGTCATAGAGCATAGAGTCAATTTAGGTTGTGATCCCTAAATTGACCTAAATTGACCGGGTGCTATTACCCTGCAAAAACAGCTAGCATCTTTTGTTATACCTTGTATTATAGAGAAACATAAAATATAAATAGCGACTCTAGCTACTACCCAATAAAGTGCAATTCAGCCCCTGTATACTCTAAAATATCCGAAGAATAACCGTTTTTGAATGTCAAAAAAAATATTGTTTATTTCAATAATTAAGGCTCGGTATAAGGCTAACTAGCGCCACCAATGTTGAAAAAATCATATCTCCCTTCAGAAGAAGTTTTTGACAAAATCCTAAGATGAGCCTATGCGCGATGCTTTTCTAAATTTTTAAGTGTAGGTACCCAACTCAATTTCAAGTCTTAAGCTAAAAAAAATTCGAAAACCGCCAAAAACGGCCGTTTTTGGCGGTTATCGAAAATTTTTTAGCTTTAAAGTAAATTTCGAAGAGGGTATCTACACTTAAAAATCTAGAAAAGCATGGCGCATAGGCTCATCTTAGGATTTTTTCAGAAACTTCTTCTAAAGGAAGATATGATTTTTTTAACATTGGTGGCGCTAGCTAGCCTTATACCGAGCCTTAAGCTATTTTTCAGTCTTTGACGCTCAACGATTGAGTGGTGTTTCGACCCATCTCGCAACTCCGCGCGCGGTAGCGTGTTTTTTTGTATCGAATTTTCCCGATCTGTCGGTCCGCCGGATTCATAGCTAAAGTGCAGAGTGCGCCACAGGTTTTACGGGCTCCGACCCTCCGAGTCAGCGATTGCCCTCTGGACCATTTGTACCCCTAAACAGTACCCCTGGGGGTAAAAGTGGTACTAGTATGCCCCATTTGTAGCTACAACTGGTGGGACAATTGCTCTACATTCCATACACAATTCCATAGAAGATGATACTCGTAAGTATAACAATCTTCTAACTAATAGAACTGCTACCTGTACTATTATGTATTCTGCGCTATACTATACGTACTAACACGCAGTTGGTAAAGTGACCACTATTTAAATGACAATTTCACCGTAACGGTATCGGCGAAATGCCTGTATTTGTGATCGTGGTTAGTGGTGATTTTGCCACTTAGACGCTGTGTGTGGCTGCGGCGCTTGGGGCATGTTTAGAATAACCACCCTCTCAGCTTGTTCCCCTGCCATACCTACAAAATGTCCTCAGTGGAACTGCCTACATAAAACTTCGTCTTGCGAAGTGGCAATACAAGGACAAAGTGGCGAACAAAAACTAGCAGCCCATAAAACAAGTCGTGATTTTCAATTGAGCCAACACCGAGACTCCACCATCATTCAGCCCTGCGAAAACAAATCGCGCGACCGCCCCAATTCGCTACCTTTTTCTTTGGACAATAAAGTCTCAAATCGCGCGTCTAGTTCCTTTATTTATAGTGGAGAGATTGGTAAAGCACAATGCCCAGTTAAGGCCCTACAGACGACACATTGTAGTGCCGTTGAATAAAAGAGAATTTCGCGAGTTTCATGCGTGTCACGCGCGGCGGAGAAAAAATTCCGTTGCCACTAGAAAAAGTTGCCTGATTCGGGGCCGTTCGCCCGCCGTGGAGCCGCGAATGGGGACTTTAGAGCGAGCAAGGAGACATAGGTATACAGGGCAATTTTTAAACAGCTTTTTTCCACAACGACGTCAACTTCTAAATGAGATTTCCAACAACTTTTGTTCTTGTTTGAAAAAAAAAAGCGTATTTAAAAATTGCACTGTAGTGCGTTGATTCTTCCCTACGTGAGTGAGAGGATAACGCGCGTCCATCGCATTCTGCGCTCTTCAGAGCAATAATAACTACAAAGCAGCGAGCGGAATAAGATAAAATCGATCGAGGGGTTGACGAAATATGGGGTCGCGAGTTCACTGTTCAGGGCGACCAACTCAGCGTTGGGTCGCTACGGGTCAGTGAAGAAGGCGAAGGTATTGAAGTATACTAACCTGAAACGTGTCTAACCCCAATGTCTGAAGACCAAGACATTCAACCAGTGCGTTTTGCCTATTCTCACTTCTCGGCAGAAACATGGACACTCGCAAGCAGAACGTGCACCAAATTAAAGTAGCACAAAGAGCAATCGAGCGTGCCATGTTAGGCCTGCGAGTCCTGCGACTCATAGATCGAATACCCAACCAAGTTATTCGACATCGGACGAAGGTAGATGATGTTGGTGACCGAGTTACAAAGCTTAGGTGGAGACGGACGGGACATCTGGCAAGGCGGCAGAATGGCAGGTGGACCAGGGCGGTAACGGAGTTGTGGCCGAGAATGAGACGACGACGGTCAGTAGGCAGACTAGGCAGACCAGCAGCCTGGTGGTCAGACGACATCACTAAGGCAACAGGCTGTCCGTGGATGCGTGCGGCGGGAGACCGAGGAGGATGGCCTGAAGGGAAAGAGGCCTATGCCCAGCAGTGGACAGATTTGGGCTGAGAATGATGATGAACCTGAATATCTATCAAATAGTTTCACAATCTTACTCCATACCACTCACAGCTTCTTGCCGTTCCGTATAAAAAGCGTCGTTTGAACATTTATAAAAGTTAGGGTGCGCGATGACTTGTTACGATTGCGCCGCCCGCCCTCTTTGTCATGCGACGAATACTTCCACTAGAACCTTTTTAGCATTCTGTCTTAGAACTATCCATGAATTGTCTGGTTCTACTTTAATTTGAATGCTGAATGGAAGCTTGATTACGTGTCTTGATGCGTTCACGCCACGCATTGAACGAGTTGTTGTGTTCCAACAATTTATTAGCTGGACGTATGCCTCTTCATGTTTATTCCATCTTAGCCGGTCAGCGTGATTGTGCGGGTCCGATTTTGGTTCTCCAGGTTGAGCCTGCTGCTGCCTTGATGTCGTCGGACCATCGCGCAGCTGGTCTGCCAACACTTCTCAGTTTTCTCAAATAGCCTTTGAAATATTTGCAATGCGATAACCAATCACTAGTTGCTCGTCTAGCGACAATGAACAACCAGGTGTCAAACGGCATGTTAAATGACTGGTATTGGTTCTAGAAACCCAAAAAGTAATGGAGATGGAGTAAAAAGAGATGGGTAGGTAATCGTATGAGGTAGTGGCCACCCCTGGTGTCAGAGTTTTTAGGTCACCCAAAGGGTCTCTGACATGGCTGAAGATGGCTGCCAGCCATTGGAGATTAATGAAGATGAATGAATAATGAAAGATGTTTTATTTTTATTTTATACGCAACGTGGGCTCTTCCAGCAACCCAAACGCATTTAATTTGTGACTGTCAGGGCGTTATAGGTGCTGGGCAAGCCTAGTCCATCTAAAATAATGTCCCAGGCACTGCAGCGCCGAGTGGTCTCTTTACCCGTCTAGTGTGAGTGAAGGTGCCACTGGACGTTTTTATAAATCATATCATTACGTAGGTGTAAAGGCCTTAGTTTTTTTAACCGTGTTATTCACCAGTTTCGTATTTCCGAGTGAAAGTCTGCGCGGACAAAGTCGCGGGCAAACGCTTCAGTGTCATCTCAATAGACCTAATAGATGTGGGTCAAGCACATCTCTATCACGCAACACCCTACGGTCCTTAACTACAGTGTGGTCAATTGCTTCCTTCGATGATGTCATTGTGACCATCTGGTCACAGGGGCCTACTCCGGATTTACCAAGAACATCAGGTGCGTACGCATCGACTTATCTAGGTACGGTCGGCTAAAGTCTAGTGTAGTGGACTGTATTTAAACACACACGTAGATTTCTTCAGACTTTTCGGTTTATTACTTTTCCCAAAGGTTCTCACTAAATTATACTCGTAATTAACAATAGACGATGACATGAAATTAATACATAAGTCTCGAAGACGATGTTTACTCTTTGACTTGTTCACTCCTTTACTTGAACTTAAAGACTGACTGTCGGGTCCGAGCGCCCCGCTATTTATACTGAAACTAGCCTTCTAGACTTTTCCATGAAAGTTCTCGAACATAACTATCTCTCTCGCACACTGTTTATATCCTACTCTAACACTATCGCCTATCTTCGAGATAGTTCTACAACATTCTACCCCCTTCGGGAGCCTTCCAGAAGGTTCGTCGACATTCCATTCGTTCCCTAACGATCTAGAACCTTCCGGAAAGGACTCGAATGTTATCGAAAGCTCTCGAAAGAGCTACTATACTACGCCCGAACGTTCCAGAAAAGAGCTCTGTCTCTTTCTAACCATAGTTCTATCTCACTCTATTATATCGAGATTACGAAAACTATCTGGAAGGTTTGTCCATCCCTTTTACACATATGACGTAGTGTATTATCTATCTCTATCTAAGCTCTAGATTAATCTATAGCGTTCGGCGGTCGTCTCGCCGTCCGTAACAGTCTCCCCCCGGCGAAGACTTGTCGAAGCCTCACGATGCTACCGGGAGGACGGCGATTCTCGACGCTGGTCGTCGTTCCATGCGCTACCAATGTCCCGTAGCGCCGCGCGTTTGTTCGAATCCCCCGTTTTCCTGGATCGAAACAAACTCCTTTTACCTGACCCGGCCTTTTCATCCATGTGCCGTGCCAGTTATTCCGTCGTGATGCTGATATGGCATGGTAAACCAGTCTGACATTTCCCGGTTTATCCTGGTTTCTTATTGCAACGAAAGGTAAGAAACACTGCACTTTACTGTAATCTTCTGTGCCACATTTCTCGGCATTTTCATCCTTCAGAAGATTCTCCACTCGTTTTTCCATTTCATTTTTCCAGTACGTGTTTGTGGACGCGTTCCTCTTGAAAGCGTCACAACACTTGGGTGACATAACTTTGTAGTTCTGATCAATCCTCCGCGCTGTACGATCGAACTTATCCATAGAACGACGTTCACAGGTCTTCACAGCTAGTGACTTGCTCGCGTCGATGTCCTCGTGACATTCCTGAGCAGACTTTTCAGTGTCCAAGTCTTTAGCCACTGGCTGTTCCGTTGTACAGATGTGAAGACACGTATCGACCTTTTCCATTACCGCTTGTGGTATGCTGCCGATTATAACCCAGCCAAGCTTCGTCTTACAAGCAGCGGGTTCATCTTCCTTTCCGATACGTAATTTGCGCGACACGATCAGATGCCAATTAATTGTCGTTTCCGATCAAAATACGAGGCGTCCTCTTGTCGTAGCAGGCTTCTTGCAGGTCTCGGAGATGACTGAATCGCGTAACTTCTCTTGGCACCGTTTGCTGACTTAGCACTAAGTCCTTGACCGTATACGCGTTCAGCTCATACTGGCTATCCTCTGCTTGGCCTTGTATTCCCAATCGAACCTTTTGGCTGTGGTGGTCTTTCGAAACATTAACACCACGTATGCGCAATGGCGCAGCGAGTCCTGTTGCACCAATCTTCTGAGCGAGCTCCTCATCAATGAGCGACAACGTTGACCCTTCGTCCAACAATGCGAAGGTGCTCACTTTTCCTGATGGGCCGCTGATTGTTACAGGACAAGCTTTCAATATAACTTTCTGCTTGGCTTCGTTCATCAGCCTAGCAGATAGCACTGCTACATTCTCCGGAGCGGCGGCAGCACTGCCTCCAGTCGCAGGCGCCGTCGCCTCCGATGTTGTTGTTGCAGGTTCAACATGCAGCAGTGGGTGATGTGGCCTCGTGCAACCTCCAATGTTACACGATTTAGCCTCGCAGTCAATCCGTTTGTGTCGACTGTTAATGCACTTGAAGCAGACATTAGTGCATTTCACAAACTCCCAACGTGCGTTGACACTCAATCGGTCAAACTTCCTGCACTTGGGTAGATTGTGGTCCCCTCCACAACAAAAACATTGCTGGCGGTACTCATTGATCGTAGCCAGCACAGTCTCCTCTTTGTACCGTAGCTTTGGCGGCAAAGTCACTTCTGATGCTGATCTTACATCTTTGCGTCCAGATGCCGACGGGAAGTGCGTATGTATTGGAGCTCGGATGTAACACACGGTCATATTTGCTTCTCTCATAAGAAACTCCGACAAGGTTACCAACTGCGGTTCCGAACGTTGCTTGTGGGTGAAAGCATACTCTGCCCACCGTATCTTCGTTTCTGGACTCAATTTCTCCACGATCTCTCGCACCAACATAGGATTGTGTATGTGGCCGCTGTCGTCCAGGTTCTTCAGTATGCTGACAATATTCTTCACTTTGACAGCAAAGGCATTTATTTCCGGTGCCGCGACTTCCGGTCTGGGCAGACACTTAATGTCCTGAAGAGCTTGTTCGATGATCGTCTCCGGTCTTCCAAACATATGCTCCAACGTTTCCATTACTTCCTCGGGACTGGCTGCAGTATAGAGTAGCGCTGATACTGCTTCCTTGGCTTCGCCTCGAAGACAGTTGCGAAGCCGTGCCATATTTTCCGCCGGTGGTATGTGGTACAAAGCAGTCGTCTCCCGCATGGCGGCTTTAAACGGCAGCCACTCGATCGGGGCGCCCGAAAAGATTGGCAGCTCCAGAGCTTGACGAGGTGGCGGCCTGTCGCGAGCTAACTTCGCTATAGCATTCGCTAACCGTTCCATGCTGTCTGGGGTGTGACGATACTTTCCCCGATCTGGGGATGAAGAATGATCACGGCGGCCTTCCAGATCTTGATCGCCGTATCTTCTTTCTTTAACTTCCGGTTCCGCGCTTGTGCGGTGTGCGTGAGGGAAGCAGTCCCTGATTAGCTCCCTCCGTTCCAAAGCTGGCTCCACACGTGCATTGTATGCCAAAGACTCCCCCCGTTCAGGTCGTGAGCGGGGCAGGGGTTCGAACTGGTAGTCGGGAAGGTTGCCCGCCCGTTCTCGTCGTTTAGCTCCCGTTCCCAAAGGCATGCGATCGGCATCCTGGTGGAGCAAGTCGACGATGGCAGGCTCACGTTCAAATCCTCGGAACGTAGCCCCCAACGTTTCATCCTCGATGGCAGCATGCTCCCCCCGTCGTTCTAGAAGGGCACGTGCAGAAGTCTCAGTTTGAGTCGGCGCAGACTGCTGGACCCAGTCATCCACGCGTTCTGTGATGGTGAGCTTGTCGTCCTCATATTGCTCCGACTCCTCGATCACTGAGAGGTTCAGCTCCAGGCGCTTCTTCACCAAAGCAGCTTCATTATTCAACTGCTTGCGCCTTAATTCAGCTACAAGCTCTTGCTGTGCAGCTTCCAGATCCAGCTGCTTTCTTCTAGCTTCAACTTCAATTTCCTTTCGTCGAGTTTCAGCTTCAATATCCAGCTGTTTGTTCCTTATCTCTGCCAGCCTGGTTTCAGCGTCTAGCTCCGCCTGACAGATCCTCGTCCGTGCGCTTGCAGACGATCGGCCTGAGCGCACGGAGCGTCTGTCCGACGATGAAGCTAACGATATAGACCGTCGATGGGTCACCGCAGACTCTGTGACGTCACGCGATCGCACGACAGGCACGTTCCCACTGTCGCTCGTAACATCAGTCTCGACGGCACCAGCAACTCCAGCTTGCTTCCCCATGCTCCGGGTCTTCATCCTTGGTTCCTCCATTTGAGGTGTCCTTGATTCCATTCCAGCTGCTGCAGATTCCCAATATCCTTATTAACAAACTGTATCCTGATCCTGACTGTATCCGGTCTCCTGATCCGGCTCGAAGGACCAAACTGAAGTGGACTGTATTTAAACACACACGTAGATTTCTTCAGACTTTTCGGTTTATTACTTTTCCCAAAGGTTCTCACTAAATTATACTCGTAATTAACAATAGACGATGACATGAAATTAATACATAAGTCTCGAAGACGATGTTTACTCTTTGACTTGTTCACTCCTTTACTTGAACTTAAAGACTGACTGTCGGGTCCGAGCGCCCCGCTATTTATACTGAAACTAGCCTTCTAGACTTTTCCATGAAAGTTCTCGAACATAACTATCTCTCTCGCACACTGTTTATATCCTACTCTAACACTATCGCCTATCTTCGAGATAGTTCCACAACATTCTACCCCCTTCGGGAGCCTTCCAGAAGGTTCGTCGACATTCCATTCGTTCCCTAACGATCTAGAACCTTCCGGAAAGGACTCGAATGTTATCGAAAGCTCTCGAAAGAGCTACTATACTACGCCCGAACGTTCCAGAAAAGAGCTCTGTCTCTTTCTAACCATAGTTCTATCTCACTCTATTATATCGAGATTACGAAAACTATCTGGAAGGTTTGTCCATCCCTTTTACACATATGACGTAGTGTATTATCTATCTCTATCTAAGCTCTAGATTAATCTATAGCGTTCGGCGGTTGTCTCGCCGTCCGTAACATCTAGGATACCCCATGGTAGCTCTTACCACGCGCGGCATAAGGGCGCTAATCGAAACAACCCTTTTGTCCAAGCGTGTGGCCGACCGTATCTTTAGTAATGTCGCTCTTTGCTTAGCCAAATCCTTTTTATAGTCAACTCACTGTTATCTATGTTTAGTTATAGTTCATTTGAGTGCGTTTAGGTAATTAATTAAAAAATATAGGCAACTTTAAGGGTGGTATTAATAGTCGTCTGAGATCACCTACTTGAGATCGATCTCAAGTAGGTGAACTCAGAAAAGTCAAATGCTAATGTCAAGCCTTGGTTAATGGCAGACTTGTGTATAACCTGTGTCATTAAAGAAAACATTTAGGACGGAGTTAAAAACCTAGCGTTGTCTCGCTTTGACTGTTTTAATTAGAGCGAGAGGGCGAGTGTTTTGAAGTTCATCCTAAATGTTTTATTTAATGACACGGGTTATAGCTGTCAGCATATTAATAGACACTATCTTGAGATTGACATTGACATTAGCCAAGGCTTGACATTATCATTTGACTTTTCTGAAACCACCTACTTGAGTTCGATCTTGAGTCGACGACTATTAATGCCACCCTTACTGCTGATTTCTGAATTGAGAAATTCGCTAAGCAAATGGGTAAGTATCGTCCTGTCTCTGCAGATTTCTCACAAAAGAGCGTGACAGAACGCTAGTTAAGTATTTGCTTAGCAAAATTCTCAAATCAGAAACCGGGCCTGAGTCTATGTCTGTGCGGACACATTATTTTTTAGAGTAGAGCCAGAAGTCCACTGATTTGCCCGCATTATCCAACAGTAAATTAAACCGCCTGTGTGTGAAGCACCACAACGACCATTCCATTCCGAATGATAAAATCGCAATGAGCAATGGGCATCTATCAAACGAGCGGGATTTATTGAAAAGGTTCCAATTCGCGATGTAATGTAATTTGGGAAATTAATTTTTGATCTCAATAGGCGTACAAAACCAGAATTATTATGATGGAAGATCGACATGAGGTTACGAACGAGGAAGTCCTAAGACGTGTCAACAAAAAGCGAGAGCTATGGAACACCATCAAACGGAGAAAGGTTTCATACGAGAGATACAGCCTCCTGCAACTTATAGATGATGGGAAAAGTCGGTGGCAAGAGACGCGTCAGCCGAAGGAGAAAATCCTGGATAAGAAACCTACGGGAGTGGACTGGGATCGCGAGTGCTGCCTATTTCGCCTCGCGAGAAACAAAGAGAGATTTATGCAGAGCTGACCGCCAACCTTCGCTGAGTCGGAGAGGCACTCTAAGAGAGAGAGAGATAGATCGACATGAGGGAAATTGGGCGCTGAAACATAACCAACGCCTGCACTATCATCATCACATATGTCAACTCGCAACCTGGCAGAGTGTTTCTTCGTTCGCGTTCTTCGTTTCTTAAAAAGTCAAGTTCTGCTTATAGTGCCGTCTCATGTAGGAAGTTGGAAATTAATTTGTCCATGGGTGTCGCCCTTTGTAGCTGCCAAACGAAACAAGGAGCCCGTGGATTTTTGGAACCACTGGCGTAGGTTTTCAAGCCAGATATTTCGGGACTTCCGCGTCTCCTTCTGCTTTCCTTGGATGATAAGTAGAAGGATGGTGTTGCGTGTGGGTGGGTGTTTAAAGTGACCACTGTCAACTGACAAACGCCACTGTAGTGCCTGGGTAGGTTTCAGATGGGGTAGGTTTATTCGAAACATCAGGGAATGGTTGGAGATAGCCAGCGTTGAATTACTGTTTCGCTTGACAATGAATAGAACCCTCCGGTCAAAGAATATGAGGAGCTGACGGCCAACGTCCTTTAGTGGAGAGGCACGCCAAGAAGAAGAAGGTTTAAGGTGGAAAGATAGCAAGGTGGCGGGAAATTAAAAATTTTCACAGACTCTTACATTTTGTAGCTAAACTGAACTATTTTTGTTCAGCGATTTTTCGTTCGCGAGAATAAAACCGTAATCAACACATAATCGCTGAATTATTGTTGTTCTGTTGTTTACAATAATGAAAAGAATACGGTTTTATTCTCGCGAACAAAAAAATCGCTGAAAAAAAATAGCTCAGTTTAGCTACAAAATGTAAAGAACTGTGAAAATTTTGAATTTCCCGCCACACTACTATCTTCCAGCCTTAACTAGCACCTACCTACTTAAGAAAGGCAAAGGGCATCCGGAATGAACTTTCTGTCTTTTCATCAAGGTAAATAATTAATAACATACCAATTTTATTCGTGGCTTTGTATCGTGAGAATCGTACCAATTTCATTTTAATTTCGTTGGAGCAAGCTTAGTAGGTTTCATTACAAATTAATTAAAAGATAATATTCCGGCAACTATGTCAATTACGTGGGGAAACCTTGGATATGGATCTCGTCCGTCATGTGGCCTAGTCAGGTATAGTATAGGTACTTTAAGTGATTTTTTAAATTATGGAAATGCGGTAAATCACAAAAGAAGGTATTTACCTATTCAGCAAAGCGGAGATGTGCGTACCGATATTGTTCTTCAAACACGTGCATCAGCTTGCTACTATACTTACCTATACACGACAGCACGTCAGAGTGTACACTTTTGTTGTAAAGTCGCCCGTAATGTAACTGAGTAGAGTGCTATCGTGTAACGGTCGACGTGCTGTCGTGTGTACTTATTTCCGCTTTCAGTCCTGCCTGTCTTTCCCCCTAAGGGTTATCTCGAAGAGATCACTTTTATTTTTAAGAATTTTTCTGCTATATTATTTCTAGTGTACAGTCAGCAACATGCTGGGATACCCATTTTTGTTCGATTAACGCACTCATATCGCGCGCGATAAGAGCTATCTTATGTTATCCTTCCGTGATCTGAGCGTAGGATAAAGAGTTATCCAACTATCTATCCATCTATCTCGTCCATTTGAAGGATTTCGGCCCTAAAACAGTAAAACTAGCTAATAATAAGACCCATAGCTCACCCTGATGGATGCAGTGCCAGGGTCTGGGGGTTACCCTATACGCTATTGCGATCAAATTGAAAAAGTTTAAAAATTAATTTCTCTTTGAATTCGCATAGTAATGCTTTGTATTTAAATACTTTGTAATGTTTATTCAAAAGTTTTATTCAACAAAAACACAAAATGCGTCTTAAGGCTCGGTATAAGGCTAACTAGCGCCACCAATGTTAAAAAAATCATATCTTCCTTTAGAAGAAGTTTCTGAAAAAATCCTAAGATGAGCCTATGCGCCATGCTTTTCTAGATTTTTAAGTGTAGATACCCTCTTCGAAATTTACAATTTCGATAACCGCCAAAAGCAAAAGCCGTTTTTGGCGGTTATCGAAAATTTTTTAGCTTAAGACTAGAAATTGAGTTGGGTACCTACACTTAAAAATCTAGAAAAGCATGGCGCATGAGCTCATCTTAGGGTTTTGTCAGAAACTTCTTCTGAAGGGACATATGATTTTTTCAACATTGGTGGCGCTAGTTAGCCTTACACCGAGCCTTAATTTGTAAAATATTAAATTTTGTAAATTGCGCCATATTGCGGCCGTATTGGAAAAATGCGTCAAAGGTAGAGGGGCTGCTCCCGGAATGCATTCGCGGGAATCCCGGTAGCTCCCCGCGGTGATATTTTGCCCGGGAACCCTCGTGTCGACGAGGCGTGTTATATCCTGCATCTTAGGGACCGTCGATGTATGAGCCGTTTTCAAGGAACGCATTCAAAGCAGTTCATAGATGGCGTTTACAGGCGTGGCCATAGAAGAACCGGAATATGGCTGTCAAATTTCGCCTATCACAGATTAATTTTGACGCCTGTATTCCGGTTCTTCTATGGCCACGACTGTAGGCGCCATCTATAAAAGCTTTGTGATTTTTTGCTGAAAATGGCTCATTTCGGAGGCGTTTAGGGGATTAGGGGGTCGAGCCAAATCTCACCCAATCTCACGTGGGGGAGAGGGTGGATCTCGGCAAATATCACGTAATTTTTTCCGCAAGAAGAAACTTTGTAAAAAAAATAATGTAATAATAAAGAAAAAACTACACTAAACTATGGCTTAACCGAAATACTTAATTATTTTTATCGCCGATATGCGAAAGCCACAATGTAGCACTAATAGCTCGATTTATTTTCCGCCAAAGACCAGCTACACGTGAGATTAGGGGGGGAGGGAAGGTGTCGAGCCAAATCCCACGACATCTCACCAAGGGGGACTCAACTTATTTTTGCACGGAGATCCACTTGATTGGAATAACCCCGCTCTCGTACATACCCTGGGGGCTTGGCAGGCGTTAAAACTTAGATTGTGTTATGTTGGTGTCGGGACGAGCATTCTGTGTAGCTCCACAAGTCGCAACTATCGGCTTTGCCTGAGAACAGGGGCCTTAGCCTGTAACGCAATGGTGCCAAAATGGGCTCTCAGTTTACGGCTTCAATTACGATTTATTAATGCCGTCGGTCCTTTTAATGTTTTTGTAGTACAGCAAAGAATATTCAGATTCTAATTCTAGAGGATAAGTTCTCTGGCTGTTGGAGAAAAACGAGGAAACCCCGGTTTTATCTTTCTGCTGGGACGCCATCGACACGCCATTGCGTTACAGGCTAAGGCCCCAGCAAGCGTAGCATAAGGCTGGGATAAAGCGTATTTATGGGTTTATAACTCTGTTTATCCCGCTCTACGTCCAACAAAAGAGTGAGAAAGGGGGTCGGTTAACTTATCAACACAACCTCATTATCTCGGTAACCGTGGATTTCCCAGGCACAGTTCCTTGGGCAGAAGTGTTCGTTATGACGAGCACAATACGTTGGTTTCCCGCCTTGTTGGCGGTCTTTAAACACCCTGTATAATTAACCAAATTAAAAAAAATACGCCTTCACTGGTGAAAAGGTAAACTGATTCTGAGTAATATGCGGTTTTCCGTTAAGGAGTTCCGTTCTCCATCTCCGAAGTTCTTTATCAGATCTTCACCATTTCATGGGATCACATGGAAGTTACGCTTTTGAAACAAAAATAAATCAAAATCGGTTCACACAGAAAAAAGTTCCAGTCAGTTAAAAAGAGTTTGCATCCTAGGTACAGTCGGCCACACTCTAGGCTACCCCTTTTTGTTCGATTGGCGCCCTTATGCCGCGCGCGGTAAGAGCTGCCATGGGGTATCTGTGACTGTGGCCGACAGTACCAGGCAAGGCAGGCAGGCTTTGTGCAAGGTCGCTTTTCCGCGGAGAAAAGAGTCTTTCGTAAAAACACAAATAGGAAAGTGCATTTGGATTTGGGCGGTATTAGCAAAGTTAAATGTGCAAAGACAAACTCGCAGCGCTCGCGGGTCGGTGCTCGGTAATTATTTAGCCAGCAGCCGTTAGTTCCCACGGGGTACCCACGACAGGGACGGAGTTAGGTGACTTCTTCTTCTTCTTCTTAGATCCCTTCACTCCTCCGTGGAGTCGGGGGCTGACACAAGGGCTTTCCATCTATCTCTGTTCATGGCTAGGGAGGGTAGCTCTGGCCAAGTTGCTCCCTTCTCTTTCGTCTCAGAGAGAACGGATCTTTTCCACATTCGGGTCGGTCTTCCGGGTCGTTGTGAGCCTCCGGCGGGTTTCCAGTCAAAAGCCACGGTGATCGAGTCTTCTCAGGGTATGTACCAGCCAACGACATTTGCGTTTCCTGATGTCTTGGGCTACGGGTTTTTGTTTGGTGATCTGCCACAGTTCGGGATTTGAGATGGTGTTGGGCCAACTTCTCAACGTAGGTTTTGTAACGTAGGTCTAGGTAGGTCATAGGTCAGTTAGGGAGCATCTAAGAGATCTGCCTACTGCTTGATAAAGGTAAAAAGATCACAAGGCCTTCCATTCACTACTTTCAAGTTTCAAGACATAATTGACAAAGAAAGTTGGTTTATGTTACGAGTACCACTGTACAACTTTACTGCGGTGTCAAGCTCAAGTCTTCCTTTTGCTCGATGTGAAAGTGAGAGGGCGCAATTTCAGTTCGAGTGAATCGGTCGTTTGTGCAAGTTGCACCAAAATTACATGCCTGTTGAGTTCCTTAACTCGATACAGCACGCTAGTTGAGTCCGTCTAGTTACTGTTGTGGAACAGTTGGAAGGCCGAGACAGGCGAATCTAACGAGGAATGGAGGTCGATACCAAATCTTATTAGCTACGCAAACACCAAAGGTGGGCCCTTGCATACCTACGTCCCTCCCTGTATCCTTATATCTACTAGTATTACAGAAATGCTTGGCTACTGTCTAGAATACCCCATGGTAGCTCTTACCGCGCACGGCATAAGGGCGTCAATCGAACAAAAAGGGGTATGCTATCGTGTGGCCGACTGTGCATTCGGAATTTATATTTACTTTACAGTCCAGAAAAACGAGGTTTTGTCCTTCTGTTGGGACGCTATCGACACGCCATTGCGTTACAGACATAGGCCCGGTTTCTGAGTTAAGAATTTTACTAAACTCTAATTTTTAATTCGAGTGCACGGAATGACAGTTGATACAAAGGCTTTATCTGACAGCAGCATACTAGCAACTGTCATTCCGTGGACTCGAATTATCGCCCTGTCACGCTCTTTTGTGAGAAATCTGCAGAGACAGGACGATACTTACCCATTTGCTTAGCAAAATTCTCAACTCAGAAACCGGGCCTTAAGCACCAAAATAATCTTCCAAAATAAGGTCACACAGTCACAGAGCAGCCTCCCATAACGTAGAGGCTGTAATAAAACATTACAGGCACCCGAATGGCCGTTAAGGGGCCCGTGCTAAACAAATAACTACAGCTAATCCAACGGAACCCATCTTGAGAACGGTAGTAAATTGAGATAGGATAGGAATACTAGAACGTAGTGTTTATGTAGGAAGTCTATTAAGTGTCTGCTTTATTGACCACAGGAAAGACAATGTTGACAATGGATTTTCGTGATCAGCAGAGTCTAAACAAGCAGGGGCTTGATTTTCTAACTTTTAAATCTATCGCGATCCCTTTCAATGGTATCGGGATCATGATCGTGATTGCGACTTTAGAATGGAATTGTCTAAGTTTTAAAATTAAATCACAATCGCTAACAGAACGAATATGTCAAAACGCCTTACAGATTGAATGATATTGAGTGAACGATTTTGCTATTTTCTTTACTCAATATCCTTCAAAATCGGGTCGCAATCCCTTAATATATCCCTATCTCAATCGCTTTCGATGACAGTGTGTCAAATAAATGCAGTTTGAAGTTTGGCAGCACCGTACCAACGTCAAATTGAAAGGGTTTGCGATAGATTCAGAAGTTAGACAATTGGGTACGCAAAGTTTTTTGTTCGAAAGTCCGTTATTGGCTTAAACTTATCTTTAGACAATATTGAGAAACTAATTTAAATATTTTTTATTTTGGTCCAGTAGTTTTGTTTTTATGCGCTAAAATGTTTTGTTCCTATGACCGCCAACCAACAGTATGCAGACCGTCGCGTGAAGGTCATAAAATCGTATCTTTGAAACGTTGTAAAATCCAAAGTACTGAACCAAAATAAAAAATATTGAAATTAGTTTCTCGATATTGTCTAAAGATAAGATTAAGCAAATAACGGACTTTCGAACAAAAAACTTTGCATACCGAATTAAACACCAGCCTAGAAGCTCCCAGCCTTGTACGACGAAATAGGTCGATTGGTCGCTCTCCATCTATTACCGAGGTTAAAAAGCAGTTTTTTAGACACATTTTGTCCTCTAAATAATAGTTTCAAAAAGAGTACAATATCCCATTCCCGTTTCCTCGTTGAACATGGTGGGTCCCTCGGATCATAACTCTCGCGCGTGAGTGCCCATCAGTCTTCATATCTGCCTATCTCTGGACACGATAAATAACAACCGGACACCCAAGGGTTGTTCCTGACACACCCTCGCGCCCATATTGTAACGGTGTTAACCTTGTTCCATTCCCACCTTTTGATTTAATCAAACACCGCGACCCAGTTAAAGCTAAAGCTACAGCAAACCGTTAAAGCTACAGCAAACCGCTAAAGCTCCAGCAAATCGCTAAAGCTACAGCAAACCGCTAAAGTTACAGCAATAAAATTGAAGCAGTTTAAACTCCTAAGGATGATAGTTTTTTTTTCAAATTTTTGTCCGAGCGACGTAAAGTCAATTAGACATAAATTCGTTTTTTAGTCTACTAATGAAGGATGAAGTAAGTTGAATAATATTATGTGGCTTTGGGAATGACCCGACATAGAAAAGTAGATAGATTTACAATCGTGGAAACACGCGAGTTGTGTTGGGTGCCTTCAACGCTGGGAGATATTCCTATGTGAAACTATAGTTTCATGCGATATAAGTTTATGATGACGGTACAGTGACCTTAAAAATTATGGTGATATGTTAGTTGGATCCACGTTGGATCCTACAATAATAATTTAGAATGTTCAACCCAACTATAGTAAGTACATACTAAACTTATTTATTATGTTTGCACTGTTTGATACAGTTTGATGGCCAAATTAAATGCCATAAGACTATCTGTGAGCTAATTCTGTTAAAAAAATCCGCACAGTAGCTAGTCCTCAAAACCGTTTTATCTGTGGGAAAAAAAAATCGTAAAATAATGCTTATTATTCCTCGAAAAGATTGCTTATTCCGATAAAATATATTTTTAGTAAAAGTATTAAATCAAAATGTGTTTAGAAACTCCTACGTTTCCTATTCTCCATAGACCAAGATGTCTGTAAGT
Organism: Zelleria hepariella; assembly: GCA_949319315.1. NCBI lineage: Eukaryota > Metazoa > Arthropoda > Insecta > Lepidoptera > Yponomeutidae > Zelleria > Zelleria hepariella. The sequence continues at coordinate 2,396,176 of OX439380.1, read as the reverse complement.
AATTTAGCTTTCAGTGTTATATTCAATATGGTAGGTACTTATTTCTATGAGTTATAGTTCGTGCCACTGCTTTGTCTCATTCAGGATATAAAGCGTAAGGGGACGTTATGTAAAGAGAATATCACTTTCTGTGGCAAGAATTAATCCCTTTTATCTCTAATCCAAGAAGTACGAGTTAAATAATACTAGAGACCCCGCACTGCGCTGCCATATTTAAACACACGATCCCTTTTTACGATACAGAGTGGCGGAAGTAAAGAGATAGTTATAGAAGGTCCTTGTTGTTGGTGTCCTATGGTACCCCAGAGGTACAAAGGGCCTTTACAAGATTACGCCACGCCTTCCTGTCCTCAGCAACTATTCTGGCTTCGCTCCAGCTCAGCCCAATGGCTAGCAGCTCCTTCCACTGTTCGCTGTCATGATGTGTGAACGTCCACGTCTTCTCCTGCCCCCTCGCGGCTGCCTTAATATTAAGGCTGGAAGATAGTAGTGTGGCGGGAAATTAAAAATTTTCACAGTTTTTTACATTTTGTAGCTAAACTGAACTATTTTTGTTTAGCGATTTTTCGTTCGCGAGAATAAAACCGTATTCTTTTCATTATTGTAAACAACAGAACAACAATAATTCAGCCGATTATGTGTTCTGGTCTACGACAAGTTTTTTGGGCACTACCACTGCTTTGTAGACCAGAACACATAATCGGCTGAATTAATGTTGTTCTGTTGTTTACAATAATGAAAAGAATACGGTTTTATTCTCGCGAATGAAAAATCGCTGAACAAAAATAGTTCAGTTTAGCTACAAAATGTAAAAGTCTGTGAAAATTTTGTATTTCCCGCCACCTTGCTATCGTCTACCCTTAACGTCCTTAAATCTTTTTATTTTCTTGTAAAGCTTCTTCGGGAGACGAGATACCATCAAATGTGTGGATAGGACACGAGTGTCAGAAATTTCTTTTGGTCCTACACACTCACGGCGCTCACTTCCGCGAAAAGAGTGTTGCATTGGATATTCTGCGAAGAAAACCTCCTAAAAACCCAGTACCTACTTACTAACCCAAGATAAACAAAGTGTCTTCTACGAAATGGCTACGTGGCATTCTATTTTAAACCACCGAACCAAAAAGAGGGATGTTATAAGTATGTCAGCTATGTGTGTCCGTCTGTATTTTGTCTATCTGTGGCACCGTAGCTCTTAAACGGGTGCACCGATTTGGGTGAATTGGGTGCGGTTGTTTCTCATTTGAAAGCAGGTTCTTAGATATGTTTCATTAACATCAGTTCACCGTTTATAAGATATGCTTATTAGTAGCTAAAATTTCAGAGTTATTAATTTTTTTAATTTAGTATTTATTGAGTTCTGGAGAAAATCATTAGTGCTTCATAGGAAGGTATGCACTATGCAGTATGCGATCCTACTCTAGGACCTTGTGTATCTTTCTATTGAGTGGAAGCAGTCTCCGTTGTGGGGGCACTATCGAGCGCATATTTTAAAGGCTTAAAACTATCCGAGAGCCTCTAGAAACGTTAGGAGCAAGTCTAGAAGGCTTATTGAGGAGGCACAGTGGTTCAAGTACTATTTTAAATAATGTTTTATTTTTTAAATTTTCATTTGCAAACTTGTAGCAAAAGTTTTTACCGGTGTGTTCCGAAACGTAATGGACCGCAATGTCTGAGATATCTGGAAAAAGTATTGAAAGAAGTTGTACTGGTTGCTTTTAGGTGCTATAATAGCTCTAAATCTAGACAAAAAGTCGAAAAAAGTTGCAGAGCTGAAAAAGTTGCAAACTTGTTTCACGGAGATACTTTGCTAGATTTCACAGGTTGCGTATTTCCTTAATCGTACTGAATCGTCCCTGCGTCGCGACCAAATCAGTGCGCTTTTGGAAATTCAAATAGGTCGCATTTTATTCGGCGCGCTCTACCATACGGTTTGAAAAGTTGGTTTTCGATTATAAAAAATACTGGCTAAACTGCTCAAAATCGTCCCAAGTGGAGAAAACTTCTTCGAGCTCCATTCCTGAGGGATAACAGGATTTAAGTCAAGTCAGTCTAAACAATTTTAATGGAAAAAATTCTTTACCTTTAATTTTAAACCTTTATTCTTTAATTTTATTGCCTTCCTGGAGAGAATTAAGGCAGTGGAGAAATCCATGAGCCACTCGCACAGTACCACGCACAAGCGAAGGCGACCTACCGTGACTGGTCCGTGGCACCCAGCTTCGGCAGGGTGTAGTGTGGCTCTTTTGTGACCACAGCTGTCGGTAAAGGTGACTCCTCACTAACTAGTGGTTCGCCCCGAACTGTGAACTCGCGACACCATATCTCAGTGACACCATATCTCAGCAACCCCTCGACCGATTTGGCTCATGTTCGAACTTAAAAATTCTCTTGGCCTCATTTACCTGCCTACCAAATTTCATCACGATCCGACTAAATTTACTCAAGTTATCATCGAACGAACATTCATACATACATACATACATACATACATACATACATACATACATACATACATACATACATACATACATACATACATACAAACGCCGGATTGTTCCAGTAGACTCGGAGAACTTCGCTCGCTTCGCTCGCTCGTTCAATTAAAATTTTATTATATTTTAAGGTAGGGTAATTTAAAACAAGCTAAATCGTAATTGTAAAAGTTATTTATTCGACATTTTCATCATCATCATCATCATCGTTTTCAAGACTATTGTTACAAATGTTGGTTTGGTTCAGTAGATTCTTGAGATCAGTCAAAAAAGGCGTCTTCTTTTTGGTTTTTGTCTTCCTCACTCCTGTCAGAATAGGGTCTGATGTCAAAAGCAAGCCTCATCCCAGAAGAACCTGTAACAAAAAAATTGCCATTTAAAAAAAAACATGTTTTACCTACTTTTCTCAGTCCATTATTAAAAAATTAACAAAAAAATGGAGGGTGGTTTGGGGTGGCTGTTTTTTGCTGTTTCAATTACTAGAGGGTCTATGCTACAAGTTACTACTAGTGGTTCGCCCCGAACTACGAACTCGCGACCCCATATCTCAGCAACCCCTCGACCGATTTGGCTCATGTTCGAACTTAAAAATTCTCTTTGCCTCATTTCCCCACCTACCAAATTTCATGACGATCCGACTAAATTTACTCAAGTTATCGTCGAACGAACATTCATACATACAAACATACAAACATACAAACATACAAACATACAAACATACAAACATACATACATACAAACGCCGGATTGTTCCAGTAGACTCGGAGAACTTCGCTCGCTTCGCTCGCTCGTTCAATTATAATAAAATCTCATTTAGAAAATGAGGGATATATCGTATTTATGGCCCAACGATAGCAGCGTGGTGGGAAATCCCATTTTTTCACAGTTTTTTTAAAATTTGGAACTAAACTGAGCTATTTTTGTTGAGCGATTTTGGTTTCACGGCAATAAAATTGTATTCTTTTCATTATTGTAAACAACAGAAAAACTAAAATTCAGCCTATTAGGTGTTCTCGTCATAAAACTAGTTTTTGGGCAGCTTAATTATTTTGTTGTTCTATTGTTTACAATAATGCTATTTTATTGCCGTGAAAGAAAATAACTGAACAAAGATAGCTCAATTTAGCTTCAAAATAAAAAAAACTGTGAAATGCGCTTTACCACCACGCTGCTATCAGTAACTCCTGTAGGCTCTCCGTCGCCAGGTTTTTATGTAGATTCGCGCAGGATCAGCTTTTAAACCTTTTGAAGCGTGAGTTGACCCGCGGTTACTGTACTTTACAGCTCAAAGGACCGGCCAAGTGGCTTTACGGCTCTTCTTCTATGAGCTATGTATGCTATGTTCTAGTGTCTTGGAAATATTACATTAAATTAGCCAGATGTCTGCTCGGCACCTACAGCAGCTCAAAGTTAAAGACAAACAACGTGTTATAAACAGTCCTAATAACTCTTTTTTCAGGGTGAACCTACCTGGTCAACCAGGTGAACTTTGTGTAAAACAAAAGTTGATAATTTAAACACAGATTTTAACGGATTTAACACTCGTTTTGCAACGACGCAACAAAAGTTGATATTTTATTTTATAATCTCAAAATTGAATAATAATCTAAAGTTTTTTTTTGTTACATTTGGTACAAATTCAAACGCACGTTCGTTGCACGTTGTGTACGTAGGTGCATTTACATAGTTTTAAGTTGTAGAAAAGTGTGAATATGAGAAACAATGTTTTAAAAATAAATTCTCCCGCCACAACACTTACATTTTATTGTGAAAAAATCAACGAAACGTCATAGAGCAAAAAAAAATATTGGCCTGATATCCCTAGCGGATGATATTACCCTGTAAAAAGAGCTAGGAAGTTTTGTTGTTGTGTTTTAATCCAACCAAAACAAAATTTGAACGCGAAGAAAATCTGATTTACAGTGAAAGCGATTTTCTAAAGATTCATCATCATCCTTTTAACACCTACTGCTGAGTAAAGTCCTCATGCTCACGCCACCTCTCACGACCCTGTGCCATAAAATTGATTGGCCAGTTTCAAAAGCTTAGCTATCCTTTGCTTGGAGAAGTGGTGGATTTGCAGTCTTAGTCGTCCTAGGCCGTGTAGTACAACGTGTTTCGTACTACGCTGGAAAAAAAGCGGTGCGATTATCAACATGAAACTAGCTGTGTTAGATAGCTCTCACCTAATTATATTGTTCTCTTTCATTTAGTGTAAAGCTGAGGAATCGATTTTGTACATTTTTCTTCGCGCGGGGGCTTACCGGTTTTACCCTTGAATATCAAGAAACATAATTTTAAATACACAAACTAAAAGCTAAATTAAAACAAAATTTTACCTAAAAACAATGCACAATTGACAACCGCGCGCACAAATTGGCAACATTTACATATTTGCGCCGTTTGGGATCGAGACGATGGGTACATGGGATCCACAGGCGCGCGCGCCTGCTAAACAAGTAGCTAGAGGCGTGCCTTATCATCGACGACGCACCGGGAGACCAGAGGGCTGGCGCGTACCTCGGCCAGAGCATAAGCCTGGGGCCTTAGCCTGTAACGCAATGGCGTTTCGATGGCGTCCCAGCAAAAGGACAAAACTCGGGTTTCCTCGCTTTTCTCCTACAACCAGAGAACTAATCCTCTAGCTAGAATTAAAATCTGAATATTCTTTGCTGTACTACAAAAATATTAAAAGGACTGACAGCATTAATAAATCGTAATTGAAGCCGTCAACTGGAAGCCCATTTTTGGCACCATTGCGTTACAGGCTAAGGCCCTTGGCCATTCAAAGAGGCAACGTCGTCGCCAGCGTTCTACGCTCATTGCGTAGAAGGTATCGGGGCAGGTATTTTACCTGTAAATACGTATAATCTAGTTCATTCATTCATTCATTCTGGCTGGCTCAGCGATCCAAAGTGGATCTTGGCCTCCGTAACCAAAAGACGCCAGCTCTCCCTGTCCTATGCTAACTCCCTCCAATCCTCCAATCTAGTTCATAGCTTAGTTAAATTTTTGTTTTAGTTTGCACATCAAAAGCAGGTTCTTTCGTTAAAAAGTTAATCTTTTTGTTGCGTTCCGTTCCGTCGCACTGCAGTATTTCGGGCTTACTTTGGCGCAAGTAAAGTGCGACCAATAAATCGTGATCCCTCGAGACTGCAGAGTGCCGATTATCTGTGGCGCGCCCCTCTGAGTGGATATTGGGCGTTGAACTGTAAGCGATATTACAGCAGGTAGGTAGCTAGCGACTATGAACATACATACATAAGAAAAAAAACTTAAGCCTCGAAATGTTCCTACTAGGAAACCTAAAAAATCGGTTTTACGGCGTTTATTATTATAAAAACAATAACTATAGTTACCGCACCTAGGACCCCTTAACTAGGGTGCCCAGGGGCTTCATTAGGTTAAAGATAGCCCCTCTCGGCCCTTCCGTAAAAAAAAACCTATTTAAAACTTAAAAAAAAAACCTTCAACAAATAAATTACAGCAAGAAAACTAATAACGACGCTACAAAACTCTGATGACGATAGTGGATAAAGGAACCACAAAAATCAAAAGGTAGGTAGAGATTTAGAACAATATACTTAAAATTTAGAGATTGTTAATTTTCCTTAAAACTTAAGGCGCTAAGCATAGTAAATTAGCCCGCGCGCAAAAAAAATGCACAAAATTTACAGCGCCTTAAATGTCTTTATCTTTTATTACGTAAAGTAAGAAAATTGTTTCAGCCACGCGCAAGAAAAAATTTTTTTTTCTGGCGAAAATTGGAAGGGTATGCTAATTGGTAATCCTTTAAGCGGATTTGGAGATTACGCTCGAATTTAATTAAATGCCTCATTGATTTTCATTTGAAACTGATTCTTGGAGGTACAAATTCCATATTGAGTACTTACCTACCTTAAAGCTAGAGATAATTTTTACCTTACCCAAAATTTCACACTTTCTAGGTTATAAAAAAACGAACTTTCAGCCGCGCTCGGTACCTAATAGTGATTTCATGCTAAAGATACTATATGAACATTTTACCATTAAACGCTGATTCCGCATATGTTTTACAAGCAAGATTCAGCATATGTTTTACAAGCAAGATTCCGCATATGTTTTACAAGCAAGATTCCGCAAATGTTTTACAAACAAGATTCCGCATATGTTTTACAAACAAGATTCCACATATGTTTTACAAGCAAGATTCCGCATATGTTTTACAAACAAGATTCCGCATATGTTTTACAAGCTATATTTCGCATATTATGTTATACAAGCAAGATTCCGCATATGTTTTACAAGCAAGATCCGGAATTTCAAGCACTTAATGGCCGATCCCAAAGCGGTCAAAAACCGTAGAATTCTACATCCGTCCATTCTGTACTCTAATGTCACTTAGACTCGATTTCCTTCTTCCACCAACACGCCTCTTCCCCTCAATCTTGCGGTCTTTCCCTTCATAATAACTAATAGAGGAATGAAATAAATGAATGAATGTATAAATGAATGAATGAGGACCTACCTACTCCTGCTTTGCTAGTTACGAAATGGGTTTACCAGCAAACTCCTGGAAAATACTTAGGTCGAGACTTACTACTTTAATCACGAAGGCTTAGTGCGATTATTTAATTAATCTCTTCCCTACATCGATCCTTGGATACTACCGACCGACACAAACTAGTAAGAAATAAAACGTTCGTCTAGTCAATTACTCAATTTAAGTATTTGTATACATTCACTGTAATTAAATAAACACAAAACCTCATAAAACCCAACATCTGAAATGTACTCTTATTTTTCATTGATAAATTGTTTTTACAGCTATCAAACTATTAATCGAGGGCGAATATTATTTGAATGAGCCCTGAAAAATAGCTTGGAGCTATAAAATACAAAGATTTTTCTCCTTGTGATGTGAATCAAGAATTAGTTTTTTTTTTTTGTTAGATAGTAGCCGACCAGTCCAGTCAACTTTGGAAACGTTGAACAAGACGACCATTAAAAGTAGTAAGGAGCGAGCCATGCTAGGCCTCAGACTCATGGATCGAGTACCAAATGTCGTCATCCAACGGCGAACGAAGGTTGACGATATTGGTGATCGAGTCTCGGGTCTCAAGTGGAAATGGGCGGGACACCTGGCGTGGAGGGAAGATGCCCGGTGGACAAGGGCAGTGACAGAGTGGAGGCCGAGAACTGGACGGCGATCAGTGGGAAGACCAGCAGCCAGATGATCGGACGACATCGTCATTGCAGCGGAGGGTCCATGGATGCGGATGGCTAGGGACCGTGAGAAGTGGCGCGAGGGGAAAAAGGCCTATACCCAACAGTGGGCAGAGGTGGGCTGATGATGATGATTATGATGATGACTATTATACATGCCTGATGATGGTTGGTGGCCAGACTTCACACTCGTGGTGGGTGATGTTTGGGTGTAAGCGGAAGGAGAAGATCTTGTGTTATTTCTTCATGGTAGTTATTGCAGTTGTTACACTGAAAATTAAGGCCTTTGCATCTACGTAACCTTCACTCACACTAGATGGGTGAAGAGACCACTCGGCGCTGCAGTGCCTGGGACATTGTTTCAGATGGAGTAGGCTGTAGTTGTTACACTGAAGTTACACTGTTTAGTAGTTAGCTGTATCTATGCGGCGAGTGGCTGGTACCAACTGTCGGTCGCTGCGCGAGCTTAGACGATACGAGATACAGTGTCAGCAACCCGCGCCTAAGGGGGGTTACCCTTGACGCTATTGCGATCAAATTGAAAAAGTTTTAAAATTAATATCTCTTTGAATTCGCATAGTAATGCTTTGATTTTAAATACTTTGCAATGTTTATTCAAAGGTAAGGCTGTTTTATTAAATAAAAACACAAAATGCGTCTTCATTTGTAAAATATCAAATTTTGTATATTGCGCCATATTGCGGCCGTATTGGAAAAATGCGTCAAAGGTAGAGGGGCAGTTTGAAAGAAGATTAAATAACAGGGGGTGTACCGGCTAAGACGAAGCCGATTACCATTGGCGAAAATGGTAATTCGATTTTTGAAAAATGTACTGCCACCCAGTTAATTTTTCATAAATCGAACTTCTACAACAATTGATTTGTAAAGGCCTCAGAGCTTTTATAGCTTTAGAGCTCAGCGCAAAAAATAATTTGTTTATTGTTTTTACCTACGTTCAAGGACAGCCGAAGCTTTCCTTTCTTGTGTTCCTTTATCCGCGCCATAGATAGAGCGCTGCCTCAGTTACCAGTAAAGCGTTTATTTTTTTCAGTTGCAGCGCCCAGCGGCTACTAATTGTGATAAATGACTTACTTTCCTTGCGCAGTCAGAAACTCTGCGGCCGTGTGAATTACAGATTCTTTTGGGTTATTTATGTTGCAATTTACTCACGGTTTTTTGTTTGCCGCTGCTTTCTTTTTCTTCTATTTCATTCTTTTTTTTTCATTCCGTGCTCTCTTATTTTTCTTTGCGGCCATTATTATCAATGTTTGCGTTTTTCGTAAGTAAAGGTTGCGTTCGGAGATTTATTTTTCTGTTTAGCTTATAGGTACTCTTATTTTTTTTAATGTTGCCTGTGTAGTGTCCCACTGCAGGGCCCCTTAGGCCACGTGGTCCGATCGGCTTGTTCGATCGGTCGGACGACCAATATTTTTTTTTACTGATCGTTCGATTGATCGAACTTCACGGAACTTCTAAGTTCTTGTAGTCCGAGTGTCGAACTACTAGGACTTTTACATTTCCTTGTTGTTCGATCGATCGGGCCATGAGGTCGGTTTTTTTTCCTGTTGGATCGATTTATCGAACTATGTGTAATCGAACCATAACGACTACACATAGTCCCGGTCGGACCACGTGGCCTAAGGGGATTCAGAGGCATAGGTACTCTTATAACTATCCTTTTTTATTTGCTCGTAGGTATACGTTTCACAGAGGTTTCACGTCTCAGGATACTTTTGACAGGAAAAAAGTGCACGTCCTTAGAAAAAAAATCGCCAAACCACATTTGTAGGCCACACACTAGGATACGCTTTTTTGTTCGATAGGCACCTTTAAGCCGCGCGCGTTAAGAGCTACCATGGGGTATCCTAGACTGTGGCCGGCCGAAGATGTCCACCCACACATACAAGGTGTTACAAAAGATGCTAACTCTTTTTACAGGGTCATGGTACCTGATGATAGGGATCACAAGCAAAATATTTTTTTAGCTCTATGACATTTGGTTGATTTTTAAATAATTAAAATGTAAGCGCTGTGACAGGAGAAAAGTATTTTTAAAATACTGTTTCCATAGACTTTCACTATGTTTTAACAGCCTGAAGCTATTAAAATAGAGCTAAGCAAACAACCATATTTTTTAATTGGAGCTAAATCCAAAAACAAAAACGTTTTGAAAATTTTACAATTTTGTGGTTATAAAAAAAATGTTGTATTTTTCAACTTTTTTTTTGCAGATTTTTCATTATGTTGACCAGCAGGTAAAAAGAGTTAGTATCTTTTGTAACTCGTTGTATACAATAATAACTATACAGGCTACATCCTATCTTTGTTTTCTAATAACAGGTTCTATTTCATCGCTCTTGCAGAAACCGTGCGTAATTTTTTTTCTTCATAGTCTGAATAGTACAAATCCTACCGTATAGTAGGTAATGTATTTCCGTCTGAAGATTTGCGCTAAGTAATCGTTAATGACGAGGCTCAGGAGCGGCGATAATCCCGTTAATCAAACGGTAGTCCCGGGATTTGTTCCACGGTTTACAGGTAGGACTGCGCAGGGCCACCACCACTTGTGGGAATCTGTAAAAAAGTTTGTAAGGTTAAAATTTTCGTGAGTAAAAGTTAAGTGGTGAAAGTAGCGTGGTGGGGGGAACTCCCATTTTTTTAATATTTTTATAGCTAACCTGAGATATTTTTGTTTCACCACCATAAAATAGTATTCTTTTCATTATTCTAAATAACAGAATAACAATAATTAAGCTGATTTGTTTTTTCTGGTCGACGAACCAGTGGTATAGTGCCCAAAAAATTTTAAGTTCGAGCAAATATCATAATATCTAATCAGCTGAATTATTGTTGTTTAGAATAATGAAAACAATACTATTTTGCTGTTGTGAATCAAAAATTGTTGAACAATAATTGCTACTTTTTTAATTGTTGAACAATAACCAGATATTACCTATTAAATTGTGTTATTATAAGATCGTGCAATACAAGCAACCTATAATAGGGAATGAGACTATCTGCGAAATCTCAAAAAATAATCTGTCCCAAATATATTCGACAAGATGAACGTTGTGTCCGAAAAAGGCTATGCCAGCAGGGCCCAGCACTAAGAGCACAATACTCGAAGTAAATTATTACTTTCCTTTCCTTAATTACTTATAGGTCTGTCTTTCCTGTGGGCTTGGTCGACTAAGCTGTCAGGATGGTATAGGTGCTGGGCAAGCCTACTCCATCTAAAACAATGTCCCAGGCACTGCAGCGCCGAGTGGTCTTTTCACCTATCTAGTGTGAGTGAAGGTGCCACTGGACGCTGTATAAATCATCTCATTACGTAGATGCAAAGGCCTTAGTTTATAGGTATTCCTTCCTTATTGATTAATTTCTGGTGTACGTGTGTGGTGTACGTGGTGTACGTAAGTGTTCCCTGTCTCTCCTTTTTTTTGAGATGAAGAATTAGCCCCGGTTGGCATTATTCTAGCAACATTCTAGCCGTGAAATATGTTTGCCCGCAGACGCATACAACGGTCTAGGTATTTATAAGAAAATCTGCAACTTTGCGAATTTTGCTAAGTTCACACACATACTGCTCTCATTCAACTAATTCTTGGGAATGATTGTTCGACTTCAACATCGAAAGATCAACAAAGGTATCGTGGTTATGATCGTGATAGGGTCTCCCGAATGGAGTCAATGTATAAGTTTTAAATTACCTACAACCCATAAAAATTTAAAAATATTTGAGTGAGTGTATTTACCATTTTTTTGTTCAACATGCTTAAAAAAACAAGCTACGAATCTGCGATCACGATCATGATCAGAATCGCTTTGAATGAAAGCTCGTGTGAAATAAATACTTTTTCTGAAGTTAGTTCGTCAACATTTTCAAGCGCCAAATCGAAAGAGATCGTTTTTTTTAATTTATTTAAATTCTCATTAAATTAATCTTATTTATAAGAAACAATCTCAAGCAAAGCAGTTTGTTGGCGATGCACAAAACAGACACAAAACCGATAGATCTTCTTCCTTGTTCTGTGGTGATAGATGTTAAAGTTAGGCAATTAGGCCTCTGTATTGCTGATAATGGTCGCTTTGTTCTGCTCCGTGTATCCACCTTAATCCCTAATTCACGGTTCATTTTGCTCACAGCCTCGTGTTTATGAAGCTACGGGAAAGGTTTAACCTGTTACGTGGGACTTAGCATGATTTAGGTTACGACTTGTATTGTATACGATTTGGGACGGCGAAACATTTAAATGGTAATACTTATCTTCTTATTTATTTTATTTTGTGCGTACATCTTCAAGACAATGCGTGTGGAGCCAATTAAGAAAAGAAAAACAAAAAAAAAACGTCCCAGGCACTGCAGCGCCGAGTGGTCTCTTCACCCATCTAAGTGTGAGTGAAGGTGCCACTGGACGCTGTATAAATCATCTCATTACGTAGATGCAAAGGCCTTAGTTACATTTTCAAAATTAATTACTTTTCTATTTTGAAGATTTTGTATCATAATGATCTAAGTAGCCTTTGAGCCCCTGAAATCATGTGCACTATAGGCGATACGTACAGCCGGCCATACGCTCGGATACCCCTTTTTGTTCGATTGGCGCCCTTATGCCGCGGTGAGAGCTACCATGGGGTATCCTAGACTGTGGCCGACCGTACATCTTAAATCTTAGCATGAAGCCTGCATAAAATAATTTTAAATACTCCCACACGGATAAGGAGAGGAATATCATGAATATCTACGTGAAAAGAGATGCACTAACGAGTGGGGTAGTCACTAGACAGGCCCGGATTTAAGGGGGGGGGGCAAAGGGGGCAACCGCCCAGGGCCTCCAAAAGAGAGGGCCACATAAATTGAACTTATAAAAAAACTGTTTGTTAAATCCAAATATGCAGGCCTTGTTAAACACTCATTCTAGCACACAAATAGTCGGCATTCCATTAGCAGTGAAGCTCGTCATACACCAGCACCAAATTTTTCTGATTGGAAAATTTAAAGGGTTCTCGCAAAGAAAATGGGGCCTACACACCTTTGTTGCCCCAGGGCCTCCACACTTCTAAATCCGGCCCTGTCACTAGATATATCCGCGCCATACCTTTAAAAAGATATCAAAGCGGATTGATCTGCTCATTCTTCAAAGGCGCATTTCTCTGTTTGGCGTGCGGATTTTCCCCTTGCGTTGAGGTGGCAACTTAGCAGGCTACCCACCTTGGTTCACCGGGGTCGCTACGCGAAGCACTTCAGAACATTCGTGGACTACAGGGTTCGTGTCGATAAAGCCTGGCGTCCACTAGGCGGATCGGGCTCGGGCGCATCGCAAGTATCGCAACGCAAAAATCCGCCTGCCTGTATTTATATGAAACAGCGTCTACTAGCGGCGTGGATATTAAGGTATAAATATAAATAAAATAAAATGAGAATAAAAATTAAATATTCACTTCGGAAAACCTTTGATTTTCCCCGCGGCCTCTTGCATTATTCATAAAAATATTCTGGTCTCAAAATTTATAAAAGAAACAAAAGCTTCATATAAACTACATCAAAATCAAGAGACTAAAAATACGAATTTATATAATTTATGTAGGTATTTGAGCTCGGTAGGCTATTTAGCTGGAGAGCTGGTAACCATTCCACTTATTTTATCGTACAAGGCTGGGAGTTGGTAGGCCGATGGAGTAGACTTATATTAAAATACTCACTAGCATTATCTCTTATTTATTATATTACTCACTTTTATGAGCGCAAACATTTTGGTTTCATACATTGATGCTTCTTTGACGCATTCGCTGTTGCTGATTTTCAAAGGCCGCGTTCACATCAGTGAACATTCGCCTTTGGCCTTTGAAAATTACCAAACTGACATAACTTTATAGATAGGCTTTGGATTTAACTATCTACTTGCATGCATCAAACACCAAAATTTTAACTGATACTGGGCCTACATGAGCTGTGCGCAAATAGTATCAAAACTATAAGTTTCAACAAGAGCCGACATGCAAAACTGTTTTTCCCAGATTCGGCGAAGTCTACTAACTCCCAGCCTTGTACCATAATATAAGTCGAATGGTCACCCAGCTCTCCAGCTAATTGTGGGCAAGGCAGGTTTTTTTTCTAGGCACACCATACCATGAAAGATATTTCATGTAAGTAAGATGCAGCTGTACATTGTACAACGTACAAGTGTTACTAGTCCCACTATCTGTGTTTGCCTTTGGGCAGAGATCGCAGCGAGTATCCATTGCGGATTAGCGATTTTCGCATTGAGGGTACTAAGGCGCCAACGCTCAGGTTTCCTCACGATGTTTTTCTTCAGATTAGCGAGGATTGGCGATCATTGTTTTCCAGCAAGTTTTTTGTCCGTTCCCGCATTGTGCTTCTGTCCTGCGTGTTCGCCGTCAGGATAAAGGGATTTAGTCAGTTATCTTTATTATCCTAATGAAAAATTCAGCGAGAAATTCGTCTCCCCCCCCCGCCCCGCCTCCCGCCCCGAAGCTTTGTCGCAGATTTAGTCAGATGAAGCGGATATCCGGCCGGGTTTTTGAATTTGGAATACACAGGAGCGGCGGAGGGATTGGTCGAAAGTCGGAGGGCCGAAAGAAAAGGCGAAAGAAGAGGCAAATCTTATCTAAGGACACCACAACACAGATGTAAATCTAACGTGGACTGGACACCAAAGGATAATCATACTGTACTGCACTCTAACCATTATTACAATCACTGAAACTGTAATATCTCTACAAAGTGTAAGCAGTTTGTGTGGTTTTTTAAATAAATATTGTTTTTCTTTATCTTTAAGGACACCCGCGAGCGAAGAATACGGGTTGGGCCATTTGGTAACTTTCCTCTGTTTTTTTCAGTACTGGTACCACGAGTGCTTACTGTCAATGTCACTGAAAGTGACAAGTTGCATAAACAACCTTACTACTATAGTATTAGGATACATGACAGACGTCCGGCGGACGTCCGGCACAGCTTTTTCGCACTCGTGGTAGCTATACTGAATTAATCAAGGCCAAGGCCTTAAAGCATCTATAAAAGGACTTATAAATAACTACAACTGGCATTTTTACTTTATACGAAAAAAAAACCATTCTGATATGATCTCTAAATTATAGGACTCGCTTGCACTTCAATTCATAAAAAAAACATTGAAGATCTACCTGGATTCTTGCTCTTGCATTGTCGACCGAGCGAACGAGGTGGGCAAAATTTCCAACCACACATTTCCAAGGAAAACAGTGATCGTCACCCTTCCCAAACGACACAGCCAATATTTACCAAAAGCAAGCAAGCCTCTCATAACGGGCCATGAAACAAAATACGCGCATACTTACACATCGATCGCTTCGATGCATTACGTACTGACCAACTTACTTTTACATCCCACTTAGTTTCTGTTTCCACAGCTGTAGGGGTTGTTTTACGTTGTCGAGTTCAAAAGAATTGCGGTCAAGCGACTGGTAGCATTACCATATTGATGCGAATGTCATAATGCGATTTTAATGCTCCAACGCTGGCCAGTTTCAGAGAAGATTAAATAACAGGGGGTCTACCGGCTAAGACGAAGCCGATTACCATTGGCGAAAATCGTAATTCGATTTTTGAAAAATGTACTGCCACCCAGTTAATTTTTCATAAATCGAACTTCGATTTTCGCCAATGGTAATCGGCTTCGACTTAGCCGGTAGACCCCCAGAAGGCAGGATACATCCTTCTTTTTGACGGATAATCTATTCGCTAGATAATCCATCTGGTAAACCTAGGTTCTAGCGCATACCCATTTCAGAAGACCCAGCATTGTCATCATCATTACTGTTTACTACTGGATAAAACCATCTGCCGACATGGCAACATCTATACATATTTGGAGGGATGGGGGTTTCTCGTTATTCAGTTACCTATTTATTTAGTTTAATGTGCCAATTCAGTAATTACGTAAATGTGGTCGTATGGAATTTAAAGCCGGTATGTGTGGCGTTATTTATGATGTCCGCCGTTCGAAATCGCACTCAAAAGTGAAAATTAATATTTTACGCCATTGGAAGTCCGCATTTCGGTAATTTTTTTAAGCTTGCTCAATTTGCTTCTCCTTCGGCCGACGCCTCTCTTGCCAGCGACTTTTCCTAGTTGCAGGAGGCGGTATCTCTCGTGTCTGAACACAATATATCCTAGATTATTCAACCTTTTTCCTTTTGATGGTGTTCCATAGCTCTCGCTTCTTGTTGACACGTCTTAGGACTTCCTCGTTCGTAACCTTTTGAGTCCAACAAACTTTTAGCATCCGTCTGTAGCACCACATCTCGAATCCTTCTATACGTTTCCTGAGATCCTCTTTAATAATCCAAGCCTCGTATAGTATAGAAATATGGGCTACTTTAGCAATGTTTATTGTTTTGTTAGCCTGTAAATAATCAGCCGTAGTTTTTCTATTAAATCACGGTTTTACTCACTAGTAATTTGTCGGTGTAGCCGACTAGTTTCGGTTCTCATTCGGAGACCTCTTTCATGGAGAACGAGACGGCCCTCGCGACGCCACGGCTAGTCTCGAACTGCGTTTGAGTAGCCGTTGCGCGCGCGCCGAGAGTGCGGGGGGGTGGTGGGGGCGCGGGCGGACGCGGTGGCGCGCCCGCCCGCCCAAATAATAGAAAAATGTGCAGTGCTCACGTAAGTTTAAGTTTAAAAAATCAGCCGTAGGTACTTGGGTTATAAATAAATGGTAATAAACCATTAAACTTGGGTATTACAACAATTTGTTGACTGTTGCCCAAATAATATCGAAATTCTGCATATACGCAACCAGCATCCTCGCAAAATAAATAAAATAATATAAATAAATGTGCGCTCACTCATGAAATGGAATTGATGAGAATTATGCCGTGGAATAATGGAAATTATTGGCCGGTTCGTCGCTTTCGGATTCCGGTGTCGGCTCGCTGATAATGATATGGAAGTATTCAATGAACTTATTGTGTTGAGCAGTGAAACTCTTCGTTCGGTTAAGGGTGGACGACAGCAACGTAGCGGGAAATTAAAAAAAAAACACAGTTTTGTCTACGACAAATTTTTTGTTCAGTGCCACTGCTTCGTAGACCAGAACACATAATCGGCTGAATTATTTTTGTTCTGTTGTTTACAATAATGAAAAGAATACTATGTTATTGCCGAGAACGAAAAATCGCTGAACAAAAATAACTCAGTTTAGCTACAAAATGTAAAAAACTGTGAACATTTTGAATTTCCCGCCACGTTGCTACAAAACGTAAAAAACTGTGAAAATTTTGAATTTCTCGCTACGTTGCTATCTTCCAGCCTTAAGGGGTTTTAAATTGAAAATTATTGTTTCAAAAATATATGGTTATATGTAATTGGTTATATGGTTATATGGTTCACCATTTGCAGATTTGTTAATCATCATCATCATCATCAGTTCCTGTCGTTTTCAGCACAAATTCACAAAGCATTTCATAGATGTCGCCTACAGGCGTGGCCATAGAAGAACCGGAATACGGCTGTCGAATTTCGCTTAGCACAGATTAATTTTGACAGCCGTATTCCGGTTCTTCTATGGCCACATCTGAAAGCGCCAACTATGAACTGCTTCGATTTTTTTCTTTGTAAGGCTCATAATTTTACAAAGTGACAATTGGCGTCTGTCAGTTTACTCCAGTGAATTATTTATTAGACTTTAGCTAGATGCAAAAGCCTCAGTTTTGTTTTGCTACTTAGAAACGAGTATCGTCGATCTTTGGTTACAAACATACCTACTTCATGCATCTTAGAGGAAACCCGTCAAACTATTGCGTTCGTCACTTCATTCATTCATCACTTCTAAGTACCTATATAACAAAGCTGAATTTCCTTTGTACTTACTCGGCTATGGTCTGGCATGACACTGACTTTTATTTATTACGTCTGCAATGTAGTTTATTATCCCTCATATTATTTTACTTGTGGAGAATAGTTAGCAAATAAACTCTACGGCGAGGTTGCAAGTTTTACGTAGTTTTTTTGTTTGACTATCACTTTCCTAAAGCCACACAGTTCTTAGCTTCTCTTAAAATAAGCAAAGTTAAGTTTATTCCGAGCCGCGTGGCTCTTTCGTACGTGGTGACGCGGCGTTTAGACCAAGATTGATCTCATTCCAATGCTCATCTAGTAGATGAGCATTGGAATAAGATCCTTTAATGTAAATTCCAAGAGTGTAGTTAAAAAATTCAAAAGTGTAGGTACGGTCGGCCACAGTCACAGATACCCTTGCCTGCTATGCCGACGTTAATAAAATACCTTCAATTAATTTGATCAAACAACATAATAAGTACCTACCTTAAAGTAATAAGCAAGTTCCTGTTTAGCTACGAATAAATACAAGAATTCGTGCTACGCCAGTTACGCGCTACGAGTGCTACGAGAGTAAGCTACGGCGCGTCGTAGCTTACGAATGTGTTGTTGATTTTATTATGTACTAGCTGACCCGGTGAACTTCGTATCACCTGGAATAGTTTGACTCTCCGCGTCAAAAATGGCGATTCCAATACAAAATGAGCAATTTTTATTTCTTCCGTTTTTCAGCTAATCCTTTAACTTTTCCCATATTTCTTTGCTTTTAAACCTACCCTGAACTATGGTGAACTAAACAAAACAGTAAATGTGCAAATCGGTCAAGCCTCATCTTAGTTTTAGCGAGACTAATGCACGGCGATTAATTTATATATACAGGGTGTTAAAAGACCGCCAACAAAGCGGAAAACCACACGTTGTCCTCATCATACTGAACATTTTTGCTCATGGAACTATACCTGGGAAATCAACGGTTTCCGAGATAATGAGGTTCAAAGTCGGACTTTTCAAACTTTTTTTATTGCAGAAATTTGCTCAGTATCAAGTACTCAACATTTCTTCTCAAGAAGCCATATCAAAATTTTGAATATTTATTGCATAAAACGACGTTAAAATTGCAACCCGCAATGTATTCTAAACATCGGCACTGCGAGCGTAAGTAACACAACTTTATGTCAACGCCTGTGCAATATGACTTCTCTGCGTTACACTTCCATTGCGTAATAAAATGTTTTCCAAAATTATAACCTAAAAAACCAAAATCATTTC
Organism: Zelleria hepariella; assembly: GCA_949319315.1. Taxonomy (NCBI): domain Eukaryota; kingdom Metazoa; phylum Arthropoda; class Insecta; order Lepidoptera; family Yponomeutidae; genus Zelleria; species Zelleria hepariella. The sequence continues at coordinate 2,377,366 of OX439380.1, read as the reverse complement.
CCAGCAATAATTTATCGAAAAAGTACTTTATTTTGGTGTCTAGTATGCGTACCTTTCGGGTCTGTCGGCGGTCTTTTAACACCCTGTATATACAGGGTGCACTCTAAGTCGATAGCGAAACTTTAAGTAGGCTGTCTAATGATCACTACAAACAACTTGTACTAGGTGGCGAAAAAAATGGAGCGAAAAAAATATCAGCCGTTTCATACATTTGGCGCAGTACTGAGTCGACCTTTTGTATGGAACAGCTGATATTTTTTTCGCTCCATTTTTTTCGCCACCTGGTACAAGTTGTTTGTAGTGATCAGGAGACAGCCTACTTAAAGTTTCGCTATTGACTTAGAGTGCACCCTGTAGATTTTGTCATTCTAACAAATCTGTGAGTATCGGTTCTTGCACGTAGCGTCTAAACTTGCCATTACAGGCTTAAGGCTACAAACTTGCGCCGAGATAACTTGGCCCAGTATATTCGAGCGCCTTTTCACCCGTTCTGTGATTTATAGCGTCGGACCTCGTGTGTTGAATTTGAGAGTCGAATTTATTCCGCAGTATGGATTTTAAACTAACGGAGTGGCGTACGAAGATGAATGTGCTATTCTTTTAAATGAGGCGATGATAATTTTATTTGGGCGGAAAATTTGCAGTTATTTTCTGTGTATTTACCAAAAATAAATTGTTATAACTATTGTAACAAAACTGGATTGTAACGACGATTTTTTTTATTCTTCGAGAAGTCTAATAGACACGAAATTTTAAAAAGTATATTATTATGTTAAATAGTTATTTGTTTTATTATACGAGGATGCAAAACTATTGTTTAATGCCGAGCAAGCAAAGGTTTATTTTTTTTAAACCACTCGCTACGCTAGCTCGGTATTCAATACAAGCACCTTATTGCAAACAATTTTATTGTTTTGCATGCTTGCATAACAAATAAAAAACAAATTGTTTTGTGACATTTGTTTTTTTTTTATATTTCATCGTTTCACGACGAGTTAGAAAAATATCAAAAATATTATTTGAAATCAGCCAGTATTGGAAATTGTTTGCTGTTGTTTGCCAAGGGTGTGTCCCAAAACGGTTTGTTAAGAGGACCCTGCGACTGAATGGACAGTAACAGTGAACGAATGATTTATTTTACAAACCGCCCATCAGCTGGCACTTTTGTTGAACGTAGCATCCGCCCTATCGCTGAGCCATTCTAAATTTAAAATTTAGCTTTATGGTGTCCCGCTGTTTTGGAAGTTGACAGATTAATCTGCCATAGATACTTGAATCTGGATGAAAAGCCTACAAAAAGAAAGTTCTCCTTTTATTTTATATTTTTAATTTCATGTCATGTCAAGACGTGACTTGACTCTGGCAGAAATAGTCGACAACGGCTCGTCCAAAAAAAATATTGACTTTAGCTTCTGATTGGCGTGAAAAGGAAGAGACCTAGACTGTACTCATGGGCTGGTTAGATAGATAGTTAAATCGATATTTTAGGGTACCAGATATCAACGTCAAAACGGAAACACAGTCTGTTTTTTTTTTACTGTAAAGTTAATTTTGCCTTGTTTTTGCGATGTGACGTGTGGTGCTTAGTGCATGAGTCCAACTTGCATTTGAAAGGTATTTTGACAATAAGTAGTTGCTATGAAAATTTCGTTCTTGACCACTTTTCTGTCTCCATATTGTCTCTTCGTTTTCTAGAGTGTTTCTTTTACACAAAATGAAACTTTTCTTTTATAACTTTCATAGAGAAAAATAAGGGTGACAATTTTAATTTTCACTACGGCACGCAGAATGTAATGGAAAACTTTGTCGAGATGACAAAGTTTTAAAAATGCTGAGGCAAAGATATTTTTAATAATAATGCGAAAATGTTCATTATGTATCACAACAATCTCTGACTAATATAAATGGACGGCAAGTTTAGATTGACAAAGATGGTTCTAGGTGTTCTATAGGTAGGTATTTTTATGGCTTTCTCTTCGAGACAGTCGGCTTGGGATATTTTGGTCATTATGTTGTCGTTTCGCCGATTTTGGAACTGATTAAGGGTGGCATTAATAGTCATCGGCTCAAGCTCGAGCTCAAGTAGGTGATCTCAGAAAACAAAAATGCTAATGTGAATGCCTAATGCCTGATTTATATACCTTTTTTTTTACTTTAGATAATATTTTGACGTTCAATGTAAATAATTTATTTATGGAATATTGAATGAAACAAATTGATTCTGATTGATTCTGATTCTTGGCTAATATCTAGCTTGAGTATCTGTCAGCACCCGAGCTTGAGCTTGACATTGACTTTATCCAAGGTTCGGTGATTTTGTTTTCTGAGTTTACCTACTTGAGCCCGAGCTTGAGATGACGACTATTAATGCCACCCTGTGTATCTTTCCAAAAGCTATATTTCGATACTTTTAAATAATCCTTCAGAGCTCAAGTTAATTTTTAAGTAGTTACGGAAAGTATCCATCGTTATAATAGAAAGAAAGAGTAAACATTCAGCAAAACAGACGTGTATAATTGAATAATAAAGTTGTAGCATTAAAAGTAAAAGGCGCGCAATAAAACAAGGGACGGGCTGATTCTGATTCTTCTTGGATTGACGCATTTCCTTAACGATTGAAGGGGAGTATTCTGACGACAAAGGCTGGAAGCTTTCGAGATATGGTGTTGGAGGAGAATGGAGAGGATATCTTGGACGGAAAGAGTGTCAAATGAGCAAGTCCTGGAAAGAGTAGGGGAAAGGAGAACGTTGATGAAGACAATAGAATGCAGAAAGATGCTAGGCCACTTGCTACGTCACGACAAATTCATAACCAACATAATAGAAGGAAAGATAGAAGGAAAGAGAGGTAGAGGAAGGCCACGAAGAAGCTTCTTTGACCAAATTAAAGAGAAGGTGGATGTCGTGACGTACCAGGCTGCTAAGGAACTGGCCTGTGATCGAAGTGCATGGAAAATATTGGAGAATGCTGCACCGACAAGAGGATAACTCTTAAATATAATGATGATGATGATTCTGACGACAATGGCGATGGATCGGAAACGCGTTGCGGAGACCAGACAGTCACCTGTCTAAACGAGGACTGACGTGGCAAGCTAAGAGCCTGACCGCCCCCGTATTACCTGGAGGCACTCAGTTGAGAAAGAAGCTGCATCCACTGGACTCGGCTGGAAGGAGCTAGAAGCTGCCGCGCAAGACCGCAAAAAATAGAGATCCCTTCTACGAGCCCTATGTCCCAGATAAAGGATATCATAGTCATCATCATTCAAACGACAATCAAGAAAGCCACCGATATTCCACCGACGAAACGGTTTTTTGTGTAAAGAACCGTTAACGTAAGACTCGGTACCGAATTAAAGCTCACCCTAGGCTGAATATCCCAGGCACTGCAGCGCCGAGTGCTCTTTTCATCCATCTAGTGTGAGTGAAGGTGCCACTGGACGCTGTATAAATCATCTCATTATGTAGATTCAAAGGCTTTAGGCCCAATAACAAAGCGTCTGTCAACAGCCTGTCGCCAGAGGCCCTCAGCTTTTTTGGACTACGATTAACAGCCATAAAGAAATAACTCAAAAACCTATCCTTCCACCACCGACAAACATCAAATAGTGATGTAAGACAGAGTGGGGTCGCACATGCCCTCCTCTGCTCTTACGCAGTGGGTCTTGCCTTGAATCTTTTCATGAAATATTATATCATCATCAGCCTGTTAACACCCACCATCTCCGCCACCGCCCACCGCCTCTTCATCCACTGTTTTCCGGCTAATTGGGCTATGTGGTCGGACTATCTGGCTGGTGGTCTGCCACGATCGTCTGCGCCATGAAATATAAGTAAGTCCCAATATGGCGTTGCGGCGTCACCGCCATCGAATCAGAATACCGGCGTCTAAGTAACTGTGGCTCAATAAAAGGCGAATTAATGATTGTTTTAGGGCTGCTCGTAAAATTCCGCTGCTCTGTTGACGCTGCTTCGGCCGTATCGAGAGCCTGCCTTCCTTAGTTCAAATGTAGGTACACGAGCGTTTTTTGACCATCAACTGACTTAGGGCCAGTTAAGCGACATCCTAGGCAACCCCATATAGCACTGTAGCTATTAAGTATAAGCCGTTATTGTGTGTAACTTAAAACGCCAATCGAACAAAAAAGGGTATAGGTCCTGTCGGCCACACGCTAGGATACCCCTTTTTGTTCGATTAGCACCCTTATGCCTCGCGCGGTAAGAGCTGCCATGGGGTATCTGTGACTGTGGCCGACTGTACTACGAGTCGAGACTGATTTGCCCCCACCAAGGGTTCCTTACAACCAGACATTCTCGTGTTGATTTTTCAATACCATAATGAGTTAGAGATTAATTACTATTTAATAGAAATAATTTAATTTTACTTTGTTAAAAAACTGACACTCCCAAGAGATATCTCGAAAAACCAAAGGAGGTGTTTTTACTCTATACCCCTATTAACTCTACATAGTGCTGTAAATATTTCGAAAAGACAAGACAGACGGACGAATAGTGGGACCTTTAGTTAGTAAATTCCTAAAAAGTCGCCAGAGCGCAAAATAAACAAACGCTTGATTTCATTCATACAAGTACATTTTTAGTGATTTTTATTGAAACGCTGGTGTGGGGGGACCTTTATTCAGACAGGCCCATATTCAGATGGATTAGATCTTATTTAATTAAATTATACGTCACACGCAAGATGGCTGCCGGATAGGGATATGCGATTTGCGGAGCTGTGAGACTTCTATTTTTAAGGCTGGAAGATAGCAGCGTGGCGGGAAATTTTAAATTTTAACAGTTTTTTACATTTTGTAGCTAAACTGAGCTATTTTTGTTCAGCGATTTTTCGTTCGCGGCAAGAACAAAGTATTCTTTTCATTATTCTAAACAACAGAACAACAATAATTCTACGACAAGTTTTTTGGGCTTCTTCAGAACACATAATTGGCTGAATAATTGTTGTTCTGTTGTTTACAATAATGAAAAGAATACTATGTTATTGCCGCGAACGAAAAATCGCTGAACAAAAATAGCTCAGTTTAGCTACAAAATGTAAAAAACTGTGAAAATTTTGAATTTCCCGCCACGCTGCTTCCAGCCTTAAATCTTGGTTCTTGAGCGATACTGCATTTCTGTCTTACTGAACGAGCGATTTTGTTTGTATGTACACACGACAGCACGTCAGACTGTACACTTTTGTTGTAAAGTCGCCCGTAACGTAACCGAGTAGAGTGCTAGCGTGTAAGGGTCGACGTGCTGTCGTGTGTACCTACCTATGTAGAGTCGTGCAAAGCTAACTTTGCAGTGGAGCATCCGAAATAGTAATTTCCGTACGTCGCAGTGGTGCATGTTACCAGTTCTACAAGTGGTACATGTTACCAGTTCTACAAGTGGTACATGTTACGACAGTTGCTATGCAATATCTGTAGCACACGCTGAGCTCAGAACCCTTTTCATTGCCATGACACATAACGACCACTTAGTTTTTAATTTATATCTTTTTAATTAAGCCACCCTGTACTTGTGTTATGGCAATTTAATAAACGTTTATCTTATCTTATCTATCTTATCTTTATTGTCTGTTACAATTTTGTTTTGTGGAATACATTGAAAATATGGTGAAAACATACAAAAGCAACGTACGGAAATTACTATTTCGGATGCTCCACTGCAAAGTTAGCTTTGCACGACTCTATTTTTCGATTGGTCACACACACGCAATAATATGGATAGGATGCATAGGACAGAAAACAGAAATTGAGTAGCGAGCGAGAGATGCAAAGTACTCGTATCTTCTTATTCTTATAGTGCCGTCTCCTATCAGAGGTTATTGGCAATCAGTTTGGTTGCCTATTTCGCTATTTGAATTTGAAGCTGCCAAACCAAAGTATTTATTTTTGACACAAACCCGAAGCACCTATAAACGCAAAGACCCTGCGAATCCTTAATTCATATATTTAGTATTTTTTATCGAGGCAGGTACTTATAGTTTGAAGCATTTTAATTAACTCTGTAAAGGCCATAATAGCTTTTTTCGTCAAGCTATTAACTTGCGGATGTGGATGACTTCAGCATTTGTCTAATGTACAGAAGCTAGTCAGGACTATAAAACCGGCTTTTGTTCATTGTATGTCAGAGGAAAACAATCACAATAGGCGCCGTGCTTCTGAAGTAACGCTGGCAGTGAGTTGTAATTCCTGCAATATAGGTTTAGTATCTAAAGAGTGTGTATCTCTATACTCTGGTTGTGTTTTTGCGACTTCAAAAGTATGACCCTGATGGAAAAAAGAACTTGAGTGAGGAGCGGGGCCTGAAAGCTATATACAACGTGTTACAAAAGATACTTACTCTTTTTACAGGGTGTAACCTGCTGGTCAACATAATGACAAATCTGCAAAAAAAAGTTGAAAAACACAACTTTTTTTTTATAACCTCAAAATTGTAAAATTTTCAAAACTTTTTTGTTTTTGGATTTAGCTTCAATTAAAACATATGGTTGTTTGCTTAGCTGTATTTTAATAGCTTCAGGCTGTTAAAACATAGTGAAATTATGGAAACAGTATTTTAAAAATACTTTTCTCCCGTCACAGCGCTTACATTTTAATTAATTAAAAATCAACGAAACGTCATAGAGCTAAAAAAATATTTTGATTGTGATCCCTATCATCAGGTACCATGACCCTGTAAAAAGAGTTAGCATCTTTTGTAACACCTTGTATTGAAGACAAGTAGATATATGACCAGACAGACAGAAGAAAATAAATCATCTATCTCCAGCCACTCTAACTAAGTACCAATACGGCTCCAATTACTCCCATCCGCAAGGACAACCGTCTTATCCTTCTTTTTACACTGGCACAAGAAAAAAGAGAGAAACACACATAGATCACACCCAAAGGTGGGAGATACGGTACGATGCATGATGTACGAAATACAACTTCTGGCTATCTCTAAAATATTCGTTTTTTTTTGTAACTTCCAATGTATGTTTAACTTCGTCTTTTTTACCCCCGACATAAAAAGAGGGGTGTTATAAGTTTGACCGCTATGATATGTTTGTCTGTTCGTCTGTATGTGTGTTTGTCTGTGGCACCGTAGCTCTTAAAAGGGGGAACCGATTTGGATGCAGTTTCTTTTATTTGAAAGCAGGTTTTATAGCGAGTGATTAGACCCATTTCGCAGACCCGAACGTAGTAACGTATCTCGTTAATTATAGTTAGATCTACGGAAACAAATAGAAGTAAATAAAAGAGCGCAAATGAGCAGGCCTTACATGGCCCATTCGGTTGTCGTAACTTTCCAGCCATTTGACGTGGACAAGGATCAAATGAGTATTGCTTGGCAGGGGCATAGGAAGGGTGTCACCATACCTTGGTGATCCGCCATTTGTACTGTTATTTTTAAATTTTTATCCGTATTTTTTTCTATAGTACAATAAAATGTTACTTACTTACGTACTTGGAATGGCCTTTTTAAAAGGCTTTGTAGAGACCATCTCAAGACACTAACAGAGCCCTCTCGTAAACAAGACAGCAAGTCGACCCTTACAGCTAGCACTCTACTCGGTTACGTTACCGGCGACTTTACAACAAGATTGTAATAGTACATTACTGCCGCGGTCTTTAATGGGTGCGTTTCTGGCGCGCTTTTGATGGCCGACAGAGCGCAGCGTAGCGCAGCTCAAGGCCTTCACAGCGTGGTCAGCATTGTAGCCCTTGATGGACAAGCTGAAATGAAGGCCGAGACCGAAGGTCGAGGCCTTTATAGCGCGGACAGCAAGGGCTGCAATGATGACCAAGCTTGAGGGCCGAGAGCGTAGCTAAGCTAAGCTCGAGGCCATCATAGCGTGGCCAGAAGCGCACTCATTGCAGACCAAGGCTTGTATAGTGCTTTACTCAAACAATGCGAGTAATTTAAATAGAACCAGCTTACTTACCTTTTGTCTTAGTTAACTTTCTGTTGATTTTCCATTCCGCAAACTTTTCGCAGATAAACTTGTATTTTTTCTTTGATTTCGGTGGCAATAGGCACCTTTAAATATCTTATTTCGCTTCCTTTTTATGTTCGGCGTTGTTAAACACATTGAATCGGAGGATTCGTTGCCTGAAGAGTTCACTTTTATTTACAACAAAAACAGCACGCACAGAAAAAATCACTTCGAACATCGCGCAAAGCGGCGAAAACAATATGGCCGCGCTTTTTTTTTCTATGCAATTTGTAGACTGCCAGCACCCAAACAGCCAAGTTCTAAATAAATACTTTTTGTGCCTGATTTTTGAGTTCTATTTTTGAAACAAAACTCGACATTAATGGATTTTCATACAGTTTTTCTGGCCGCAAAACACGACATTAATGAAATTCCATACAACTTTTCTGGCGCCTAATCAAAGTAGCCCGCAAGTCCTCCTTTGCTCAAAGAAGGTTGTCGAATTAATGACCACATTCCGAGCTTTTTTGAGTAAAGTTTATACTCGTATGCAATGCGCGCGCGCCTGCGCGAACGGTGTTAGCATAAAGTTACACTCGCAAGTTCATAGTTCGGGGCAAACCCCTAATATTTGTACAGATACAAAGGCCTCAGTTTGTTTTACGTCCTGCATAGGTACTTCTCTCCTTGACCCTTAGATCTATAGATGAATCCCCAGCTACACGCAAGTTCCGGCGCTTTCCTTTCGATATCGCGCTCGGTGAGCAAATAAATTAAGCCGTCTGTCTGTTCGACAGATAAACCGCTCTGCTCTCCACCCTTCCTCTTGGAGGGGCCTTCCCAGTTGGTAAGCCTTTGCATCTACATAATGAGATGATTTTAACATCGTCCTGTGGCACCTTCATCACTCACACTAAAAACATAAAAAAATATTTGATTTGATTTGATTTGACTTTGCATCTACGCAATGAGATGATTTATCTATACAGCGTCCAGTGGCATCTTTACTTTTACTAGATGATGCTGCAGTGTCTGGGACATTGTTTTTTTTATATAAGGAGTTGGCTAGTCCAGCCCCTATACCATCCTGATAGCTTAGTCGGCAAAGCCCACAGGAAAGACTAGTCAATAAAAGTGGAGCCAACTAAGCCCCGAGTTTCCTCACGATGTTTTTCTTCAGAGTTAGCGAGTGGTTTTGCTACTTCAAATTCACAAATGTACCTACGTAAGTTTGAAAAGAAACAAAGTCACAGGCACCGAGAATCGAACCTGGCTTCCGAGCCCAATGTTCTCTACTCTACCTAGGCCACCACTGCTTTAACACTCATTACTCACTCACACTATATTTAAGTGAACTGGGTGAAGTGACCACTCGGCGCTGTAGTGCCTGGGATATTGTTTTATATGGAGTGGGCTTGCCCAGCACCTATACGATCCAGAAAGCTTAGTCGGCCCACAAGCATTTTTGCCAGGCATATTTTTTCAGGGAGGAAAGTAGAGTGCGTTTCAAAAAAGAGTTCCCGTGACAAAACGCTTATTACAATGTAATAGCCCCTATTTTGGTTCAACCCAAAGGAATTCTTTCGTGAAACGCACTGTAATATTTTCAAGACAATTCAAATTCGGAACGGCGGCGGCGGTGCGATGGGGTGTGGCTGGGGTACTGTGTAGACTTGTGTTGAGGTGTTATACGCTGCTATCACCGAATTAAACACACTATCCCTACATCTCCATCCGCATTCGAAGTATTGCAATACACGCTGAATGCAACCTTTTAACACTTCTCTGCACGTTTCGAATTTACGACCCAAAGAAGCAATCACGCGGGGTGGGGTTTAGCTTAATGAATCGTTAATTGCTAGTTAGTAAAATAAACAAGAACAAATAAGCAATGACTTGACTCTATGAATAAAAATAAAACATGCAAAACGAATAACTCAAAGTAAGTTGCTACGCGTGGCTACTGTCTGCGATCTACGACGCTACGCGCGTAGAGCCTGCGTAGAACCTTCGTAGCAAGAGGTCTTACCGCCTACCAAACCATCAGTGATTTCGGTTTTTCTTTTGTTTGATAGGTGACTTTATCGAGAGTGTTCTTAGCTATTTCAAATAACTACTCAAATACCCCCGATTTAAAATATCAAATTTAATTTATCAATTAAAAATACCCCCGACATTTTAGCCTTAAATTAGCAATCTCATAAACGGCTCAACCGATTTTGATAAAACATAACTAAGACAACTCGCTAAAAAACCTGCATTCAAATTAAAAAACCCGTATCCAAATCGTTCACTCGTTTAAAAGCTACGGTGCCACAAACAAACCCACACACACATAGCGGTCAAACCCCTATTTTTTGTTCGGGGGTTAACAAAATCTGTCCAGCCGTTTGAAGCCTTTTGATCCTTTTTTATGCAAAATCATCAAAGCGGAATGCCCCATCGCGCAAGTAGTTGGTGATTCAGTACAAATAGCGGGAAGCTGAATGAGAGCCGTTTAAGATCACTTTACTTTTGCTTTGTTCATTAGCCGTCGAAAGAAAAAGTTTCTAGAGGATCGATCGCTCTTTGATTTCACTCGTGCCTTAAATTGATTATGAACAAAAAGCTTGGAAAAACTATTAGGTACTAGACTACTCGCGTTTGCCCGCGACTTCGTCCGCGTGGACTACAGAAAAAAGGATATTCACTTTGCTCCTAAGTGTAAAAGCGTGATAATATGTAGCCTGTGTTATTCTGATGTCTAAGCTATCTCTATTCCAAATTTCATCCAAATCCGTTCAGCCGTTTCAGCGTGAAAGAGTAACAAACATCCATCCATCCATCCACACTTACAAACTTTCGCGAATATAATATTAGTAGGCGATATAGTAGGACTAAAACGCTTGGAGCAAGACATAGGGCACCGATCACACAGTTCAGCGGTCTGAGTTCGCAGATCTGCGTCGATTTAGAAACATGTGACCTACGCGGTTTGACAGCTAGCAAATCTCATAATCGGCGGAATTATTGTTATTGTATTCGAAACGCAATCGAAACGGGTCGAATCGCGGTTGGTTTTAGGCAAAATTAATTAGGTACCTTATTTAGAATTATTGTTGTTTTCTCGTTTAGAATACTGAAAACAATTCAATTTTGCTGTCGTGAAACTAAAATTGCTCTGTTTAGCTATAAAATTGAAAAAACTGTGAAAATTGTGCATTTCACGCCACGCTTCTTCTTGAAGTGCCTCTCCATCACTGGAGGTTGGCAGTCAGCTCTCTGCACCGCTCTCTGTTCATGGCTGTCCTGAATAATTGTTCCACGGATTTGATGCCGGTCCATTCCTTGATGATACACAGTTATGTCATTTTCCTCCTTCCTGGCCTTCTTTTTACCTCTATTTTACCCATCATTATGGTGTGTAGCAGTTGGTATCGTTACGCTACTTTAGTTGAACTTTAAGTGCCGTTTTTCCAGGAAATTTGTTAAAGAAGCTTCCTTGAAGAGCCTTGCCTGAAAAGTGTCGCGGTATTTAAGTAGGTATGTACCTAACTAATTAGGTACTTTAACGTATACTCTAATTTTTAATTCGAGTCCACGGAATGGCAGTTGCTAGTATGGTACTGACAGATAAAGCCTTTGTAACAACTGTCATTCCGTGGACTCGAATTAAAAATTAGAGTTTAGGTTGCAATCGAGGTTAACATGTTCACAGAACGTTCCCGGAACCTACCTACATAATAATATAGGAAAGCATATCAACCACTCAAAGAATGGGTCTTTTCGTTGAGAAGATGATAAAGTCAAGTGACTTTACGTCTCTTTGTTCTCACGCTTTTGTAGGGTGAATAAAACAAGGTATTATATTTAGGCCTGATTTTACAATCCTTGTTAAAGCCCTACCTATAGTTAGTTATTGTTTAATATCTGTACTTGTGGGACTAGCTAGGGGAGGCACGTCTGTCGACGCGCATCAAACACGAGAGCTCTCAGCGTACTGGTTGGTTTATTGGTCGCGCCGTAGCGGCATACACAACATCTCTCCCCTTTTAGCTTTAACATAAGTAACTAAGAATAACTAATAATAATTAATAATAACCCAACACCTAACTAATCTAAAACGAAAATAATAAAAAGAGAACTCAGTAAAACTTCTTGTAATCAACTTTGGGTAAGTTACGCTTTGATCTTCCGATCGGAATCTCATCCTGTGAGCCCGAACTATCTGATGCAGTTTCTGCAGTAGGCGTCGAGAATCCATATCCAGGCTCGTCTCCTAAGGGTGAAGGCGTGGAGGCCAACAGCGGACGTCACATGCTCGGTCGCGCTCTGTGGCGCTTGCTCAGACGTGGATGGCTCGGCTGGTGCAGATGCTGGGCAGGTATACTCCGACCCTCTACTCACTCCCTCCGCAGCGGTATTGACAGAACTGTCAAGCTGTTCGATCGGAGTCATTGTGTCGTCACATCTTGAGTTGGTGTTCGGTAGATCGGGTATTGAGTCTGGATCCCAAGGCTGCTCGCCTGGTCGTTGCGTAGTAAATTCGCCATCCAGCCTTATCTGGTTCAAGTGCCTGGTTACCTCGCAGTTTAGTTCTGGGATGTGAATGGTGTACATGACGGTCCCTATCTTACTTATTATTACGCCCTCAACCCATACAAATTTATGGTTGCTTGAATATTTTTTTATCCAAACATTGTCCCTTATTTTTAAATCTTTACGAACGGTTCCACCATATTGCTTAGCCTGTGAGGACTGATGTTTTTCCACAATTTGAGCAAGATCTGTGGATGCAGACGATGGTTGGTTAGCACCTGGATTTAATAAGTCTAATCTTGTCCGCAGAGTGCGTCCATACAATAACTCTGCTGGTGATTTTTCTGTGGTGCCATTTCTAGAGTTTCTATAGTCAAACAAAAATTTCGCTATTTTATCCTGTGTTATTTTTTTATTTTCACTTGCCAATATTATAGTTTTTAAACCCTTCTTAACTATTTTCACAAAGCTTTCAGCTTGCCCGTTGCTTGCCGGGTGGTAAGCTGGCGACAGCATGTGTGTGATTCCGTTGATGGAACAGAAGTGTTTAAACTCTTGCGAGGTGAATGACGTGCCGTTGTCAGTGACTAATGTATGGGGAATCCCCATACGAGACATTAACTCGTACATCTTACTGATTACAGCTTTGGTGTTGTATGTTGACGACATAATGTAACACTCAACCCACTTAGTGTACGCGTCAGCCACTATTAAGTACATCTGATCATTGTAAGGGCCTAAGAAGTCTAAATGAATCCTGTAGAAAGGATGCGGAGGATAAGGCCACGGCGCGAGGGGGGCGCGGCGCGGGGAGGGGCGCAGTTGCGCGCATACATGGCACTCCGCCGCTAACTGCTCGAGCCTCGCGTCTACGCCTGGGAACCAAAAACGCGATCTTGCCTCCGCCTTCATTTTAACTATCCCATCCTCGTCGCCACTGTTTAATATCTGTACTTGTGGGACTAGCTAGGGGAGGCACGTCTGTCGACGCGCATCAAACACGAGAGCTCTCAGCGTACTGGTTGGTTTATTGGTCGCGCCGTAGCGGCATACACAACAGTTATTTAACCAATAGCCCATACATTTTCAAATTATTCCTAGGAATAGTGCTTAGCTGGCGGGCGACTTAAAAATCGGACCGAAGTCGTATGTACTATTGTCATAATAATATGTATAGGTAGGTACGTAGAGTAGGTAAATACTCATTTCTCTACAAGGTTTTATAAAAGGTTCTTTTGACTGGGTAATAGCACTCGCTGATAGGGCTCACATACCAATTATTTTTTTAACTGCTGAATTTCAAGACATTTTTTGACAGTTTATCCCGTAGAAATCTCATAGAAAAATGTTCAAAAACTCCTAGAAAAATGATCCGAAACTCATAAAAACTTCATCAGATAGCAATCAGATAGGTACTGAAATGATGTAACCTCCGCCGGACCACTGGGTTAGCAATTTTTGAATTTAGTAGGCTGATTAAAATAATATGTCATTATGTTCAAAATGTACTAATATCGTCACTGACACTAGGTCCGTCACTAGGAGCGGACGAAAATGTATATTATACCTAAATAATAAAATAGGAATGTTTGAAGATCGCGTTTAAAATTTTATTAATAGTGTTAAAGCTTAAAGTGGCGCACCAGCGTCACAGTCCTACCTAGCGGTGAGTGCCAAACTTGACTCTTTGGCGCTCGAGAACACCCTTCCTTCTCCCTCCAAGTCCTTACAGCCGCCGTATGCAAAAGGAAACAATTTGTTACTTCCACCGAGTAAATATGCGACAACTTAGCGGCAGCGTTTACTTTAAAACGGGGTAACCCCCGCGTCTGTAGGGTCACCATTCGTCTTGGGGCTTGGGGGAGCAACAAGTAGGGTAAGTAGGTAGGTCTACAATTTGTAGGTATAATGGCATGCGACCTCATGGAACTGAGACGCGCGCGGTAAGCAAACTCGTGTCGAAGCAACCTTGTCAAAGTAAAATAAAGTATATTTTCGATTGACTTCGACAAGGTTCCATCCCATTCTCATCGCACGCGGATTCTATGTACTTTTTGTGTGTGAGTCCGCGGCTAGTTAAGTAATCTCTCCCTAATATTTTCTTAGGTTTGCACGAGCACTATACATAATTTAAACACAGATTTGAACGGATTTAACACTCGTTTTAAACGTTGGAAAAATGTAAAAAGTCAATAAAACGAGTGTTAAATCCGTTCAAATCTGTGTTTAAAATAATCTCTCCCTCTCACTTTTTCCTCTGGGTACGTAAATATCTGCTAAACCAGCAGATGAGGTGGTGCGGAACCCTCTACGCTTGAATCCGAACCGGATCCGGAATTTTAAGATCCCCATTGACGATCCAAATTCCAAAATCCGCGTCAGTGTGGAAAACGACGTCTATTTTCTGTTCTATGGGGCATGCGTCCGTCTGCCAGGAGTGGCCAGGACACCTTCAATAAATTTGGAAGCATCGTTAGCATCCGCAATCCCCGGGTGTGAACGGTTTTTTATTTATAGTAATATTTTTATTATTTTGAAACGCGCTATATCACGTTTTGATTTTGAAACGCGCCAAAACGTCAAACACTCAATCCACCGGTGTTGCAACGTTTGGCTAAAGCTTGGAAGAGTTTTCATAAAACGTCACAAAATATAACAATTGCCGAACATTGTTGGATAAAGAGACTAGTAGTTTGAATGTCAATATTCTCGAAATATTTCTTGTTCAAGGTTCTTTTGCAAAATAAGCCTTAAGCCTATTGAAATTGAGGCTACAGATACAAAAACGAATTTCGCTGTTGTTGTCGTTCGCCGATCCACTGATTTCCACTGGTTCAAGGTTATCTCGCGATTACATCACTCGTATTATCATTCCGTGTCGCACCGGCTTGTTCCGCCACTTCTGACCGAGTCGCAGCCCCGAAACCTCGTCCAAAACATGTCTACCGTCGGTAAAGTCATCAAGTGTCGCGCCGCCGTCGCTTGGGAGGCCGGCAAGCCTTTATCCATCGAGGAGATCGAGGTAGACCCGCCGAAAGCCGGCGAGGTGCGTGTCAAGATCGTAGCCACAGGCGTTTGCCACACTGACGCCTACACCCTGTCCGGAAAGGATCCTGAGGGCGCTTTCCCAGTGGTTTTAGGCCACGAAGGCGGCGGAATCGTCGAGAGCGTCGGCGAGGGTGTTACAACCGTCAAGCCAGGCGACCACGTCATCCCCCTGTATGTTCCCCAGTGCAAGACCTGCAAGTTCTGCCTGAACCCCAAGACTAACCTCTGCCAGAAGGTCCGCGTCACCCAGGGACAGGGATGCATGCCCGATGGAACAAAGCGCTTCCGCTGCAAAGGACAGGAATTGTACCACTTCATGGGATGCTCTACGTTCAGCGAGTACACAGTCGTTCTGGAGATTTCTCTCTGCAAGGTTGCCGACGCCGCAGCGTTGGACAAAGTATGCTTGCTTGGCTGCGGAGTGCCAACCGGTTACGGAGCGGCATTGAACACGGCTAAGGTTGAACCCGGATCTAACTGTGCCATCTTCGGACTTGGAGCTGTCGGATTAGCGGTAGCGTTGGGCTGCAAAGCGGCCGGTGCCAAACGCATCATCGGAGTCGACATCAACCCCGCCAAATTTGATGTAGCAAAGAAGTTTGGTGTCACCGAATTTGTCAACCCGAAAGACCATGCGCAGCCCATTCAGAATGTCCTTGTCGATTTGACTGACGGAGGGCTAGACTACACTTTTGAGTGCATCGGTAACGTTAACACAATGAGGGCAGCGTTGGAAGCATGCCACAAAGGTTGGGGTGAGTCTGTGATCATCGGTGTTGCCGCGGGTGGTGAAGAAATCGCTACACGCCCGTTCCAGCTTGTTACTGGACGCGTTTGGAAGGGAACTGCCTTCGGAGGATACAAGAGCCGTGACAACGTACCGAAACTTGTTGATGAGTATCTGAACAAAAAGCTGCCACTGGACGACTTTGTCACGCACAATGTTAAGCTGGTTGAGATCAATGAAGCATTCACTCTGATGCACGAAGGAAAATCCATCCGTGCCGTTGTTCATTTCTAAGTTATCTTCTGTACTCTGTGTTCAAGAATCTTTGTAAAACTGCAATTTTTAAAGGCATTTATTCCAGTGTTTATTGTTAAGTGAAGCTCTTTTGTAAAACAAAAAGAATAATGTATTTTGGAAAAATACACCAATAATTGTTTTATACCTACTACTGTTGTTTTGTGTACTTATCCTTGACAATGACCTTTGTACCTACTAACTAAATTGAAATATCATGCTGGAAATAGCAGTTGATTGCATGATTGATTAGGACAAAAAATATGCAAATTGGACAAGTATCCACCTTTATTATTAGATTTTTGGACAAAAAGACTGAAAAACTATGATGTCAAACTGTGTATATACAGTCGGCCACACGCTAGGATACCCCCTTTTGTTCGATTGGCGCCCTTATGCTGCGCGCAGCAAGAGCTGCCATAGGGTATCTGTGAGTCACAGATACCCTATGATAGTCACAGACTGTGACTGTGGCCGACCGCACTAAGTTGATAAAGATTTGGTTGATTTAGGATTAATTAAGTAGGTATGTAGAGCCATAATGACTTTCGTGCACCTTTGCTCATATGCCTTTGCTCAATAAACCAATGCTATCGATAAAGTAAAGTCATAGGTCTTGACAGTGAGTTATTTATTCTCTATCAGTTTCTGATAAAAGCCGATAATTATGTCTTTAGAATTACTTGGCGTTGAAGTCTGTTAAGTTTTGAAAGTAAATGGATTGACTACAAATTACAGCCACAGTCACAGATACCCCATGGCAGCTCTTACCACGCGCGGCATAAGGGCGCCAATCGAACACAAAGGGGTATCCTAGCGTGTGGCCGACTGTACGTAATATACCTACATATCTAGTATGACCACTTGGGCCTTTTTTTATTTAGTTAGTTAGGCATGTGGGATTTTTTTGTCCTAGCTTTAGCTTAGAAGAGAGAGAGGTAGGCATGCGAAAAAACGACAGATCAGTCAATCACAGATGGAATCGTAAGAAGAGGTCAAATTATTGTGAACCTTGTATATATTACCTACGTATCTAAGTAGGTACATAATATTCCAACACAAAATGTAAGTACCTACCGGTACTTACTAACATGAAAATACAAGACAACGAGAACAAACAAATGGCTGCCTTGGAAGCCTGCTTGGAGCGAACGACATGTAAGTACCTACCTACGAATATTCCCATAGATACCTACCTTATTTCTTGCAGAGAACACCAAAATAATTAATGGAATTTTCACCCCATCCTCTCTCTCCCACATGCATTGAAATAGCCCGATTTAATATTTCAAACGAATAAGGGTACTGTCAGCGACGTCGCGAAGTGCCGTGGTAATTACCGTGGTAGGTTCCTTAATTAAAACCCGTAACGTAAGTGAATAGAGTGCACGCATGTAAGCGTCTACGTGCTGTCTTGTGTACCATCAGTCTGTCTGATGTTACGCGCCTTACAAAGCCTCGCCATTAGAGGTTGCTCGGGTGTATTAAACATTATACAGTGCCCACAGTGGTCTTAATTATTTTGGTCAGTCCATCGAATCGGTGGTTTTATCCAAGTTCTTACTTCTTCACCGCCATGACAAGTTCTGCTTTCAAATTGCAAGTTACGTAGGTACACACGACAGCACGTCAGAGTGTAGACTTTTGTTGTAAAGTCGCCCGTAACGTAACCGAGTAGAGTGCTAGCGTGTAAGGGTCGCCGTGCTGTTGTGTGCACCTACCTATTTAACCAAAATTTCTCCTTAATGGTGCCGAGTGTACCCTGTACAAACGTATAACTCAGGCGACGTCATCGCTTTCGAATGAAATGCGAGCGTTTTGCGGAGTTTGTCTCGACTCGATGCGCTCTCACCCGGAACCCGGAATATGGAACAGGGATTTAATATTTTAGAGGTAGGTATAGTTCTTATTTGTATTCGAATCACAACCCAGTGGCACAGAATCATAAGAGGTGGCGCGAGCATGAAGAACCCTTTAGAGAGTAAGAGAATGATAGGTACCTATACTTTGTTTGACCTCCTTTTCTTTAAATCTAATTTTAATACTATTTGGTAACTTTTTACAATTTTATTTTATTTTAAGCATGTGTATACCTGCATTTACTGCCGCTCGCAATAACACCTCAAGAGATGGGGGTTGCTGAAAACCAGCGCTGGGAACCATGCATGGTAACCAGCACAAAGCTGAGCTCTCCCCATTTGCCAAAATTTTAAGTAGCTACCTACCTATAAAAGTAAAGTAGTAATTATTTATAAACAAATCGTGAGACAATAAAAATTTTAGGACCTATATGCTTTTATGTACTCCAACTATTCTCCAAGTCATACAAGGTGTTACAAAAGTACCTAACTCTTTTTACAGGGTAATAGCACCCGGTGATAGGGATCACAAGCTAAATATTTTTTTAGCTCTATGACGTTCCGTTAATTTTTTTATTAATAAAATGTGAACGATGTGGCAGTAGAAAAGTATTTTTTAAATATTGTTTTCATTGACTTTCACAATGTTTTAACAACTCAAAGCTATGTAAATGCACCTACACGCACAAACATATTTTTAAATTTGAGCTAATAACAAAAATAAAAAAGTAATGAAATTTTTTCAATTTTGAGGTTATAAAATAAAAATGGCTTTTTCGACTTTTTTTCAAATTTGACATCCTGTTGACCAGTAGGTTACACCCTGTAAAAAGAGTTAGGTACTTTTGTAACACCTTGTATAACGTATCCTAAAAAAATATGACATCTCCAATCAGGAGGGAGAGCGTTTCCTACAATATATTACCTCGGTTATCATATTAAAGAATGGCTTCTTAACGCGCTTTGTATAATATTCCTACCCATTTCAAATGCTAATAATGCAATTATAAATCACACAGTTCTTACATTAAAATGGACCTTAGAAAAAAAAAACCGGCCAAGTGCGAGTCTCGCGCACTAAGGGTTCCTTAGGGGTATAAAATTTTAACTGGCAATCTATTACGGTTCTAAAGGACAGAGTAGGCTGGGTAATAGGGTCCCGTTGGGCACCCTTTGGGCACGGAACCCTAAAAATATGTTTAGGTCGTGTTTCACCAACACCTTTGTATAATAGCTGTACCCACAGACAGGTAGTGCTACTAAGGTCAAAGTGCTATGCTACGGTATTTATGGTTGCACAAAAGACAAAGTACCTACTACGAAAGTTTTGTTCGCTACGAAAATCAACCTGCTACGAAAAGCTACAAAGTGCTACGGAAGTTAGGTGCTACAATATAAGATCAAACGAACTTCCCCAAGTGAAGTTCGATCAATATTATATTAATCGATTTATTTGAAGATAGTAGTTTCCCCAACCTACAAGGCACATTCGCACTAATTTTAAAGAGTACTTTATAATAATTTTAAAAGTTTCAACTTGACTTCCGTTGTCATTCTGACATCCAGCCCCGCCACGCCGCCAAGCCTCATTCTTTTTAGAGAGCTATTTAGCAAAACTGAAGGGTCCGGGCAGGGCGGGTTATTATATCTTCAAATAAATCGATTAATATAATATTGATCGAACTTCACTTGGGGAAGTTCGTTCGATCTTATATTATATTGCATCGATTTATTTGAAGATATAATATTAACAAGGTAGATGTTCAGAGCAAAGTTTTGCGGCTATTGTAAATATTTTTTAATAATTACAATAAACCACAGAAACCAATTCACTGTTCTGATAAATTCTAATAGGTAAACCATAATATTATCAATAAACAAGATGCATTGTATGAAATCAACATTATTTTTCTGTAAGACTTATTAGTCTACTACTTTTGCTGCGTACGCAAAATAAATAATACCGAATAATACTAAGTTTGTGCATTAATTGATGATTATAAAACTTAATGAGAGTTTCGGATGTTGACTTCCAAGTCGCCACATAGTTTACTTATGTCCACAGATTGTAAAGTATAAAGTGAGACGCCACGGCGCGGCGTACGTCTAAAGAAGTGGCGTGGCATGAGCGTGATGCACGCTGAACAAAGTGATTACTCCACACTCCAAACGGCTGATGGTCTGAGAGACTGTGATTTTTTTTTTTTTTTTTTTTTTTTTTACTTAGCCTCGGTGTTAGTGTCCCACTGCTGGGCAAAGGCCTCCCCCACTTCAGTCCAGACTTTTCGGTCCTGGGCCACCTCAGACCACTCCGGCATGTATTTGACGAGATCGTCCCGCCAGCGTCTTCGCGGCCTACCTCGACTTCGATGTCCATCTGCTGGCACCCATTCCGTGGCGATTCTTGCCCACCTATCCGGGTGCATGCGGCTGATATCGATATAGCAACTTTAATATAATATTATGGCATTATTACTTTTGCCCTTGATACATAGTTTTTAAAGGCATTCGAAGGACTTTAAAGGTATTATTAATTATACTTAAAGAAGAAAACCAAACACAAGGCAAAGTGAACCGCTAGCAGCGGTGGATGTATTAATTAATATCAGTGCAAGAATCGTAAATCTTTATGCAGGTAGTCAGATATTAGGTTGGTCCACGCACAGTGGTGCCCATAAACTTAAGTTTTTCAAGAAAACTAAATTGTCTAGATGGAGCAGTAGCTACAGAATGGAAAAACTATTTGTGGATCCCAATCCCAAGTATCTACAAACATAAACATAGCTAGTCTAGATAGATAGACAGACAACACATTATTGCACACCAGAAATTAACCATTTGCAAGAATTTTCCTAACCTGTTCTTAAATGGTATAGAGCCCTTTTTATTTATTTTAATTTTTTAATTTTTGTCGTGTGTTTTTATTTGAAAATTTGAACCCAGATCATTAATTACCTAACGAACAAAACCTCGAGAGCATCTTCTAAATCAGCACGACGTGCCAAACTGGAGCTTGAAGCAGCGGAAGCAAAAGCACGAATCGAAATGAGCCTCATTGACAAAAGGCTACTAGCTGACTTAGCCGAGTTGGATCACGAAACGGAATACAGTTCACAACCTGAGGAACATGAAGTGCAAAACCAGACAAATGTTGACGTAGAACAGTGGATGAGCCGCAGCCACCTAGAACTAGAAAAATGGCCACAATCTGCCCCCCAGCATGGCCAAACCTCGGGCAGATTGCCGCCGCCGCCGCCGCCTGCACCTACAACCGCAGAGCGAGTCGGTACCGATGATGGGACAGTTCAACTACTGGCTAGCGCGATCAAGGAACTCGCCACTGCAACTGCTACAGGACCTAACGCTCGAATGCTGAGTCGCTTATCCACGCCGCGAGACTTACCAACCTTCTCCGGCACCGACCCAATGGAGTGGCTCTACTTTAAGCAAGCGTATGAAGAGTCCACGAATGTTTGCAACTTCAACGATAATGAAAACCTTTGGAGGCTCCGCAAATGCCTTTGTGGGCCCGCGAAAGAGGCAGTCACAGCGTTATTAATTAGTGCTGCATCACCTGCCACGATTATGTCAACGTTGGAGCTACAGTTCGGCAATCCCGATGTAATAGTGATGAGAATCATGCACGAAATCAAAAAGCTGCCAAATCTACCAGCAGAATACCACAGAGATATTGTATCATTTGCGATCAAGATTCAAAACTTCGTGGCAGCGGTCAATGCCCTCAATCGGCCGGAGTAACTGCGGGGAATGAGTATTGTCTCCGTGATTCTGTCTAAACTGCCTACACTTTTGGTCTCGAAATGGACGGATTACGACCATCAGTCAGTCAGCGACGATAATAAGCCAAAACTCAGCATCCTATCAGAGTTTTTAACCGAAGAGGCCAAGAAAACAGCGAAGAGTGCAGTGAACTTGTTGTGCGTACCGGAGAGCTATAACAGAAGCATCACTCGCGGACAAACCAACCGCCCGGTACCGCGCCAATCTCATCAAGCTATGATTGTGCAAACAGTGCAAAACGTATCCAGCGATGACAACGATATGTGTCGATTCTGCAAAATGTCGAATCACAAACTAACCGAGTGCAAAAAGTTCAAACGAGCGCTACGAAAGGACAGATGGAACTTTGTGAAGCATAACCGAATTTGCTACAAGTGTTTAGTGTCGAAACATAACCGCAATGACTGTAAAGTAGGTGTGTGTGACATGGACAATTGTGGGTTGCCTCATCACCCCTTATTACACTATCCGCATCCAAACAACATGCGACAACCGAACCAAGTGATTGTGACCCATCCCGAAGAACTGCAACCGGACTCTGAAACCGTGACACTCGTAAAAGCGAACAATAAGTGTAAAGTGTTATTAAAAACAGTGCCAATAAACATTCACGGACCGAAAGGTGTGTTCAGTGCAGTAGCCCTTCTGGACGACGGTTCCTCTGTGTCGTTGATCAGTGGCGCGCTCGCGACTCGCACCGGGTTACGCGGACATAGACAAGCGATGCGTGTGCGGGGCGCATGGAACGAAGTGTTATGTGACGAGAGCGAAATAGTGAACTTTAGTGTGTCGAACAGTGACGGAACGATGTTTTCGTTGCAAGCGCGCAGTGCAAAAGAACTGAACTTACCTACGCAAAGCACATCGTTAGTGAATATTTCGCACTACAAATACCTACGCGAAATAGAAGACAAATTGTGTAAAATCGAACAGTGCAAACCCGATATTTTAATCGGCCAAGACAATTATCACCTAATATTACCTCTAAAAATATTAAAAGGTGATCAAAACCAACCGTACGGCACCCTCACTCCGTTAGGCTGGTGCATCCATGGAGTTACTCGAACACCAGCTGATCCGAGCGCCGCCGTGCACTCAAGTCTATTCCTGATGGAAGACCACGACCTGCAAACGTCAGAATCCGAACGAAAATGGAACGAAATATCGGAGGAAGTTAGACGTCACTTCAGCATTGAATCATTGGGCATCTCGAGCAAACCTCGCCAGAACTCTGATGATGTGCGAGCACTAGAGCATCTCGAACGAACGGCAATGCTGAAAGAAGGCCGCTGGTATGTTGGCCTACCGTGGAAGAACGAAGACTCCAAACTACCTGACTCATACCCGACAGCTATGAGGAGACTTCGCGGTATCGAAAGGAAGATGAATGCCGATGAAGGCTACGCAGAGAGGTACAAGGAGAGGGTACAACACCTTTTACACAATGACTACGCCCAAGAACTTGAAAGGCCAGTACAAACCGACAAGACCTGGTACTTACCTCACTTCGGCGTGGACAACGCTAACAAGAAAAAGTTAAGATTAGTGTTTGACGCAGGGGCCCAAAGCTGCGGCACGTCACTTAACGACCACTTGATGACAGGCCCTGACTTACTCACGTCACTCTATGGGATCATGCTACGGTTCCGAGAGAACAAAATAGCCGTAGCAGGAGATATAAAAGACATGTTCTTAAGAGTCAAAATACTGCCACAAGACCAAGACGCGCTCAGATTTTTATGGAAAGACGACTTACCTAATGGATCTTCATCGAAGTCGCCACAAACGCCTGCAAAAACGTACACAATGACGTCACTAATTTTTGGCGCCAACTGCTCGCCCTTTATCGCGCAGTTCGTCAAAAATAAAAATGCGCTGCGGTTTGAACCAACCCAACCGCAAGCTGTGCAAGCTATATGCAAGAACCACTACGTAGACGACTACATTCAGAGCTTACCAGATGAAGAAACGGCAATAAAACTGGTACACCAAATCAGTGACATCCACAGCCAAGGTGGATTTGAAATAAGAAACTGGATGAGCAACAGCGAGGCCGTCATAAATAGCTTGCCACAAGAAAACCTAGCATCCACTGCGCTAAGGTTCAAAGTCGGTAACAACGACGAGAGCGAACGGACACTTGGTTTATTATGGTACCCGAAGGAAGACACACTCGGCTTTGACGTGTCATTCAAGAAAATACTCGAGTGTTTGCTAAACGACCTACATAAACCTACCAAGAGAGAAATACTACGAGTAGTAATGTCCATATTTGACGTTTATGGATTCCTATCTCCGTTCACCATAAAAGGAAAAATAATCATGCAACTTACCTGGAAGCACGACCTCGGATGGGACGAAGTAGTACCGGATGTTATTTTCGAAAAGTGGATCCGCTGGCTGGAACAATTGAAACTGATTCACAAGATAAGACTACCTCGCTACTATCAAGGTCAACGCTCTCCCGAGGCATCCGCTACGCCGATTGCTACGACACCGCAGGAACAAAACCGCGTAGCACTCGTAGCGCATCTCCTTGCCGCTACGCCGCATCAAGAGTCAACGACCTACCGCGCGGATTGTGCCACGATTTCGCATACAAAAACTGCACATACAAGCTATAAAAACCTGCAGTTACATTTATTCTGTGACTCCTCGACCCAGGCAATGTGTACCGTTGCTTACTGGCGCTGGACGGGCAGTACTGGAGAACCACAAGTAGCATTTATTTCCAGTAAATGCAGAGTCGCACCGAGTAAATACACAAGCATGCCCAGAATGGAATTGCAAGCCGCTGTGCTAGGCGCAAGATTAGCGGACTCGATTGTGAAAGAGCATGAGATGAAGCCGCAAGAACGTTACTTCTGGTGTGATTCATCAACAGTATTGCACTGGATAAGAAATACGGCACGAGATTATAAAGCATTCGTTGCACATCGACTCGGTGAGATTGATGAACTTAGTCAAATAAACGAATGGCACTACATACCTACAAAGATGAATGTAGCCGACACTGCCACCAGGGACGCCTGCGATCTATCGGTGTTTACTGGAGAATGGGCTTATGGTCCAACATTTTTGTATGAAAACAAAGAACGATGGCCTTCGGTCAGTCAACCAGAAGCAAGTGAAGAGGACCTAGAATATGTTAACCTTCTTACCACTGCATGCGACTCACCTGCTGTACCGGACCCTGAGCGCTTTTCATCCTGGTTGCGTCTCCTAAAAACAACATGCACAGTTTTACTCTTCATACAAAGATGTAAGAAACTTACCACTGACCTAGACGGTGAAATGATGAGACGCGCTGAGCGCTTGTTAATCCTTTACTCTCAGCAACAGTCGTTTCAAGAAGACCTGAAAAACCTGAAAAGCAACAAACCGTTAGAAAAGAAGAGTAAATTACTTACCTTATCTCCAATCCTCGACGAGCATGGAATCCTTCGGGTTGGCGGCCGTATCGACGCCGCGCCTGATGTGTCTTCAGAAACAAAACACCCGGTCATCCTTGATGGAAGAAGTCATGTTGCTACACTGATAATAAGACATTATCACATTAAGTTTGCGCATGGTAACCAAGAGACGCTCGTGAACGAGCTAAAACAGAAGTACTGGATAATTCGCTTGCGGCCGTCTGTCAAGCATGTTGTCTCTAAATGCATGCTTTGCAGAATAAAGAAAGCCCAACCGCAACCGCCCAGAATGGGTGACTTACCAGTAGCCAGAATGTCACACCATCAACGACCATTTACCTTTTGTGGTGTTGATTTATTTGGGCCGATGGACGTAGCCGTCGGAAGAAGAAGAGAAAAGCGATATGGCGTGCTGTTTACCTGTATGACCGTGAGAGCAATACACATAGAGATTGTGACAGCACTTACCACCGACGCATTGATCATGGCCCTGCGACGCATGGCAGCCAGACGAGGCTGACCTCAACAGCTGTTCTCAGACAATGGCACAAACCTACGAGGCGCAGACACGGAGTTGAAGCGATCGATCCAAGCACTCGACGAAGACGCGCTAGCACAAGAAGCCATTACCTATGGCACGACATGGACATTCATTCCCCCTACCAGCCCACACTGGGGTGGGGCGTGGGAAAGAATGATACGCAGCGTGAAAGACAGCTTGCGAGTCACACTCCGAGAACGAGTTCCTCGAGATGAAGTCCTCAGTACCCTGTTGATAGAAGTGGAAAACATGGTAAACAGTAGACCCTTGACGCACGTGACCGTCGAACCCCACAGCGACGAATCCATGACGCCTAATCACTTCCTGCTGGGCACTTCGTCTAATATGCCAACTCTCGGTACGTTTGATGACACAGATCTAAGCCTTAGAAAACAATGGAGAATGACTCAACGCTTAGCGGACTTGTTTTGGAGACGATGGGTGCGTGAAGTGCTGCCAGAAATGAGGCCCAGAACGAGATGGCAAGAAGAGCAAAGGCCGCTGAAAGTAGGAGATCTAGTGTTGGTGGTTGACCCTTACTCTCCACGAAATGTATGGCCACGAGGAGTGATCCAGAAAGTGATGCCTGGCAAAGACGGCCGTGTCAGAGTCGTCGAAGTGAAAACGAAAGGGCGCCTGATGCAAAGATCTGCAACGCGCATCGCAAGGATCTCCACAGAAGATGAGTGCTGATGCACTGGGGTGGGGCATGTTAGCGATGCAAACTAGACTTTATTTACACTACTGGAAAACTTTTATTTGTATTTGAATTCATTATGTTTTTTAATTCTTCTACTGAACAATAGATGGCAGTGGTAGTGGGCGCGAGCAATGGTCGCAAAGGCGATACAGGGGTAAGGGGATGCGGGCGGGGGAACCGTATGTCAATCAAATGAGTCCAACTCGAGCCGCTCGCGGGTGTGCGTAAATTTCTCGCGCCTTGCTACGTAGAGGTAATTAAATTTATGACCCTGGGTTTAGCTACTGTAGCTTACGGTTACGTCTTATAAACAGGCCTTTGCATATACGCAATGAGACGATCCACACAGCGCCCAGTGGCACCCTCACCCACACCGGGTGGTCAATTTACGGCGCCGTTAAATTAAAGTTACGGTTACAGTTATCAAGTTTAGTACAGGTAGTAAACTCTTAGGCTAGGCTTATAGTTGTTCAATGTTCGTGGTTTTTTAAATTACACTTTCACAGAAGAGGAGCTAGTACCTATAGATACGGAGCTAGATCTGGCTGGCAAACTTTTTTGCTTATGTTAGCGTTTCAGGTGCTGGGTTACCTATCGCTGACATCTCTGGTAGTGCGTTATTTGCTGGCGATTCATTATAGAAAAGCATTTAGAAAATTAAGTTTTTTGGTTACTTTGAGATTTATTCTCCTTTCGCCAAGAGAGAGTAATTTTTAGTTCCTTCTTGTTAGCTCTCGGCTAGCAATCCGGTTGTAATACCTTCGTATTGACTCTCGGCCAATCCTCAGGTTAGTTGTAATACCTTCGTATTGACTCTCGGCCAATCCCCAGGTTAGTTGTAATACCTTCGTATTGACTCTCGGCCAATCCCCAGGTTATTGCCTTCGTGTTGACTCGCGGCCAACCCCCAGGCTACCCAGAAGTCTCTCTTAATAACGCCAATTCAAGTGTTAAATGTAAAGTAATTTAATTTTGAAATTTATTATCGTATGGATAAAAGAAAGGGTAATATTTAATTATTTCTTGCTTGCTCATGGCTAGCAATCCGGTTGTAATACCTTCGTATTGACTCTCGGCCAATCCCCAGGTTGTTGCCTTCGTGTTGACTCGCGGCCAACCCCCAGGCTACCCAGATATCTTAAAAAACATGCTTCAAATGTAAACACACTTTGATGCTCTTATTTTATTTTTGAAATTTCAACGGTGAACGTAACGGTAACATTTAATGCCTGCTAAAGCCTAGCCTTGATGTTTTTATACCTTCGTATTGACTCGCAGCCAATCCCCCGGTTAGATGCCTTTGAGTTGACTCCCGGCCAAACCCTAGACTGCCAATAGTTTTCATTGTCAACAAAGGACGTGTTTTTTAAAAAAAAATCTTTGCACTTACTTGATTTTTTCGTCCCAATCCGACGATGATCTGGCAAACGCCAACGCCAACACGTACCACCACACATCGCAAAACACGTCGCAGTTTGCGACTTAGCTTTCACTTCACTTTCGCTATTGCATATTTTTTAAATATATTTATGTTCTTTCGATAAAGTTTTAACTTTTGGGAGCGGTTTATACTAACTGGTGACGAATTGTATTTTTTATATTTTATTTTATTTTTTATATTTTAAAATATAATTTTATTTTTTATTTCATTTCTTATTTTATTTGATTTATATTTTATTTGATTTTATATTTTACGGAGTTGAAACGCGCGCGCACTGTGCCTCGCACGAAAAAGGAATGAGGCTTGGCGGCGTGGCGGGATGTCAGAATGACAACGGAAGTCAAGTTGAAACTTTTAAAATTATTATAAAGTACTCTTTAAAATTAGTGCGAATGTGCCTTGTAGGTTGGGGAAACTACCTTGTTAATATTATATCTTCAAATAAATCGATGCAATATAATCGTTTATTTGATTAAATATAGAGATTAGAGCATTCGTTACAAGAGTAATTTAGGGTGTTAAAAGACCGTCAACAAAGCGGCAAACCACGTATTGTTATCATCATAACGAACATTTTTGCCCAAGGAACCGAGCCTGGGAAATCAACGGTTTCCGAGATAATGAGGTCCAAAGTCAGACTTTTTCTTGCAGAAATGTATTCAGTATCGAGCAAGTACTTAAGGCCCATACCTAGGCACAACTAGCGCCGCCAATGGAAAAAAAAAATCTTCTTTTTAAAAAGAAGATATGATTTTTAGCAAAAAACGCATCGAAAAAGAAGATGTTTTTTTTTTCATTGGTGGCGCTAATTGTGCCTAGGTTTTCACTTTCACTTGGACGATAGCAGCGTGGCGGGAAATTTAAAATTTTCACAGTTTTTTACATTTTGTAGCTAAACTGAGCTATTTTTGTTTAGCGATATTTCGTTCGCGGCAATAACAATTATTCTTAATAGAACCACAATAATTCAGCCGATTATGTGTTCTGGTCATCAATAACAACAAGTTTTTTGGGCTGCTGTTGTGCCTTAAGGCTTAAGTCATTTTTATATATTTTATTTTATGTACAACAAATGTAAGGTATCTCCCCTCCTGTATAAAACAATCACCCTAGCAGGCACGGTGTCCCTATAACATTCCGGGACGTCCCAATCCGACGGGTCCCAACGTCAGAACGGCGTCGTTTTTGTAAATTATCGCCCACCTACACGCGGTGAATGGCCCCATATTAAAGCGGATATGGATTCCTATGATGCCCACAAATTCAAGGTTACACGATTGTACCTATCGTGGCGGGAAATTCATCTCAGGGGGCTAATTCTCGGAAATCTCGCATTCGACAGGAAAAATCAAATTTTCCGGCAAATGTCACATCTGCTATTGTCACGAAGTCATCCTTGACAAAAGGCACGAGATTTCTGCGAGATGTTTGCCTTTTTCACTCGACATGACTCGAGTGGTCGGGAGCAGTCTAGTCGAGATCGTAATGCCATGAGATTTTTCAAGGGAGGGAAGGGAATTAGCCCCTAGATTTTACCCGGCTCGTTTAGCTGAAAAATTCTAGAAATTTTACTGAATTTTATAGCTAAAGCCGCGTTTACCCGGTCACAGGCCAAAGTCGCTCGCGAAGGTTTGTGTGAGTAGAGGTGTATTAAAATCAAAGTCATCTAACAATCAAATGGATGTATGTTTTTAAACCAAAGTTTTATTAGGAGATAATCTTTCAATATTCGTTATTAAAACCCTTAGCACGCATCCTATCCAGTATGTAAATCCACATGAACGTACGGTGAAAAATGAAAAACAGGATAAAAGCACAATAAACGACGATACAGCGCATAAAGCAGCTTTGTCGACAAAAAGGCCGTTTCAGGATACGCTGTACGACTGGCAGCGAATTTAGACTTACTGAGCAGGAAGCCTGGCACGCTCGCCCAATACGTTTACTAGAGGATTGAGAACCGAGCGCTCTGCCGCGCTGACGCTGGAAAAAAACATTTTGATTCCACTAAATATTATCCGATTTCATTGATTTTGATTTCAATAGTTTTTGTAGAGTTAAATCTATGTAGGCATATAAAAAAAAGGAAAACGTAAAACACCATTGATTAAGACAATTTAAAGGTTTCTCTAGACTCGAGGAGACTATTTGCTATAGAGGATGCAAATTAAACTTTTATAATGTTTTTGTGTCAGATATCCCAAACGCTCTTTATTTTTCTCTCTGTTTGGCTGATAAAAGCCCAAAGGCGCTTTCTATGTCCGGAATCTAGCTGGCTTGTTTTTATGCCTGATTAAATTATCCATCTTAATACCAATACTAAAACTGTCCAAATGTCGAAACATTTGATCGCTTCGGCAGGTCTAAACGCCCCGCGAGCCGCACACGACCAGTATAGCACGGCTGTAAGTTTCGGTTATTGCGCAAAATAAATGCAACCCACGGACATTTACGTTCCTTATCTTGTCTGTATAAAAAAAATGGAACGAAATGTGCCGTTTTAATGCCTGCCTCTTCCTTCGAACCCTCGGCCTCGTTCGTATACAGGGCCGTCTTTTGGGGCCCTGATAAGGGGCCCCAGATGCGGTCTCAGCCCAAGATTTTGGGAATAATCTTGCTTATGTGCTTAGCTTATACTTCCGTCATATAATAGAGCTCCCGAAAAGAAATTGATTTTAAAAGACCTTCCGAAAATAAATTGATTTTACCCTTGAGATTCCCTTGTTTGTTATTAGAAAAATCGCACAAAAAAAAAACGCGCCGGTTTTTTTTCTTAAATATGTCTAACCTTTACTGACAAATGAGGTCACGAAAGAGCCCACTCTGTTTGAAGCGTGGTGCCCAGTATATGTATTCTCTAAAATTAAGCACAATAAAAATAAACCCGTTTTTAAATGACAAAAATAATTATTATTGTTCATTTCAATAAGGGCTATTTTCGAGTAAATAAACCAGTTCAACTATAAGGTTTTTTACAGAACTCTGGACTTACGGTAGGTCTTGCCGCCGTAAAATAGGCTGAGGCTAGAATTAGGGCTGAAGGGGCCCCCTGGCTCGGGGGGCCCTGGCCACTTATGGGAAAGACGGCACTGCCCTTATGTCTAGTGGTGGGACGTGCGGTTGATAAGAGAGAAGTGCTGCTGGAAAAATTGCTTGTTAGGAAAATTTGCGGGTTTTCAGTTCCAGAGAAAAATAACGTTATTCTGCTGTGTGCTTCATTCTGTAAAAAAAAAACCACACAGTTGCTAGTACTCAAAACCGGGACCATTCCACTTCCCCCCACCAGAGTTGCCCCACTGGTAGGGTAAAATGGAATAATTGTATGTGTGATTTCATTTTTCTCTATCAGTGGGGCAACTCTGGTGGGGCAAAATGGAATGGTCCCAAAACCAGCTTATTTGTGGGAAGATAGCTCTTATCGCAATAAATAATATTTGTTTTCGACAAATAATGCGCATTATTGTCATACGGGTGTACTGTACATATACGGGGGTATGGTTTCCATACAAATGTGCCCAATGACCTTTGGTGTAGAGATGGCTTACAAATCTAAATAACGTATAGGCTATTAACAGCCTTTTCTCGCAACTTCGTCCGCGCTAACATTGATAACATAGGGAACTTTTATCCAAGGCCCACTTGCGTCAACCAGGGTTATTCAGTAAACTCTGAGTTGAGGGTAGACGATAGCAACGTGGCGGGAAATTCAAAATTTTCACAGTTTTTTACATTTTGTAGCTAAACTGAGCTATTTTTGTTCAGCGATTTTTCGTTCGCGGCAATAAAACAGTATTGTTTTCGTTATTGTAAACAACAGAACATCAATAATTCAGTCGATTATGTGTTCTGGTCTACGACAAGTTTTTTGGGCAGTACCACTGTTTCGTAGACCAGAACACATAATCGGTTGAATAATTGTTTTTCTGTTGTTTACAATAATGAAAATAATGCAGTTTTATTGCCGCGAACGAAAAATTGCTGAACAAAAATAGCTCAGTTTAGCTACAACATGTAAAAAACTGTGAAAATATTGAATTTCCCGCCACGTTGCTATCGTCTACCCTTAACGTCAAAAATTTTATGGAAATGTCAAATTAACTCGCAGTTAGTTGGCTAACCCTGACTGACGCAAGTCCGCCTAAAGGCTGCCATCCACTATAGGCGGATCGGGCCAGGATCGCAAGATTGCAACGCAAAAATCTGCCTGCCTGTCTATGAGATGATATATGACTATATGAGACAGCGTCCACTAGCGGCGGATCGGGGCGGGGCGGGCCGCAGCGCAATAGTCCGCCGCTAGTGGACGCTGTTTTATATAAATACAGGATGGCGGATTTTCAAGTTGCGGCCGGGTCGGCCCGACCCGGGGGTCTACCGGCTTAGACGAAGCCGATTACCATTGGCGAAAACCAAGTTCGATTTTTAAAAAATGTACTGCCACCCAGTTCATTTTTCTGCCACCCTTCATTTTTCATAAATCGAACTTCGATTTTCGCCAATGGTAATCGGATTCGTTTTAGCCGGTAGACCCTCCGGCCCGATCCGCCGCTAATGGACGTCTAGCTTTAGTCTGCGCCGACGAAGTCGCGGGCAAAAGCTAGTGCATAATACCCTTCCCAACACTACACAGTATCAATGTCGAGCTCGTATTAGCAATTTATGTTTCCGGAGATATGGTTTAATAAAAGCAAGTCTATTGGGTGTATTTCACTGGCTCCTAGGTATAATCCGAATGCTCGCGTGTTGTTTCGATGCCTTTTCGTTACACGTTTACATCGTTTAGTTTTCTATTAAAGTACATCTATAAGTTCATTACCGTTAGCTCGCTAACCGTGAAGGAAAACAGTTTTGGTTGCTGCCTCATTGTATAGCGGCTGCAATAGAACAAACCCATAATGCGGTGGAAACAGAGATATTTTCTATACCGATCTTATTGTCACTGCGATTATACTAAATTGAAAAAAAAAAAGTTAGTCAATAAGGCTAGAAAGAAAAATTTTTGGTTCGCTTTGTGACTTTGTGGCTTTGTGTGAGACTTTGTCGCTTTGGATTTTTGATTAAAAAAAAAATTGCCGCTAGAAGTGTGTAAACAAACCTTCACAGGCACATAATGGGGGTTTCTTTGTAAAGTATTCCTGATGGAGTTTTGAACTTTTTAGGTTTAATCAAAGTTTTCAGATGAGCAGATATGTGATGCAGATAAAGAGTTTAATATACGGCAAGGATTTCGGCATTTGGATTGAAAAGTTTTCTCATTTGAGACTAGGGTTTGGGATGGCATATACATTTATAAAATCAAAGCCGATAAGTGACAGAAAAACCTAAAGAAAACTCAAAAAGTGTATCGAAAGACTGAAACTCAATATACCGAATCAAGATTAGTAGGAGATAGTACTAATATTGATTTAATTAAAATCGTGACTTTTTTTTACTTTTGACTTTCAGTGTAATTTCTTATTTATTGTATACTGAAACATTTGATTTGAAATGGATGAAAAACTTAATTCTGTGAAACATTTTTGATAACACACTTACCTGTGTGACATGTTACGTTTTGGCAAAACGTATTATTTATTATTATGAAATAAAAATATCACTTTTTCATCATCACGGAGACTACGGGTGGTATTAATAGTCGTCTGAGATCACCTACTTGAGCTCGATCTCAAGTAGGCGAACTCAGAAAAGTCAAATGCTATTGTCAAGCCTTGGCTAAAATGTCAAACTCGAGTAGCTGTCAGCATATTAATAGACACTATTTTGAGATTGACATTTACATTAGCCAAGCATTTGACTTTTTTGAGATCACCTACTTGAGTTCGATCTTGAGTCGACGACTTTTAATGCCACCCTAAGATTTTTTCGTGAGAATGCATAATATAATAAACTGTATGCAATCTCATGAAAGCGATGTCTGAGATGAGATATTTTCCGGATTCAAGAGTGTGTGGTTTGATTAATGATCGAAATTAATAACGAAGCGTAAAACTCGACACTCTTTATGTCGTGGCTAATAAGGCTTATATTATTACGACAAAGACAAAGAAAAAATGCGTCTGAGATGCTTCT
Source organism: Zelleria hepariella (assembly GCA_949319315.1). Lineage (NCBI taxonomy): Eukaryota > Metazoa > Arthropoda > Insecta > Lepidoptera > Yponomeutidae > Zelleria > Zelleria hepariella. Next base: position 2,343,025 of record OX439380.1, on the reverse strand, counting down.
ACTTCTGATGTAGGAAGCTATTTACTCCCGTCTTTAGAGCTTAACATTTTCATTCCATTTTCGTTCATTGATTGGAGTGATCTTGAAAATACGCCCTCGGAGACTTTTCGCGAAGTAAAAACACAAAAAAATAAAGTGATTGACTTCCCAATCTCATAATCCTTGGCACGCTTCAACTTTCTTCCTTTTTTGTACGGCATTGGCCGACCGAGTTTGGGCGTGTTCCCTACTTGGACTGAGTGATTCTTCCCCATCCCAGACAAACCCTGACGAAATAAACCCACCCATATAAGTCTTAGATTTTTTTTTTTTTTTTTTGTTTTTTTTTTGACTTAGATATACTCGTACAATCAACTTATGGTGAAAATTAAAAAAAAAAAAAATATATCAGCTGCTCCATACATAAGTATGGTGCGGTAGGTATCGAATTTTAGTTTGGAACAGCTCATATTTTTTTGAGATTTCACATTGGTCCCATACGTAAAAGTGGCTTGTATTGGTGAGATAAGCGATAAAGGGGCAAAAGGGCTCTGACTCAGCACATGCCATTCCTTTCCTGTACCTCGTCTATTGTATGTTAACTCAATTGTATGTTAAAACTCGTCTTTAGTGCTTCTTTTTTGTGCCTCTATGTTGCTAAGTTTTATTTTGTGCTTTCTGTATAAGTATGTGTATGTGGTTTTGCAAATAAATTATACAAATACAAAAAATACTTTGAGTGGCACAGTACCTTTCTGAAACTCCCTGTAAGGTAATATTAGATGACGAAAATTTTATCGCAAAATTGCAAGACTATCAAAACTATATGGAAAGTGCTAGGTCCGTTATCCATCAAAACAAAGATGGGTGGAAATGAGATGTACCTACTTGATTTGTTTTTTATATTCTGTGAACTCTTTTAAAAACAGAATTGATAAACATCTAAAAAGTGCACTAAATTAATATTAATAATATTATTATTTGAAACGTAGCTCGACGTTTGAAAATTGTGTAAAATGTATCCGCCCATTTCTGCTTCGTTGGATTTCAAATAAAATATTATTTAAAAAAAATGTGGGTGCATACACCCAGCCCCAGTGCGGAACGCCCGCCCCGCGAGATAAGTTCATTGAAAAGTGATTTCAATGGCGCTTTGTACAGCGGCAAAGTTGCTACGAAAGCAAGCACCGTCACGTGGTGAGGCGCGACAAGCAAAAGCACTTTTAACTCAAGCGCTGGATCGCTAGGCGTTTTTTTACCCGCCACCGTTCAATTGACTTAGGAGAACAATTTTATTTACGAGGCTGAAATACCTACGCCTTTGGAGAGTTCTTCGAAGAGTTTTAGGCGCGACATTGCGCATTAGACTTAAGATCGCGTCTGTATCCACAACTTTTACACTTACAGTTTTGCTTCATCTAGGGTGGCATTAATAGTCGTCAGCTCAAGCTCTAAATATGAAACTCATGGTCCTGAAACTGATTATAAACTAAGGCATTTGCATCTACGTAATGAGATGATTTATACGTCCAGTGGCACCTTCACTCACGCTAGATGGGTGAAGAGACCACTGGGCGATGCAGTGCTTGGGACATTGTTTTAGATAGGCTTGCCCAGCACTTACACCATCCTGACAGCTTAGTCGGCCTAGCCCACAGAAAAGACTTGACAAGTAGCAAATTTGAAGCCAACAAACCGCAAATAGCTTTATTCCTGAAACACGTCAACTTTACTACGAAATTATGTGATTTCCAACTTTTGTTGGAAATCACATTGACGACTTTCCCCATTTTTTTTTACTTTTTTCCTGAACGTTTCTTATCCTTTAAAAGTTTGCATTTGTATTATTTCGGCGCTACCTGCGCGGCGCGCTTTTGTGCACTTTCATTCTCCACCACCTTTACAACATCTCCTGCTCCTAATTGTTACTAAGCAAAACAAAGTAAAAAAAAATGGGGAAAATACTTTATTTTGTATGGAAAAATAAAATTGCGTTTTCACCAAAGTTGTAAAACAATAGTTGTTGGAAATCACATTTTAAAGTTGACGTGTTTCAAGAATTAAGCTATTTAAAAATTGCCCTGTATTATAAAACAATGTTGTCGGAGTTCTAACGTAGGGAAAACAAAAACACACGAGGAATCGAACCTCGACTCTCGGTGAAGAAGCATTCAGTGCCCACAACGGAATATTTGCATAAAATAAGCAAAATTAATGTCGGCAGCCCCTAAGCAGAGAAGACATCGCGACGCTCTCCTAAGCTTGACAAGGGTGAGGCCTTACGAGGTTTCATAAACAAACCTTCGGTACTTTCATAATTCCCTGTGACGTCACGGTGAAATATGTAATCTCCTTCTCTTGTATACAGGGTGTTGCAAGACCGCCAACAAAGCGGGACCCACGTATTGTCCTCCGTAACGAACATTTTTGCCCAAGGAACTATGCCTTGAAAATCAATGGTTTCCGAGATAATGAGGTTTAAAGTCGGATGTTTCATTTTTTTACAGCAATATGTTCAGTATCAAGTACTTAACATTTCTTCTCAAGAAACCATACCTATAATTTTTTTTAATGTTTTGAGCAATAAATGACGTTAAAATTGCAACCCACAATGTATTCTAAACATTGGCACCTCGATCGTATGGTAGCATAAGTTTGTGTCAACACTTGCGCAATATGACTTCTCTGCGTTACACGTCCACTGCGTGATAAAATATGTTACAAAATTATGACCTAAAAAAATGACAGCTGCTCTATACATTCTGTACAATAGGCATAGAATTTTAGTATGGAACAGCTGATATTTTTTTCGAGATTTTGCACCCCGTCCCATAGTAAATATTGCTTGTGTTGATGAGCTAAGCGACCCCTTTCCATGTCACAGGACCTTTCTGAAACACCCTTTCTATAGTGGTAAAAATAGCACCTATATTCTCAAACAGAAAAGAAAAGAAATCGCAGTACAACGAATAATGGCAAAACAATGCAACGCAGTCCTTTGGTGATCGAATCTCGGGTCTCACTCAAGTGGAAACGGGCAGGACACCTGGCGAGGAGGGAAGATGGCCGGTGGACAAGGGCAGTGACAAAATGGCGGAAAATGGCGGCCGAGAACTAGACGGAGATCAGTGGGAAGACCTGGGCCCTTAGCCTGTAACACAATGGTGCCAAAATGGGCTTCCGGTTGACGATTTTAATTACGATTTATTGATGATGTCAGTCCAGTGTCGGTCCTTTAATGTTATTGTAGTACAGCAAATAATATTAAGAGTCTAATCCTAGAGGATTAGTTCGCTGGTTGTAGGAGAACAACGAAAAAATCCCGGTTTTGTCCTTCTACCTAGGACGCCATTTATACGCCATTGTGTTACAGGCTAAGGGCCCAGCAGCCCGATGGTCAAACGATATCGTCATTACGGCGGAGGGTGCATTGATCTGTATGGCAAGGGACCGTGAGAGGTGGCGTGAGGAGAAAAAGGCCTAGAACACCGTTATGTACGGTCGGCCACAGTCACAGATACCCCATGGCAGCTCTTACCGCGCGCGGAATAAGGCCGCAAATTGAACAAAAAGGGGTATCCTAGCGTGCGGCCCTCTGTACACGAGTTTACAACAATAAAATAAATTTGACTATAACCAACAAATGATGATGATGATGCAAGAAATATAATAGAATAGAATATTCTACAGGGTGTTAAAAGACTGCCAACAGACCCGAAAGCCACGCATACTAGACACCAAAAAAGTACTTTTTCGATAAATTATTGCTGGGAAATGATTTTGGTTTTTTAGGTTATAATTTTGAAAATTATAATATCACGCAATGGACGTGTAACGCACAGAAGTCATATTGCGCAAGCGTATGTATAAGTTCATGTTACTAAGGCTTGAAGTGCCGATGTTTAGGATACATTGCGGGTTGAAATTTTAACGTCGTTTTTTGTAAGAAATATTCATAATTTTGATATGGCTTCTTGAGAAGTTATGTTAAGAACTACTGTTGATACTGAATACATTTCTGCAAAAAAAAGTTTTGAAAAGTCCGACTTTGAACCTCATTATCTCGGAAACCGTTGATTTCCCAGGCATAGTTCCTTGGGCAAAAATGTTCCTTATGATGAGGACAATACGTGGTTTCCCGCTTTGTTGACGGTCTTTTAATACCCTGTATAGCAACAATGCCTAAGCAAAAGAACAAAATTTAGCGACCGATAGATTCTCACAGCTATGCACTTGGCACGGAACGTGTTAACAAATCGGCCTACGCCGCGAAATCGTCCTTTACACGTAGTTCGTAGCGTAACGAGCATGTTGCTACGCCGTAGCAGATTGTGCTACGAAATCTGCGTAGCATCTGTAGGCTCTACGCCAGCCTTTCCCAACCATTTTTAGCCCCCGACCAAAAAAGCGGGGTGTTATAAGTTTGACGGTTTGATCGCTATGTGTATGTGTCTGTCTGTGAGGATGTGTCTGTCTGTGAGGATGTGTCTGTATGTGGGGGTGTGTCTGTCTGGGTGTGTGTGTGTGTGTCTGTCTGTGGCACCGGGTGAACCGATTTAGAAGCGGTTTTTTTTTATTTGCAAGCAAATTTTCTATCAAATATTCTTAGATTATGTCGGGGGTATTTTAATTTGTGTATTGCGTAGTCATATAATATCATGAGCTGGTGCTCAACAGATATAAACTCAGTACGTTGGCAGATGCTAGGGGGTCCGCAGGCCAAATGCTGGGAACCCCTGTTTAACGATACAGCCGAAGCACATTCACACGTATTGCTAACTCAATAACGTTCTTGTTACAAGCACAATAAAAGCAAAATTGCTTACACATTTTCAAGATATAGAACAATGATACAATCTGGTTGAAACTATATTCATGTGTTGCAAAACATTAGTTTAGCAACGCCGTCGCGAACCGTGTACTATCCAGCCAATATCAGGCTTTAAACATCGTTTATAACTATGGTGGAGGGCACTATAATTCGGAAAAAACCACCGCTGCGATGGACTGACCAAATCAAGACAACTGTGTGGGCAGAACACTGTATGAATGCACCCGGGCAACCTCTAACCGAGAGAAATGGCGTGGCATCGGTTATCGAATTAATTTTAGGAGACGTCATTTGTCACCGCTTTTGAATCCGCAATAAATTTTGTGTATTTTTGGAAGGTTTTTGTATTTTTTTCTAGTTCCTCTTAAGAGCGTAAAGTACTACAGACAAATCTGTTGCGGCCTCGCGTGCGCAAATATTGAGCGATAGGGACAACCTGAAAAAAATCTACAAAATCGAGGTTTCGCATTCCCCACTTTCTTTCCTCTCTCAAAACTGGTCCAATTTTGAAAATGTGTTCGCCACTGATACGAGTATCACAAGAGACTACTTGATGTCGGACCGTTTTGCATTTTTTAAAGTTGTTAAGTAAGAAGTCTTTTTCCGCCGCTTTTAAATAAGCATTTTTTTAAAATTTTGGGTAGGTCCTAGCTCCTTTTAACAATAATTTATCGAAAAAATCTAAACAGTCAGACATGCCAGAGATGGACATGTCCCAGCATACCAAAAATGTATGCTCTAGTCCAGGGAGGAAATCGGGGACTACGTTTGTATGGAGAATACTATCTACTGGTCTATCCTCTTAATCACTGGTGACTTTCGCGTTGAGAGTATTATGTCTCCAGGTTTTCTTGCGATGTTTTCTTTCACGGTCATCAAGTATATTGGTGTAATGAATAGTTTTACACAAAATATACGAAAAATAAACCTTATTTGTCTGCAATGTAGCAGGATCTAGGGCGTGTACTAAGACATCCAAAACTTACACGTGTGAACATCTGGAACTAAATGCCATCTAAATGCCGGTTGCATTCGAATTAGATTTATGTCTAAATGTTGTGTAGCGACTGCAAAACGTGCTGACATGTGTGAAGGGGTGTTCATTAGGTTGTGAATGTGTGTACCTATATGGTGTAGTTTGAAGTAAGAAGAGATTATCGATAGATTTTCATAGATACTTTTTGTAGATAGTTTGAGAATTGTTATTGTTAGTATTGTTAACACAAATGTTTTGTATGATTTTTTGGGAATTCTCTTGTCTTACCCCAAAGCAAATAAAACTGTAGGTGGTTGGGGTTGCGCGACATTAATTGTACTTTATTGTGTCTGAGCAAGAGCCGTTATTTATTTAAATAAATTTGTGGAGTGAATCTTCTGTGCCTGTAGTATTATGTATTCTTTGGCCAAAGACAGGTCTGTCTCTCTCCACTCCTGAACTTTTTATAACTTTACAAGGCATGTGTGTCAAAAGCAGTGTATGAATAAAACTTCCCCGACCAAAATACCGGCTGACTTTTTAGTCACCAGCCAAACTTTGAGAAGAGCCTTTCTACTTATACCAACCACTTTTACTATGGAGTCAAAGACATAGGGGCACTAAAAAATCTGCTGTTCCTGCACAAAATGTATAAAACAACTGGGGGTCTACCGGCTCAGACGAAGCCGATCACCAGTGGCGAAAATCGAAGTTCGATTTATGAAAAATTAACTGAGTGGCAGTAAAATGAACTGGGTGGCAGAACATTTTTCAAAAAACGAACATCGATTTTCGCCAATGGTAATCGGCTTCGTCTTAGCCGGTAGACCCCCTGATGACTGGTGACTAAAGAAGTTAAAAACTAAAACCCGACTACTAAAAGGCTTAAAACAAGACCTGCTTATCCTTATAATAGACTCATAGATAAAATTAATCGTAGTCGGAGGCCATCGGTTTATCAAACGCGATTGTGGTGTGGGCGCAGCACAGCCGCCATCTCGTTTTTTTTCAATATTAAACTATCCTATGTTACCTGCGTGATTAAGACAAATCCAACGACACCTCATTTGTTGAAATCGGCCGAGTAGTTTAGGCTCTGCGAGGGAACAGATGAACATACAAACACACACATACATACATACACACATACATACATACGCTGTTAAAATCATAACCCTCCTTTTTGCTTCGCGTAGTCGGGTAAAAAGTTCGTAAGCGCCTTCGTTGTCTTTAAAGATAGTTTTTTTAAACGATAACTTCTCTGTAATGTCACTGAAAAGTTAACCTCTAAATAGAACACAAAGCCATCGCGACACAGTCTATTTTAGCGCACGAACACAAATTCAATCCTAATCAGAAACCGACTGATACTTGGAAGAAAACACAAGGCGAGATTGTAAGCAACAAAACGACCTCCACTGTAGTCTCCACCACTGTACAATCGACTGTGTAAATATGACTTTATTTTCTAAGTTACAACCAAATAAACTAGTAGTTCGCCCCGAACTGTGAACTCTACACCATTCGCTAGGCTTTTTTGCTAACACAATTCGCGCACACTTTGCATATAAGCTGTACAGTTTACAACCCCATATCTCGGCAACCCCTCGACCGATTACGCTCATGTTCGAAATTCTTTATATTTAATTTACTCGCATACCCAATTTCGCAATGATCCGACTATATTACTGAAGTTATCGTCTGACGAACATTTAATACATACATGCAAACTTACGTACAAGCGCCGGATTGTTCCAGTAGACTCGGAGAACTTCTCTTGCTTCGCTCGCTCATTCAATTATACTCACATGTTATGGGTTTCATCTACCTAAGGCTAGCCGCGCCCTACGGAACGTGTTCGGCAAGTTTTTATTTCCGCACATAAATTGTATGACAATCTGCACCAGATTTTTTCCGCATTTGCGCGGACTATCATACTGTAGGGTCGTTCTAGGGTAGGGGTAATGAGAATGAAACCTACGCGTCTGAGGCATGACACCCACAAAGAAAAAATCGCCAATCCGCAGTGGGCACGCGTGATGATTGAGCCCGAATTCTCTCCCTGAGAGAAGGCTTGTCCAGCGAGACATGTACACATCTAAGTTTTCACAGAGTGCGGAAGTGTGCAATATAGTGTTTCCCAGTCGCCTGTACACACACGCTATTGGCGAATCGGTATGCGGTACACGGCCGCACACCAGTTGTTCCCGCGTGGTGTTCAAACTTGCTCTGTAGTTTCTTTAATCTGGTGCCACTGCGTGTTAAAGGAGATAGCGGAATAACTTTCATGTTATATTTCTAACGAACCACACCCAAAAAGCACTTTTCTTCTTCTACTGTTGGTATCTCTCCTCTATTCGAGGTTCGCCATCAGCTCTTCAAATGCCGCTCTGTTTTTGGCCAGACGAAATAGATCTTCCACGCCGGCCACTCCTGGGGGGTTACCCTTGACGGTATTGCGATTCTATTGAAAAAGTTTTAAAATTAATTTCTCTTTGAATTCGCATAGTAATGCTTTGATTTTAAATACTTTGTGATGTTTATTCAAAGGTAAGGCTGTTTTATTCAACAAAAACACAAAATGCGTCTTAATTTGTAAAATATTAAAATTTGTAAATTGCGCCATATTGCGGCCGTATTGGAAAAACGCGTCAAGGGTAGAGGGGCTGTCCATACATTATTGAGGGTTTTGTTTTTGGCACTACAGGGTGCAATCGAATTCGATAGCGGAACTTTAAGTAGGCTGTCTACTGATCACTACAAACAACTTGTACTAGGTGGTAAAAAATGGAGCGAAAAAAATATCAGCTGTTCCATACATAAGGTTTACTCGGTACTGCACCAAATTTATGAAACAGCTGATATTATTTTCGCTACATTTTTAAAACAAACCCTCAAAGAATGGACAGGAGTGGCCGGCGTTGAAGTATTTCGTTATGCGTTTTGTATTACGCTGTTTTCTTGGATATAGTAAACCGCTACATCTTTCGCGCTTAGACCACACGGCTAGTTTGAAGTCGGCACGACGCCGGCACGTCGTTGCTCATTTAAGTTTTTATTCCGCCAGGATTCACCGAGTTAAACTCACCAAAATGAGTGTAATTTCAAACTTCGCTAAAAAACCAAGCAGTCATTTACATTTCTGCGCAGGGCCGCCGTCAGGTCTTTCTTGGGACCTAGATCATATTTTCTGCTTTTAGTCCGGTCCAAACAAATGTTGTCTGGATGAGATCTTTAACATTTAATAATTATACTGCGTAAAATATTTTTCTGCTGTAAAAAGAGTCCGCTATCCATCCTATCCATCATTATCCCAAAAAGGTGTAAATCAAAGATTTTTTTGTGGAAATGATCTACCATTTGTGTTCTCTTTCACCTTCTTGTTCCACCTAGATAGGCCGAAAGCAGGTCTACTTACCTGTCTACCGCCTGAATCAAGCCTATCTACCGCCTGTCTACTTTTAATACGCATTTTGTGTATTTTTAGAAGGCCTTAGCTCCTGTTAACAATAATAATAATTTATCAAAAAAATCTAAACGGTCCGACACGCCACCCACGGGTGGGCATGTCCCAGTATACCAGCAATGTATGCTCTAGGGCCATTATCCAGGGAGATTTCGTTTGTATGGAGAAAACACTACTGTTAAAATATCATCTTAATCAATAAAGGGGCTGTTTTATACAGGGTGGCCCAAACATAGACGTCAAGCGAGAAAATCTAGATAGCTGACACCGAGGGCTACCCGAATCACCCCCATGTATGTTCAGCCATTTTTTGTCGTTTAGAAGTTATGAGGCTTTTAAGGTTTTTTTGAAAAAAATTACCTAGCATTGGATTTTATTTTTTAACTTTTTTTTCTTTCGACTTTTCAGAGATATTTTTTATTCTTTAGGGTCTCAGATAGTTTATCTATTACCAAAAAAATAATGATCAACTATGGACTTCTAAAAGTTACCGCAATTTTGATCCAAAGTCCAAAAATTTTGTTTTTGAGAAATCATCACTGAAATAGTTTGTATGGAGAAAAATTAAGTAGAGGTCTGAAGGATTTTCTTTTTATTTCAAAAACTTTCCCAAAGCCTTAGTGCTCAAAATAATACAAAAAACCTGTCAGTTTATAGGACTTTTATTCAAGTAATTCGCGATCAAAGTCGAAAAACTGGAGTTGGAAGAAATTTTATTTCAATAGATTTTAATTTATTTTACTTTCTTCGGACAAAAATCATTGCAGGTAGGCTTGATATCACTTGTCAGCATGACCTGCATTTGAAATTCACGAAAAAATAAAAAAATAACGTTAAAATATATTTTTTTTTTATGCTATTTTTTTCATTATTTGAATTTTAAGTTATTTTATTACCGAATTTACTTACAAAGCATAACGAAAAAAAAAAATTTAAAGAAAAAAAAAATAAAAAAAGTCCGAAAATTAAATGAGGATTTTTTTTATTTTTTTCGTGAATTTGAGTTGCAGGCCATGCTGACAGGCGATATTAAGCCTACAATGATTTCTGTCCGAATAAACTAAAATAAATTAAAATCTATTGAAATACAATTTCTTCCAACTCCAGTTTTTCGACTTTGATCGCGAATTACTTGAATAAAAGTCCCATAAACTGACAGTTTTTTTGTACTATTCTGAGCACTAAGGCTTTGAGGAAGTTTTTTAAATTAAAAGAAAATCCTTCAGACCGCTACTTAAATTTTTCTGCATACTAACTATTTTAGTGATGATTTCTCGAAAACAACATTTTTGGAATTTGGATCAAAATTGCGGTAATTTCTAGAAGTCCATAGATGATCATGATTTTTTTGGTAATAGATAAATTATCTGAGACCCTAAAAATTAAAAAATATCTCTGAAAAGTCGAAAGAAAAAAAAGTTAAAAAATAAAATCCAATGCTAGGTAATTTTTTTCAAAAAAACCTTATAAGCCCCATAACTTCCAAACAACAAAAAATGGCTGAACATACATAGGGGTGATTCGGGTAGCCCTCGGTGTCAGCTATCTAGATTGTCTCGCTTGACGTCTATGTTTGGGCCACCCTGTATAAAATAAATAAATACCTAGGCACAACTAGCGCCGCCAATGGAAAAAAAATCATATCTTCTATTTGGATGCGTTTTTTTGCTAAAAACTCTTCATTAGGTTATCAACGCGAGGCTTAACTATTTTTAGCACAAAACTTTTCATCTCACAGAAGCGAGGAAATGATTTTGTTAGGCAAGTGAGACAAACAATAGACATAGGTACCTACATAGAGGTTAGTAAAATGATTTTCCTTCTTCTTGGCTTCTTCACAAAGGAGTATGTGGCGTTGCCTAGCAACGAGTTGTTGATTACAAATCGTGTCTTCTTGAAGTGTCATAAAATCAACAACCCGTTGCTAGGCAACGCTACAAGTTAAAGGAGTCCCTTAGATTTCTTTTTAATAGGGCGTCCAGTTCAAACGAAGCGCACAAAAATGCAGATAGTTTACATTCGGATTTTACACGATTGCAAGTTACTAGTAACAGCAAACTTTCCGAGCGTGGGAGATGAAAAATCCTTTAAAACTTAAACTTTCGTAAGCACTGCACATTTTAAAGCCATTAAACCGAAAAGCGATATAAAAATCCTTTATCGCCAAAAGTGTCCTTTAAGGCTCGGTATAAGGCTAACTAGCGCCACCAATGTTAAAAAAATCATATCTTCCTTTAGAAGAAGTTTCTGAAAAAATCCTAAGATGAGCATATGCGCCACGCTTTTCTAGATTTTTAAGTGTAGGTACCCAACTCAATGGTAAGAAGGTACACAGCTCATCTTAGGATTTAGTCAGAAACTTCTTCTGTAGGGACATATGATTTTTTCAACATTGGTGGCGCTAGTTAGCCTTATACCGAGCCTTAACGCCCTTCTACTAATCCGTCCCAGAGCCCCGCACACTTTTTACTAAAGATGGAAATGCATTGTTCAAGCTGTTATTATGAAGTTGAATATTCTTTCATTAGTATGCGGTGAAACTTTGTCCCGGCTCCAAATTACTCCCAGAGTGGAGTTGGCTAATTCACTGTGTTACTTCGACTTTTCGACCCCGTTTTCTAAGCTGTTCTGTACTCGTTTGGCCCTATGCAGAAGCTGGTTAGAGATAAAATCTCATCCAGGGTAGTATGGAAAAGAGCGTGTTTAAAGGTACAGCCACATCTGCGCAGATTATGCCCTTAGATAGGATGGTTGATTCGATTCGAATGAATTTTCAGAAATGTGTTGAAACCGCACATCATTTTAAGACAGTAAAATTATATCTGTGAAAGGTTCTAGGATCTGGAATGTAGGGAAAGCCTAAAAATTAGGTCCTAAAAATAGTTAAAAGTGTCACATATATTTTCATTCAACGGCTCGTTTTTTAGCATAAAACCGAAAAGAAGATTTTTTTTTCAATGGCAGCGCTAGTCTGCCTAGACTTTTTTTTATTCTTGCAACATTATAATATCGGAGCCATCGTACCGTAATTTTTTGTCTGATGAAAGTCCGGGCATTCTAACTGGAGAGCCACTGGAAAACTTACTGAACATCTCGTTCAAGGCTGGGAGATTTTACTCTGCTTATTTAGACTCTGCAGCTCTCCGACTAAACTATCAAGCTCGCTCCTATCCGCTTGTTATAAGCGCGTCAGTGCTTTAGTTTAGTTAGACCCCCTGGTCTTCCACCCCTGTTCTTAACCTTTTTGTAGTCGCGGACATCTTCAAAATTGATAAACCCACGGCCCACTTTAGAAGTTTTGCAATTTATTTTCGTTTGTAACCACGTGTATAAAATTAAGACTGGTTAGTTACACTATTTTTAACTCAAGAACTGACCGGAACTGGACCGATTTTTATGATATTTGATGTATTGGATTTGTCGTCACCCCGAAAACTAGAATAAAATAGGAAAAAATCACGAAAACATATTATTAAGTCTGCGCCGACAACGTTGCGAGCAAAAACTAGTATTAAACGCATCAGCGCTTGTTAGCGCGCCTGAAAAATCGGAGATTTCTGACAAAAAAGTTGCTTTATCATTGTAATTGTTTTTTACTAGCTACGGACTCTCAGGTTAAGAAACCCTGGCTTAGACGTCAGTGCAATACCTAGTTTTAGTTCTGAGTTAGACGATCTAAACTAATTACTCAGCTAAAACACCAATAACTTTCCTTAGTTTCCTTAAACTGCACTAAGAAGTGAACACAAACAGAATGGCTGAACTCAAGTTGGGGTTCGCACTTCCCGCTGTCGAGTCCGGATACATAAATCATATCTGCAAACGTTCTCAGTGGAATAATACCCGAGTTTTTAACGATGAATGTTGTCGCCGAAGTTGCTCTAGACACCAACTGCGAAGGGAACAGCTCAGCTGCTTTACTTGGCAGCGCAATTTACTCTAGCTCTAGCAAAATTGCTAAACTCGCCGGACTTGCTGACAATAAACTAAACTCTAGATTTCAAGATTCAAGATTCTTCAAGACTCATTATAAAAAAATCGGGACAAGACAACCTCGGGTCAATCTTTAAATGTATCCCTAGCACGGCTCAGGTCCACTTGCGTCTACCAGGCTTAGCCATTTAACTCTGATTTAACGTCAATAATTGTACGGAAATGTCAAATTAACGCAGAGTTAGTTGGCTAACCCTAACTGACGCAAGTCCGCCTTAGGCCCGTAAGATCAGTCACAGTTTAAACCAAAAAGGCTAGTTCAAACCCTATCTGTCGATTAATTTTCATACAAAATGCGAGGTTATCGAGGTTATTTAATCTATGGTCCTAGTTTAAACTGTGATTGATCTTACCAGCCTTAACCAGCCTTAGCCTTAGCAACTCTGAGTTAACGTGAATAATTGTATGGAAATGGCAAATTAACTCAGAGTTGGTAGTTGGCTAACCCTGACTGACGCAAGTCCGCCTTAGTGAATTAGAAAAATAAAAATTTTTAGGACCTAAGGTTCCATATCCTAGAACCTACGAATAAATCCCGCCATCGCCAAAAGTCATAGGTTCGAATGTTCAAATATTTACTTTCGGTAAAAAAGGTAAAAATTATGGGGTTTCGTCAAAAGTCCTAGATTATTATTTATTTTGTCCAGGTTTGTGTTCTCATCATTTTCTGGTTTTGCATTGAGTGCAACACCTGTTCTCATCAAACCAGAACTTGTAACAAAGTCTAGGCGTCTTCAAATTAATTCCTGTCCCACATCCACGGGTAAACTCTTAGCGGGGCACGTAAAATCGGTATTGTGTCTGAAATATGGGGTTGCAACTCTAAGGCCTAATTTTTCAATCCTCAGTTAAAGCTTCAGGTAGTTGTTCGACCAATAGCCCATACAAAATTAGTTTCATTTTCAAATTGTTTTCCTAGCTTTTCTAAGGGTGGCATTAATAGTCGTCGATTCAAGATCGAACTCAAGTAGGTGATATAAGAAAAGTCAAATGCTAATGTCAAGCCTTGGCTAATGTCAATGTCAATCTCAAGATAGTGTCTATTAATATGCTGAGAGCTACTCAAGTTTGACATTAGCCAAGGCCTGATATTAGCATTTGACTTTTCCGTGTTCACCTATTGAGATCGAGCTCAAGTAGGTGATCTCAGACGACTATTACGACCACCCTTATAGTGCTTAACTGGTGAAAAATCAAACCTTAATAAAAAATTTCTTTACATTGCCATTAAAATACTCTGAGTTGATATAACATCCACTTAATATGTCTTATTTGCACCCTGTGCTCGAAAGAAATGTCTTCAATCTCAAACAGGAGTGGAAACAGCAGAAACCGTGTTTTAATTTCACTTTGAAGAAGAAAGTGCCGCCGCAGCCACCTTCAGAGCCTCAAGGGGCTAAACGCCGGAATTAAAAAAATAAAAGAGGCAAGGCATAGCAAGAGCGTTCAACACCTTATCTTTTTCTAGCGCTGTTTATGACGGGCAGAGTAGCTACCACGAGTGCGAAAAAGCTGTGCCGGACGTCTGCCGGACGTCTGTCATGTATCCTAATAATAATCTGTCATGTATCCTTAGTAGTAAGGTTGTTTATCCAACTTATCACTTTCAGTGACAGTGACAGTAAGCACTCGTGGTAGCTGCTCAGACCGGATAAAAAATCTAGTAAATATAATTCGATGGTAGGCGGTGGTGGTCTAGTGGGTAGAACAATGGACTCGGAAGCGAGAGACCCAGGTTTGAACCCCGGTGCGGGCATATACCTATGACTTATTTATTTCAAAGTTACGTATATTTGTGAATTTGTAGTAGCAATACCACTCGCTGACAGTGAAGGAAAGCATCGTGAGGAAACCTGGGCGTATGAGGCATTATACGCAAAAATCAACGCAAAAATCGCCAACCCGCATTGAGCAAGACGTCCGCCACTTAGTTCCCACGGCACAACCAGTTGAGCATAGCAGTTGTGCCTAGGGTCAGAAAGGCTTTTTGGCTATAGATTATCTAAATTCGCTTTCAAGCGCTTAGGTAACCGAGCATGGTGTTATCCGTTAGAAATGGCTTAATGAGCTGTTTGCCCGCGGCGCCGCTGCTTTTTCATTCGGAAATAGATCGGAAGTGGCGGCGACGGGCCGAAACAGGAGCGTTTTTTTAGACAATTCCTCCTTAAAGGTCTTTGGGAAATGCCTGTTTACCTAAGTTTTTTTGCATACAAGAGAGTACAATACCTGCCATGAAAGAGGAGACTCGACCACGCCTCCCGCACCTCTTTCCCCCGCCCCGATGAGGCCCTGTCCCTTCCCGCACTCAGACCTCATACCGATAAAGAGTCTATTATTAATTGTCACTAAGTCACTACTGCGCATGTCAAATCAGCTCCCTTAGCACATTTACAGATGAAACGCACGTATGTTGACGAGAGACACAAAATTATTTTGATAGTTCATAGAGAATATCGAATATCCTCCCTTTTAATGTTTATTATATTCCTACATAAACCATATACGATGAACAGCTAGAGCTCTTCAACTAAACATACATCTTACTGCCTGTGGCCAGAAAATATTCTTGCAGTTGTCTCAACAATAGTACTTCTTGCACACACGCCATGGTCGGTTGTCTTTTAAAACTTATTCGAAGTTTTGTATTTCGTAAACGGTTAAACTTACTTGTATTATGTCGGTGTAGCCGACTAGTTTCGGTTCTTATTCGAAGTTAACAAATAGATATGAATCTGTGTCTCGTTAGAACAATAAACTTGCCCGTTAATTATAATGTTTCCTCACGATGTTATCTTTCACAGACATTAACTCGGGGAAAAATATTTAAATGGACCAATTTTCGGCTTCAGTCTCTTGGCGGTACGTGTTTTAAGCTCTCATGTTACAGAATTTGCATTTCCCAATCGTAAAATTGTGTTTTCCGTGGAAAGGAATGGTACCTCATATATTACGCTAGAAAATATTCAATGGATGAAAATTTCCTCGCTAATCAATTAAAGTCAAGTGTCGTAATTTCGTGTACAGTCGATCACAAAACTGTCTTCTGCCGTACGAAAGTCTTTCACCTTGATAAACAATGCTATGTTATGCAAGCTGGAAGTGCCTAAGCCGTGTGAGGACCTAGGTTGGCCGACGCAAGTAGAATATAACCTGGATTCGCGGATGGCAATGACCTTATATGTAGATATGTGTTCTCCAAATTATGGTCCACTTTTCGCCATATCATATATGCTATATGCTGGGAAGATGCGGTAGAAAGAGACCTGTGCAAGCTCCAGGTGGAGGATTGGAGTTATTAAGCGCAGGACAGGGAGAGCTGGGGTCTTTTGATTGCGGTTGCCTTGATCCACTTTGGGTCGCTGAGCCAGCCAGAATGAATTATTATTATTCATTTTATTTATAAAACAGTGAAAGCTTTGTGTACCCGCCTGTACGAGCGTCTAATCAGCGGATACCGGGCGCTTGTCCCGGGCCAGGTAGCTCATAACGATTGTACTCACGAATTTCCCGGGGGGAGGCGTTGCTAAATGACCCTTATTAGTTCATGTCCGCACTAAGTGGGGCCTTCGGGTTCGTCCGTGTTTGTTAATTAAGCACGGGTCATATCATATCGGATCGGTCGTGGGCTTTATTGGAGAAATTAAACATCTATGACGCAAGGTTCTTTTCAAAAGTGTCGAGATTATAGATCGGATCGGAAGTTTAGGATGGAAAACAGAATGAAAGGGGTTAAAACGAACTAGGCCACCGCGACCGC
The DNA here is from genome assembly GCA_949319315.1 of Zelleria hepariella. Taxonomy (NCBI): domain Eukaryota; kingdom Metazoa; phylum Arthropoda; class Insecta; order Lepidoptera; family Yponomeutidae; genus Zelleria; species Zelleria hepariella. The sequence continues at coordinate 2,326,023 of OX439380.1, read as the reverse complement.
CCGCGCCCCCACCACCCCCGCACCACACCTCTCGGCGCGCGCGCAACGGCTACTCAAACGCAGTTCGAGACTAGCCGCGGCGTCGCGAGGGTCGTCTCGTTCTCCATGAAGAAGGTCTCCGAATGAGAACCGAAACTAGTCGGCTACACCGACAAATTACTAGTGAGTAAAACCGTGGTTTAATAGAAAAAAAAATAGGTACTAATTCCTGTGTCAGGCGCGACCACTGTTTTCCGGCTACTTGGGCTGTGTCGTCGGACCATCTGGCTGGTGGTCTGCCAAACGATCTTTTCCCCTCTCGGGGTTGCCAATCCACAATGGACTTGGTCCATCTGCTATCGGTACTGTCACATGGCGGACTGCGTTCAAACTCCAAACTCACACAAAACATCAGCTTATAATCTCAGGAGTACTCAGGACTGATCGCAGATAGAGACTTTATAATAAAAAAAAATATTGTGTTTGTTACGGCTCTGGTGAGTTAAGCTGAGACGATAGTATGATGGTTTGGGCTTAGCTCTCTATCTACACCTGATGTTGCATTTCACCGAATGACAACCGACAGACAGCCAAACATGTTCACCTCCAACATTAATTACGATTTAATTAGACGGTGTCCCTACAGACTCCCTGGAGAATTAAAAACGTGAGGATATGTCATGTTGGACATTGTACAGAGTTGTCCTGTTTGTCTAGTGTTGTTGTCAATAGCCTACCCTAGGGAGGTTGCGACAGTGCGCAGGATTAGGTGGAGATTAAAGGAGGTTGTTGTTGTTGAATCGTGGCCTTGTTAGGGCCAGTGTAAGCATTGTAACACCTTGATAGATGGAACTTGATAGAGTACTATGGAATTATAGAGCTGGTAAAAAAATAGAAGTTAAAAACTAAAACCCGACTACTAAAAGGCTTAAAACAAGACCTGTTTATCCTTAAAATAGACTCATAGATAATTAATCGTAGTCGGAGGCCATCGGTTTATCAAATACGAATGTGGTGTCCTCCGACTACGATTAATTATCTATGAGTCTATTTTAAGGATAAACAGGTCTTGTTTTAAGCCTTTTAGTAGTCGGGTTTTAGTTTTTAACTTCTATTTTTTTTGTGCTTTTTAGTAAGTCATTTTGGACGATCACCAAGAATAGAACCAAGAAGGGCAAAAAAAAACACATTTTTGAATTTTTTGTTCTATTTGTTATGTTGACGCTACATGTGTTATACATTTTTGAAAAGGTCTTTTAAAGCTTTTTCATTTGATACCCATGACGATGGTGTCCGATAATTTTTATTTTTAGGTCCACCACTTTAGGGCGCAGCACAGCCGCCATCTTAATTTTTTTCAAAATTAAACTATTCTATGTTACCTGGGTGATTAAGACGAATCCAACGATACCTCATTTGTTGAAATCGGCCGAGTAGTTTAGGCTCTGCGAGGGAACAGATGAACACACAAACATACATACATACATACATACATACATACATACATACATACATACATACATACATACATACATACATACGCTGCTAAAATCATAACCCTCCTTTTTGCTTCGCGTAGTCGGGTAAAAATCGAACTAGTTGACTTGCACAGGTGATTTGCAAAATGACGTCCGACTTAGGGGAGGCAATTTAACAAAAAAATGTACGGGTTGACTTGAGTACTCCCTCTTTTTCTGAAATTGGTTTAAAAACCTGATTTGAGGCATTCAAACACCGAACTTCAAAGGCAAAATTAAATGCTTACAACCGTGGAATAGACGAAAAGCAAAAACAAAACAGCAACGTGAAACTTTTCTGTTTGCCCCCAGTTATATAAAGTACCTACCCGTGGGGCGCCCCTAACTAATTATTACTTTAAAACGTTGTATTGGGTTTAAATATTGATTCCTAATTTTCGTGTTTTGTACAGGTGATGGGAAAAGTTATTACGTGATCGAATTGGTTTGCTTATGGTTTTGCATAAAATAATTTCTGCTATGATGTTCCTTACGTATTGTCGAAGGTTTTACCTCGAAGGTACACCTGATATCTTTTTCTTGGGGTGCCTCTTCACTAATGTAGGTTGGTGCTCAGCTCTCTATAATATTATCTATTTCTTAGCAAGTGAAATAAGTGTTCAATGATTTTTCTTCTACTAACACATTTTTTCCCCTCAAACAAAAATCTTGGACGGAACGCAGAATTAAATGATAATTTGATGATGATAATTAGACTGTCGGGAGACCGATGGTACATTTAATGAAACGAAAACAAAAATATAACATTGCAGGCTCAACTTTTTATCTTCTGTGACGTAATAACCGATTTTGTAGCCGACTGTACATGGCAAAATAAATATTAGTTTTGCGGCGAAAATTGGAAACTAACAGGCAAACAATCTGGCCCTGTTCTAAATGGCCTACCACGAAGTGGACGATACGACTCCTTTCACAATTTGCCGCATATTGTTGCGGCAATACGGCAGTACGACTTTTAGTTGGGAAGGATTTGTATGCTGACCGCTGGCCGCACTGTCGGATGCGTGCCGGCAAATGCCGGAAAATGCGGCAATGTGTGTGCTTCTTTCTACGCTCGGTTTCATACAAATCCTTCCTTGAAACGATATGCGGCAATGTATGAAGAGAGCCTATGACAATGACTTCACTGGTTCATCTGACAAAATCTAATCGTAATATATTATTCGAGATAGGGCCTCAAATACGATGTAACCCTTTTCAAAGTCTGACAATAATTTTGCCTAGCCAGCCGATAACCTAACCTTTGTTGTGTTGCCTATTAAAATATTGTTCATTTTGCCCCAGATTCTGTACATCGAAAGTTTTGTGTTATGTTTTTAATTTTAGTGTTCGCGCAGTATGTTCCACATCGCCCCCTACTACGACCGGCCAGAAAAAGGACGTCAGTACCCGCGGGAGCTCCTCGAGCTGCAAGACTCGAGCAGTTTGGAGCCCCACTGACCACATCGTCTAGAATGCACACCCAAGATCCGAGGGCTGGTGCCTCCGGAGAAGACGCATGGGACAACAAGAGTGCCAATTCAGAACCCGCACCTGCTACTGCGCGGCAACGCGGTCAGTAGCAAACGACTGATGAAGAATTTAGTTGTTTTTTTCTAGGTTTAAACTTGTGTTCAAATGCGTTTACTCTCATTTTAATGTACAATCGAATGCGTCTTTCAACCGAAACAAAAAAAAATATATTAATTATTCTTAGCAACAAAACAATGTGGAATTGTGCCCAATAGAGATGAACCCTGTGCCTCCAATGTTTTAGCTCCGTGTGTTCGGCGAACTTTAGTACAAGATGCAATCTCTTGGGAAATCAATGGTACCTCTAGAATTCAAGTTGTAATGCCAGACAGGTCGAACAAATTAGAGTGCGGCCCTGGATCTATGTTAGTGGGGGAAATCAAGATAGATATACATAAAGTCTCGTGTTCCATACAAAAACTCGATAGCTACAGGGTGAACTCAAATTCGATAGAGGAACTATAGCAGGCTTTCTACTCACAATGCAAATAATCTTTTCATCTCCCAGGCTAGGACAGTATGTTGTTACTACAGGGTGCACTCTAAGTCGATAGCGGAACTTTAAGTAGGCTGTCTACTGATCAATACAAACAACTTGTACTAGGTGGCGAAAAAAATGGAGCTAAAAAAATATCAGCTGTTCCTTACAAAAGACTCGACTCTGTACTGCGCCAAATGTATGAAACAGCTGATATTTTTTTCGCTTAATTTTTTTTCGTCATCTAGTACAAGTTGTTTGTATTGATCAGTAGACAGCCTACTTAAAGTTCCGCTATCGACTTAGAGTGCACCCTGTAGTTACATACGATCGTGGAAAAACCTATTTTAAACTATTGTGCATGTTTGCGCGCTTCGAAATCTCTATCTCAAACACTATAATATGTTTTATCAATAAAGATTCAAATACAGTTTTGTAAGTAATTTAATGACAAACATTTTGGAAATTTACGGTTCTCTTGTAACGTCAACGGTTCTCGCGAGAAAAAAAAACGGCGATGAGTGACAGAAAAAGGAGAGAAACAATTATTGCTCAGGGTTTTTCTACTTCTAGTCTCTTCTTATTCGTGTGAGAGTGTCAAAATTATTATAAGGCATGCAGCCAGTGCTTCACGATCGCTATGGCTTTGGGTGTCGCTTTCAGCAGGTCTTCGGTGGTGCACGTGAATGGAGAGTCTGGGCACTGTAGGAGGTGTTGGGTGCTATGGGTCTGGCCGTAGACGCAGTTGGTGCTGGCGTCTGATGGCAGGAATCCCCATCTTTTCATGTTATCCCGTGTCTGTGCCACTCCAACTCTGAGCCGGTTGAGACCCTTCCACACCGTCCATTTCTCAGACGCCCCCGCCGGTAGATGCTCTGCTGGTGCAAAAAGTTCTAGGGGTACTTATGAAAGCTACCTTCGCGACAAGTTTCAGACCTCTTGCTGGATGAGAACATGGACTAGGTACGTTTCCGTCGTTTACGACTGCCAGTATCTACTTATTCTATGTTGACGCTGTTTTCCAATATGTGCAATATTAAAATATTGTAAATTTTTATTTTTTTATTATTTAATTTTTTTATTTATTCAATATATATGAGTTTACAGATGATGGATGTTTTTGGATGGATTGTAAGTTGTTATGTAACACAATTGCCTTAGATTTGATTAAACATCACAAGGTTTTTAAAATGGAAGCATTATTTGCCAATTTATACAAGAATGAAAGAAATAATTATAATAAAAAATAAATACAATTGTAGTAGTACCTAGTAGTACCTAAACAGGGAGGCAAGGATCTGGCAGAATACCAGCGATGTGGGTATCCTTAAGGGTCCGTATAAGGCTAACTAGCGCCACCAATGTTGAAAAAATCATATCTCGCTTCAGAAGAAGGTTCTGACAAAATCCTAAGATGAGCTCATGCGCCATGCTTTTCTAGATTTTTAAGTGTGGGTACCCAACTCAATTTCTAGTCTTAAGCTAAAAAATTTTCGATAACCGCCAAAAACGGCCGTTTTTGGCGGTTATCGAAAATTTTTTAGCTTAAAAGTAAATTTCGAAGAGGGTATCTACACTTAAAAATCTAGAAAAGCATGGCGCATAGGCTCATCTTAGGATTTTTCCAGAAACTTCTTCTAAAGGAAGATATGATTTTTTCAACATTGGTGGCGCTAGTTAGCCTTATACGGACCCTTAAGGTGCCCCTTAGGGTACTTGTAACATTATGCATCCCTTTTATGGCCAATTCACGCATGACCTATGAACCTAGCTCCTAATATCTATTAACTTTAAATTGTTTATGTGTGTTTTGGTATAAATAAATGTATTTTCTTAAATATTTTCTTAGGTTCACACGAGCACTATACATAATTTAAACACAGATTTTAACAAGAATCAAGAATCAAGAATCAAGAATCAATATGTTTTATTCAATATTCCATAAATAAATTATTTACATTGAACGTCAAAATATTATCTAAAGTAAAAAAAGGTATATAAATCAGATACTTATTACTATCTAATACTAAGTATCTAGCTACTTTTTTTTCTCCAGCTTCACTAGCTCTGATCGTTCTTGGAGAAGAAGCATGGTAAAGAAACTCCAAGGATCTCGTGCTTAAAAAATAATACATTTTGTAATGCAGGTAGGAACTTAAAAAATAACACATTGGTAAGTGTGGTGATCGTGCGCTGAACTGGTTTAGTGCCAGACTTCTTTGTCATTTAGATAATCATCTATTCTGTAATAGGCCTTTTGGCACAAAGTGTGCCTTACACATTTTTTTAATCGGGCCTCTGGTAAACTTAGGATATCTGTTGGGATCTAACGGATTTAACACTCGTTTTATGTACATAGCCGAGGGTAGTTTCAATTAACAAATGACATACAAGACAGCTGTCACCTCAGTCTACCGCGACCACGAGCCCTGCAAAGGTCTCGAAACGTTGAAAAATGTAAAAAGTTAATAAAACGAGTGTTAAATCCGTTAAAATCTGTGTTTAAATTATGTATTTTCTTTCTTTCTTTAGTACAATAATCGTAAACTTCGTCGATCTTGACTCAAATGCGTTGAGAGAATAAGCCCCAGTCTAGTCTATCCCCCACTTTGTTCCACGGTGTAATCACACTAAGGGGGCAAAGGCAGAAAGGGGGCAAGACCCGAACAGACCATTATTAGCAACAAAGTTCATATTGCAGTCATCGCGAAGGCCGAAGTTGCAGAATTGGGACACGAACAAAGAGCTGAATCAAGAAAGAAACTTTTGTAAAAAAAAAAAAAAACTAAAAACTAGCCTTCATTGAGAAAGTCGCAGTTGACTCGCTGCAAAAGCGACCCATGATGTTAACAGGAATGCGCTCTTGTCTATATTTGTAATGGTGAACATTTTCGAGCTTCGATGCGATCGACACACAAATACAATTACTTTTTTGTAATTAATAATAGGGTTCACTTACTTCTATTTATGTCGATGTAGCCAACTCGAGACTAAAATACAGGTACATAATGAGCAGTACTTACAGAACAGTAAGTATAAGTTAAAAAAAAAAAGATTATCGATTTCGAAAAAATTTTTTTTTTAAAATTAATACAGAATGCAGTGGTACATCCACTTTCACTAGAAGTGTGACATAATTATTTAAGATGGAGTAGGCTTATTGAAAAATGTGAGGATGGTATAATTACCATCCTCACATTTTTCAGTTTTCACGAGTGGTACCTATTGCAAAAAGAAATTCACAAACTTAGAAAGTGAAGTCATTGGCCGGGATTCGAATGAGCTGTTTCTAAAGCACAAATTCAAAGCAGCTTACAGGCGTTCCCTTAATAGAACCGGAACACGACTGTCAAATTTCGCTTAGCACAGGTTAATTTTTAAAAGGCCCGTTCCGGTTCTTCTATGACCTCGCATGTAAGCGCCATCTATGAACTGTTTTGAATTTGTTTCAAAACGGCTTATTTAGGCGCTTTCACTTGGGGTCAAACTTTTTACCACGAAGCTGTAAAGGGTAAATTGAATCGATGATTGTAAAAACCCACAATTTACGGTTTACTAAACTTGTGGGAAACTTTAAGAAAATTGTAGATTTCGGTTTCGTGAACAAAACTGCGTTTTTAGTTCTATTTCGAAAAAATGTCGAATGGTAGGTTTTTACAATCATCGATTCAATTGTAGTTTTCTGGTTTCAAAGTGCGCATTCCTACAAAGAAGTAAATATAATATTTTCCCGATTGCAATTGTTCAGTTTGAAAGTTCTTTTGAAAGTTCGCGGAAAATTAATATTGGCAATTGAATGCTGCGATAACCTTTCAGTACTTACACACAATTATATTTTGAAGTGCTTACAGAATCGTAATGTAGTACCTAGCAGTTATAGTAGTAATCATCTTTATTCAGTACTCAAGAACGGTAACTAAGTCCCGTTTTCTGAATTGAGAATTTTACTAAGTAAATACTTAAGTATCCTTCTGTCACATTCTTTTGTGAGAAATCTGCAGTGGCAGAACGATACTTAAGTGCTTGCTTACCGAATTTCTCAATTCAGAAACCGGGCCTAAGCCTTTGGATCTAGGACAGATGATTGATATTTCAAACAGTTCCCCTTAGATTAGATGGGTGTAGATGTAGATAATGTAGGACTACTCGGACTTTTTTGACCCTATTAATGCTAGTATAATGCTTCTGGAATGCCATTAAATTGCCTATTAAAAACCTAAATCTTTAGTTTTTTTTACGTATCCTGCTGGATGTCCCACTGCTGAGCAAAGGCCGGGACTTTCGGTCCTGAGCAACCTCTAACAACTCCGGCAGATATTGGTCGAGTTCGTCCCGCCATCGTCTTTTTGGGCGACTTCGGATGTGGCGACCGCCACATGGTATCCACTCGTTGGCGAGTTTAATTAAAGCTTTAGTTTAATTAGAATAATTTGAAAAGTTTAATTGGCGACCAAATTAGCATTACATAAACGCAAATAAAACTGATATAAAAATTACGAGGCGAGTGGTCATAGAAGAACCGGAATACGGCTATCAAACGCTTAGCATAGATTAATTTTATTTTGACAGCCGTATAACTACAATTTTAACGGTTTTAAACTAGTTTCAATAACTAGTTTCAATAACTTTCAATAACTAAAACTGAAAACCTAAGAAAATTAAAAGACGAATTACTACAAAGAAAACACATTACTTTGTAGCCGAAGCACACTTCTTCGAGACAATTTTAATCAACACAAGGGAGCAAACTTAGTGTTCAAGTGACATCAGCATAAAACTAAACTTCTTCCGTTTCCAAGTCAACTGAGCAGAAAGTGTCTGTTGGGAAACAGGGATGTTAAATAAAAACAAAGGGTTACTAAGATGCTGCGATGGATCGGCCATTTTTAGAAAATATGCATCGTCTGGCTGTATGGACTGAAATCTACGGCCAGCCTGACAAATCGAATGAATGAAAAAAAAAAAACACTGTTTTGTTTTGATCGGAATGATGTCGGAACTTTTATTTTGGTAAAATTTATTATTTTATAAAGAAAAATAGGAACAGTTTTCAGTGGAAACCAATGCGTTTGATATTAAAGAAGCGTCTCTAAGATAGTGTAATAAGTTAAACTGTATGATTCATCCAGAATATCGTGATTTGTGGTTCGTTTAGATCGAGTTCTGTGTTTTGAGTTTTGAGTTTTTGAGGATTGTGATCGTCAAATAGGAGCGTCAAATAGATAGCGTGGGATTGCCCGAGGCGGACTTGCGTCAGTCAGGGTTAGCCAACTAACTCTGAGTTAATTTGACCTTTTCATACAATTGACGTTAACTCATAGCTATCTGGCTAACCCTGGTTGACGCTACTGGATCTTACGCTATTATTTTATCTGAAAGGATAACCAATTGCCTTTACATAGCTTGTGGACGAGATATATCGATAGCATATGTTCCGTTGGCACAGTCGACAGCACGTCAAACTTTACACGCGTGCACTTTATTCAGTTACGTTACGGGCGGCTTTGCCACGAAAATGTAAAATGTAAATGGCCTTGCAGTGGGCTTTATTTATGGGCTGGATAGATATACATGTAGATAGATAAGGGTAAGGGTGGCATTAATAGTCAGCTCAAGCTCGAGCTCAAGTAGGTGATCTCAGAAAACAAAATTGGCGAATGTCAAGCCTTGGCTAATGCCAAGCTTGAGTAGCTGTCAGCTTGAGCATGACATTGACATTAGCCAAGGTCTCAAGTAGATGATTTGGTTTTCTGAGTTCACCTACTTGAGCTCGATATTGAGATGACGACTATTAGTGCCACCCTAAGGCTTACACCTCAGTATACAATGCCATACACTTAGGCCCGGTTTCTGAGTTGAGAATTGTGCTAAGCAAATGGGTAAGTATCGTCCTGTCTCTGCAGATTTCTCACAAAAGAGCGTGACAGAGCGATACGTAAGTATGTGCTTATTAAAATTCTCAACTCAGAAACCGGGCCTTAGCCGCAGATAGGAAAAACTGGCGACGTATCGTACGACACGGATTGCTCCGTTTGTATGACCACGCCCCTTAGTAATGAGGATAGGTACCGACGAAAGGAGGTGAAGGAAAGCTTCATCTTATACACAGCAATGCAAAGAAGTCCCTCCATCGCCTCTGTTTTCACAGTGAGTGAAGCTTCCTATTAACAGTCCGTTTGCAAAGAAAGCAATACACAACGGTAACCTCTCGCAAATTGTACCAACATTAGCGAGTACTCGTTGGGGCTGTGTTGCCGGAAGGTCTAGCATGGGAATAGTTTTTTAACCCCCGACCCAAAAAGAGGGGTGTTATAAGTTTGACCGTTATGTGTATGTGTCTGTCTGTGGCATCGTATTCGTGGTCCGTTCGGTTTTTGCCCCCTTCCTGGTTTGGCCCTCTTAGGGTGGTATTCTAGAACGCTACTTAAACTCAGTTTAAACAGAGTTCAGACTGTCGATAAAACAGTGCATGTTTTGATATGAAGGGAGGGATGTTCAAATCAAAAGATGCACTGTTTTATCGACAGTCGACACTACTAAACTCTACATAAACTGAGTTTAAACCGAGTTCAAGGAGCGTTCTAGTTTGAACTGAGTTTAAACAGAGTTTAAATAGCGTTCTAGTTTGAACTGAGTTTAAGTGGCGTTCTAGAATACCACCCTTAGACAGGGTGTCCCGCAATTCAACGACAAGCGGAAAAATAAGACGATCTGACATCAAGTACCTAGTTTCTTGTGATTTAAGAAAAAAAAAACTAAATCGGACCAAAACGGCCAAGCCACATATTTTTAGTAAGGTGTAGAGTTTGTGAAGTTAGGGCTTTAGAGTTAGGGCGTTTAGAGCTAGAAGCTTGGCTCTACATGACATCTGATAACTTTTTGACAGTGACAGTGCGGGGTCTCGTCTTGGCAACATTTGACATGAAAATGTTTTTGGTTGGGATACTATAATTTGTCAAATCTATTATCTAATAGTATACGCATAATATTAGGGATAAATACTATAGATAAGTAACTATAATCTGTATACAGGGTGTTAAAAGACCGCCAACAGACCCGAAAGCCACGCATACTAGAAACCAAAACAAAGTACTTTTTCGATAAATTATTGCTGGGAAATGATTTTGGTTTTTTAGGTTATAATTTTGAAAAATATTTTATTACGCAATGGACGTGTAACGCACAGAAGTCATATTGCGCAAGCGTAGGTATAAGTTTATGTTACTTAATCTTGAAGTGCCGATGTTTAGAATACATTGCGGGTTGCAATTTTAACGTCGTTTTTTGTAAGAAATATTCATAATTTTGATATGGCTTCTTAAGAAGATATGTTAAGAACTAGATACTGAATACATTTCTGCAAAAAAAAAGTTTTCAAAAGTCCGACTTTGAACCTCATTAACTCGGAAACCGTTGATTTCCCAGGCATAGTTCCTTGGGCAAAAATGTTCATAATGATGAGGACAATACGTGGTTTCCCGCTTTGTTGGCGGTCTTTTAACACCCTGTATGTATATAATTTTATAACACTCAACCGTAAAACGGCTGTCAAAACCTGCTGTAGAACTGGGGCCTTAGCCTGTAACACAATGGCGTATCAATGGCGTCCCAGGTAGAAGGACAAAACCGGGATTTTTTCGTTGTTCTCCTACAACCAGCGAACTAATCCTTTAGAATTAGACTCATAATATTCTTTGCTGTACTACAAAAACATTAAAAGGACCGAAACTGGACCGACAGCATTAATAAATCGTAATTAAAACCCTTCAACCGGGAGCCCATTTTGGCACCATTGTGTTACAGGCTAAGGCCCTCGTAGTAATTGAAGTGTAAACCAACCTTCAAGCAATGTTGTGTGTATTTTACTTAGAAGAGATCATTCCACGAATCCACGTTCTTCACGCCTCAATAAACCCAGATTTGTGAGAAAATAAATCTAAAACAGTTCTAGCAACTGTGAACACCAAAATTAAATCATGAGTTTATTTTTATAAAGGGTGCTAAAAGTCCACCGCGATAGTCGAAAGGCACAAATATTTACCTAACACCAAAAGAAAGTAATTTTTTCATAAATTATATTACTTAGAAATGATTTTAGTTTTTTAGGTTACTAATTAGTAAAAATATATAAGAAGAAATTTCTAATAGGTACATCCAGCCTCACCCAAAGATAACAATTTTTGTTCGATTGGCGCCCTTATGCGGTCAGTGGACGACTGTACGTACTTGATATTGTACACATTTTAGAATATATATTTTTTTAATATCGACTTTGGACGTCATTATATCGTAAACATGGCATGTTTCGTTGCAAAAAAATGTTCATGATCATAATCCAGGCAAAAACTAGTATTCCGCTACGGCTAACCCTGTATAAAAGGTCACATTAACGTACAACCTTTAAATACCCAAGTATTATAAGTATTATCTACACCAATTTATTAAAGTTTAATATTGTTTCTCTCAAGTCATGTGTAAGATATACTCGACTATAATCCCCTTATAGGCTGGCTTATTGGGCGTCTAGTGCCCATAACTAAGAAGGCATAGAACGACCAAACCCTACCACTCGCCCCGAACTATGAACTCGCGAGTGTAACTTTTTGCTCTACCATTCGCGCAGGCGCGCGCACATTGCATATAAACTTTACAACTCCAAAACCCGGCAACCCCTCAACCAATTTGGCTCATGTTCAAACTTAAAAAATATTTTTATTTAATTTACTCGCCTACCAAAATTCATTTACTCAAGTAATCGTCAAACGAACATTCATACATACATACAAGCGCCGGATTGTTCCAGTAGACTCGGAGACTGCTCTCGTTTCGCTCGCTCGTTCAATAATAGACTACCATACCATACTTTTTCCCTAGCTAAGATAGGACCCAACTCAGAGAAAATCCATCTCTTGTAGATTAAAACTTAGTGTCAGAGGCCCTTTGGGCGGCCTGAAAACTCTGACACCAGGGGTGGCCGCTACCTTATACGATTACCTCCCTACCAGGGGGGTTACCCTTGACGGTATTGCGATCATATTGGCAAAGTTTTATAATTAATTTCTCTTTGAATTCGCATAGTAATGCTTTATTTTTGAATACTTTGTAATGTTTATTCAAAGGTAAGGCTGTTTTGTTCAATAAAAATTAAAATGCTTCTTAATTCGTGAAATATTTAATTTTGAAAAGCAACATCAAACATCGTTCGAGCTGAAGAATCATTGTAGACGTATTTTGACAGTTGATTGTAAACAAAGTCATAGATTACTCATCACAGATTATCCAACCAAGTTGTCGGTTCACAGATTAGAAGTTAGTTTAGTTCGATGAACGAAACGTCAAGCAAACTTTGGCAACCCTGCGCGGTTCGACCAATCAGGGCTCGCGTCGAGGTATAGCGTGACCGTCGAGTCTATTTAAGTGCGGAGCGCGCCTCAAGCGACACAGTTTACGATCGACAGCGGTCCGAGAAGGTTGTGTAGTTGGCTCTGTGTTGAACTTGCCACGTTTCTGTAACTTTACTGTTCTAGTCGAATATCGCTATAGAGTCAGTGCTATTTCATAGTGTTCAAGTGTCAGTAGAACATCAAGAAAGGTAACGTGAGTACTGTTCCAATTCCATTGTATTTCCATGCCTGTATGTGTAAGCAATTACTGTGTACCTAATTATTGTAACTACCTCTAAAGATCAAAAGAAAGAGATGTCCAGACGGGTTTTCTTGTTGCTTCTTTCCCGGTCTGTTTATGCTTAGAAGCAACGTAGATTCAGTGCCGCCTATTGCTAAATAAATTCCATTAAGCAATCTGGCACAAACACGTGTGTTTTATTCCTAACCTACCTAGAGTGTCCCACGTTACGCCCACAATGTCTTGTAAGTGAGTATTAACATCCTGACAGTCTTCAGTATTCTCATGCCATAGCTCAATCCCTCCCTCGTTATCCGACATCAGAAGTGGGATAAAGAAACACTCAGGTAGATTCTAATTCGATGTTGTTTCTATTTTCATGTTGACCTTAATCCTTGGGAGAACATGGTGACGCTGTGTTTGAGAAGACCTGCTGGAGAGCCTGCTCCTGCATCTACGAGCCAGCCAGGCGCTGCGAAACAGCGTGTACCAGCTGTAAGGTGCGAGGCCCGACGCCGTGTCCCGGCGCAACATACCCGTTGGGCTGCGTATCGCTCAATAAGCTATCAAGCTTGAGAAAAGGTGAGATGTTGTAGTTTCATTTTGTTTTGTAAAATGTGATGATGGAGATACTGCTTACTTGTGTACTGGTTGCAAACCTCTGGCCTGCCACAATCTATATGGGTGTTGGTCCCCAGATGGTGGCGCAAAGCTGTCACGTGTGTAGTTTTCTATGTGTTTTGATGAGTAAGATACTGGTTACTCGTGTACTGGTTGCAAGCCTCTGGCCTGCCGCAACCTGTATGGGTGCTGGTCCCCAGATGGTGGCGCAAAGCTGTACCGAGTGCGGTCTACGTAGTGTTGATGTGGAGTTGATGTGGAGTTGATGAGGAGTCGATGTAGAGTCCATGTAGAGTCCATGTAGAATCCATGTAGAGACAATGTAGAGTCCATGTAGAGTCCATGTAGAATCAATGCCGAGTAAATGCTTAGCCAATTTAAAATCCATGTGACATAGTTTGAAAATAATTGGTAGAGTTTGACCTCATACTTTTGGTCAGGTATGACCGAGCGGACAGATACTTTGCGTTTGCTTTTCTTTTGCAGATGAGTCACACGAGGACGTGCGACGTGTCAGGAAGGCCGTGTCGCATTGTGAAAAGCAACATCAAACATCGTTCGAGCTGAAGAATCATTGTAGACGTATTTTGACAGTTGATTGTAAACAAAGTCATAGATTACTCATCACAGATTATCCAACCAAGTTGTCGGTTCACAGATTAGAAGTTAGTTTAGTTCGATGAACGAAACGTCAAGCAAACTTTGGCAACCCTGCGCGGTTCGACCAATCAGGGCTCGCGTCGAGGTATAGCGTGACCGTCGAGTCTATTTAAGTGCGGAGCGCGCCTCAAGCGACACAGTTTACGATCGACAGCGGTCCGAGAAGGTTGTGTAGTTGGCTCTGTGTTGAACTTGCCACGTTTCTGTAACTTTACTGTTCTAGTCGAATATCGCTATAGAGTCAGTGCTATTTCATAGTGTTCAAGTGTCAGTAGAACATCAAGAAAGGTAACGTGAGTACTGTTCCAATTCCATTGTATTTCCATGCCTGTATGTGTAAGCAATTACTGTGTACCTAATTATTGTAACTACCTCTAAAGATCAAAAGAAAGAGATGTCCAGACGGGTTTTCTTGTTGCTTCTTTCCCGGTCTGTTTATGCTTAGAAGCAACGTAGATTCAGTGCCGCCTATTGCTAAATAAATTCCATTAAGCAATCTGGCACAAACACGTGTGTTTTATTCCTAACCTACCTAGAGTGTCCCACGTTACGCCCACAATGTCTTGTAAGTGAGTATTAACATCCTGACAGTCTTCAGTATTCTCATGCCATAGCTCAATCCCTCCCTCGTTATCCGACATACATATTGAAAATATTAAAAAAAAATTGCCTCAAAGGTAGAAGAGCTGCAGTAGCGTAGCTACATAGGGACAAGGCGGGGCAATGTCCTGGGGCCCCCAAGCTCAGGGGGCCCCCAAGCTCAGGGGGCCCCGTCGGACCGAGCTATTTACGGATAAAACGGGAAAAGTTATATTTTGTTCACTACGGAAACTATTTACGTACTCATATCACAATTTTTTATTCGAGTTGGCAGTGTTTTGCATGAGTAAGTACTTAGTTCAATAGTGTTCCAGTATTCTCGTTGAGGAGATCTTCTGTGACGAATCACAATATTATGTCTGGCGTCCACGCCAATGGGCTTTACACCCCATCTCACTAAGGAGTTGATCTGCTTATGAACTGGTGATCTTAGGCGATTGCGGTGCGTTGCATCGATACGGGCCATTTATTATCCTATATTATCATAGCCTACGACAGCATTTCCCAACTATGTTCTGTCGACCTCGTAGGGCACTGTGCATAGTGAATCGCCCGCGCGCGACGAAAAATGCACAAAATCGATTCCTGTATCAAATACACAAAAAAAATCGAAAATGTTCACATATCAAACCCTAGAATTAGTTGAGACCTATCTAAAACAGCCAGTTTCGCGTTGACATTCATAAACGTTTTGAAGATATTTTTATTTAAAAAAAAAAAATAGGCGGCGCACTTTTTTTTCAAGGAAAATATCTTGCAATCTGTTATGGATATCAACACAAAACTGGCTGTGTTAGATAGGTCTCAACTAATTCTAGGGTTTGATATATGTATTTGATACAGGAATCGATTTTGTGCATTTTTCTTTGCGCGCGGGCTAATTCACTATGCCCAGCGCCTTAAAATGGTCTAGAGTAGTACAGTTTAAAACCCCCTATTAAGGGCATTGAACACCACGTTTTTTGAACGCGCTGACGACGCGTGTAGAACGCAATTAGGACGCTCAGCAGAGGACGCACTCGTCAAAAACGTGCGTCGTCAGCGCGTGGTAAAAAAGTCGTGGTATGCAAAAGCCCTTACCCGTCTTTCCATCCTGAAACTGAAAAGGGCGTCGCTAATATGAGGGCTTTTCGCCATAACTACTAAATTTAAAATACATTTGAGCTTTAAATTAGCATATTTCATAAACGGCTGAACCAATTTCAATAAAAGCAGGTTTTCTACCGAGTGTTCTTAGATATGTTTTATCAAAATTGGTTGAGCCGTTGATGAGATATTCTAATTTGAAGGTCAGGGGTTTTTTTTATTGAACGAGCGAGCGAAGCGAGCGAAGTTCTCCGAGTCTACTGGAACAATCCGGCGTTTGTATGTATGTATGTATGTATGTATGTTTGTATGTTTGTATGTATGAATGTTCGTTCGACGATAACTTGAGTAAATTTAGTCGGATCGTCATGAAATTTGGTAGGCGGGTAAATGAGGCAAAGAGAATTTTTAAGTTCGAACATGAGCCAAATCGGTCGAGGGGTTGCTGAGATATGGGGTCGCTGAGATATGGGGTCGCGAGTTCGTAGTTCGGGGCGAACCACTAGTTTATTTGGTCGTTATTTCTTTTAATGCCCTCAAAAACCACTTTCAACTGTTTATTTTGTTCGCGTGCCCCCGGCATAGCACCGCGGACCCTAGATTGGGAAACCCTGGCCGTCGATGACGTCACTGAACTTGACTTGAGAATGAAAGGACCAGGGTCAAGAGGTCAAGATATAATTGAAAGAAAACTACTTACGTTCGTGCAAAAGCTTTCAATACTTTATCGTCAGTTCCATTGTTGTGTTCCATTTATGTGTGGGATTGTTGTTTTGTTCTTTCTTTGATTTATTCATTGAAAGTAAGTCTGAGCTGATTGATGGGTTTTTTCAAACCGTATTTTGGTAGTTTTGTTATTGAAACGCACTTTTGCACGTAGTAAAATTAATTATATTGAAGAGCGATATGCACCCGGATGGAATAGTCGAACAAGAAGAAGGAACATTGCAAAGGACCACGGGCACATTAGTATGGAGTCTGGGCCCACTGACAGTTGACACTTGATGAAAAAGTTTACATTGCCGGACCTCAATAAACTGCATGTCAAATGAAAGCTCTTGAAGCGCACTTTATTTTGTTCCATGGCAGCTTAGTCGAAATCTAGCGCGAAAGTGGTGTTTTGGGCACATTTGTCCCATTTTATAAAGATGGTCGGGCCTCAATAAACTTCATGCCAAATGAAAGCTCTTGAAGAGTACTTCAATTTATTCTATGGCAGCTTAGTCGAAATCTAGCGCAAAAGTGGTGTTTTGGGGATGGGCATATTGGGCCCACTGACAGTTGACACTGTCGGACCTCAATGAACTTCATGTCGAATGAAAGCTCTTAAAGAGTACTTCAATTTATTCTATGGCAGCTTAGTCGAAATCTAGCGCAAAAGTGGTGTTTTGGGGATGGGCATATTGGGCCCACTGACAGTTGACACTGTCGGACCTCAATAAACTTCAAGTCGAATGAAATCTCTTGAAGCGCACTTTATTTTGTTCCATGGCAGCTTAGTCGAAATCTAGCGCGAAAGTGGTGTTTTGGGCACATTTGTCCCATTTTATAAAGATGGTCGGACCTCAATAAACTTCATGCCAAATGAAAGCTCTTGAAGAGTACTTCAATTTATTCTATGGCAGCTTAGTCGAAATCTAGCGCAAAAGTGGTGTTTTGGGGATGGGCATATTGGGCCCACTGACAGTTGACACTGTCGGACCTCAATGAACTTCATGTCGAATGAAAGCTCTTAAAGAGTACTTCAATTTATTCTATGGCAGCTTAGTCGAAATCTAGCGCAAAAGTGGTGTTTTGGGGATGGGCATATTGGGCCCACTGACAGTTGACACTGTCGGACCTCAATGAACTTCATGTCGAATGAAAGCTCTTAAAGCGCACTTCATTTAATTCTATGGCAGCTTAGTCGAAATCTAGCGCGAAAGTGGTGTTTTGGGTACTTTTGTCCCATTTTATAAAGATTGTCGGACCTCAATAAACTTCATGTCAAATGAAAGCTCTTAAAGAGTACTTCAATTTATTCTATGGCAGCTTAGTCGAAATCTAGCGCAAAAGTGGTGTTTTGGGGATGGGCATATTGGGCCCACTGACAGTTGACACTGTCGGACCTCAATGAACTTCATGTCGAATGAAAGCTCTTAAAGCGCACTTCATTTAATTCTATGGCAGCTTAGTCGAAATCTAGCGCGAAAGTGGTGTTTTGGGTACATTTGTCCCATTTTATAAAGATGGTCGGACCTCAATAAACTTCATGTCAAATGAAAGCTCTTAAAGATTACTTCAATATATTCTACAACAGCTTAGTCGAAATCTAGCGCGAAAGTGGTGTTTTGGGCACATTTATCCCGTTTTATAAAGATGGTCGGACCTCAA